>OY743215.1:15757650-16280150 GCA_963555745.1 Cardamine flexuosa
TTACTGTGCACAACCTTCTTGTCACTAGAAGGTTGTGAACTGACTTCTTGTCACTAGAAGGTTGTGCACAGTTTCCATTATCAGAATTTTCCACCTAAGACTGCGGATTCTGAGTTGAAGGATATGCTTGACCATATACTTTGGGGACAGCAGAAGATGACTGTGGATTTCAATGGTAAGATAGATTCTCTGTATGCCAATCTCAATGGGAAGTATGAGACATTGAATAACCACATCAAGAGGTTGGATACTCAGTTCGCACAATCTGTTGTGAACACGAAACGCCCTGATGGCGTCTTACCTGGAAGTACTGACACTAATTCTAGGTACTCTTGTGCTGCTGTTGTGTCATGGGGAGATATGGTCAAGAGGGAAATCAAGGAAGAGGTTCTGGAGAGTTCTGAAGCTAAGGAATAAGTTGAGACTCTCATCTCGGAACTCATGTCCATCGACACCTCTACTACGTGTCGGTCGACGCCAGCCAACTTATCAGAGGATTTGATGCAAATCACGACCAAGGACGGTCCTGATTCCAGAAAAATCGATCGACAGGCAGCTGGCCATGTCAGTCGACGCAATGACGGAATTTATCTCCAAAAATTGCCTAAGTTGGAAGATCCCAGAAGTTTGTTGTACCCTGTTCCATTGCTGGAATTAAGTTCACTGATTCACTCTCTGATACTGGAGCCAGTATCAATATCATGTCTAATGATGTTGCAATGAGATTAGGAATCAATGACATGAAGAGATCTTCAATTGAGATTACATTGGCTGATGCTTCTCTGAAGAAATCCATGGGTGTTATTGAGAATCTGAGTGTTCAAGTTGGTAATTGTCTTCTTCCTTGTGATTTCCATGTTGTTGAGACGGATATCGGTTCTGATATGCCACTGATTTTGGGTAGGTTGTTCCTTGCTACTGCTGAAGCTATGTTAGATTTGCTAAGTAGCAATATTTCCCTGGGCCTTGTTGATCCTGATGTGTTTTATCCTGCAAGACCCGGACGGATATGTGATGTGGAATCCCCAGGTTGTTGTTAAAGAGGTGAATATGATTCACACTAATGAGTTCACTGCAAGGATGCTGAAAGTTGCGTGTAAGAAGAAGAAACAGCACAGAAAAGCAGTGACTGCGGGACCCCTTATGACTTTGACTCCTGTGAGGAAAGTTGATGATACTATTGAGTATAAGCTGCAGTATGGAAGTGATTCCAGGCCATTTGCCAAGATTAAAGCTATCATTACTCTTGAGTTTAATGCTAAAAGACAAGCCGCGATGGATGAGATGATGAATAGGGTTCTGAAACCTAAGATGCTTGATTTAAGTGAGGATGATCTCGGCTCCAAGACTTCATCTTCACTACCTTCGGATTCATCCAGAGATCCTCCATCCATCTGAATTCTGACAAAGTCAAGCTAATGACTGAAAATAAGCGCTTAGTGGGAGGCAACCCACTGGTGAGTCTTTAATTAAGTTTTTTCAGAGTCTTGTTAACTAATTTTTCTTTGTTTTTGTTTTATCTCAGGAACTAGACATGCTTAATGATGATTATGTAAATATTTACATGGATTGGAGAAGCTTTACTTAATTTTTCGACCAAGGAACACAAGGTTTGTGTCCGTGTCGATCGACACGAACACTTTGTGTCGGTTGAAGCGGGCCCCAGGTTAGTATAAATACCTAACTTCCTTTTTCCTCTCAACTTCTCCTTTTCCTTTTTGTAAAACCCCTATGCCTCTATAAAACCCAAATCACGATTTCTGACTTCTTCACCAATTCATTCGATTTTTCCTTCTAAACTCAAGAGAATTATATTCCTTACACTCCCATATCATCCAATCATTCAAAATCAAAGGTATGTTCTTCAAATCGCTATCCCTATTTTTGAAACTTTCATGGGTTTGATTCTCACTTTTGAATTCTAATTTTACTCTTAAAGCTTGCTAGTCTTGACTGAATAGGATGAATTTAGAAGGAATCAAGTGTGGAATGTTGTCTATTTAGGTTTAATTGACTGGGAAGTCATTATTTCTTTTGACAAAACCTAACACAAATCCAATTGGAAATCGGAATTTAGGGTTGATTAGATGATGAACTGATGATTATAGAGATGAATTTGATGGTTAATTTCAATGATTGTGAAGTATTAATTCTGTTTTGACATTGATCTTGCTCAGAATTTTTGTTTTTCATGCGTATACACGATTCGGCATCGCGTTGATCGACACGACATGCTCGTGTCAGTCGACACGAAGCCATTTGTTCTGGATTTTTGCTGATAATTGGGATTTGTTCTCTTGTTTTCTTTCACGTACGTCATGTCTGGTAGGGAAAGCGACCACGGACCTCAGAGGCTCAGGGAGAGTCCAGTAGTACACCATCTTCGCCTGTCAAATCTCATCGTCCATGGCCTTGTCGAGAGGGGACAAGGATTAGACCTCAACGTGATTGGGACGGAACCCCAAGAGAGGAGCTGATGAAGCCCGAGTGTTACAACTGGGAGATCTCTGATGAATGGGACGAGTACGACACTCTGTTCTACAATGCCTGGTTGAACATGGAGATTAAGCCCACCCGGCTTATGGACAGTGTCGCCTTGCCACTTATGCAGATCAAGGATGAGTGTCTGCTAGCTTTGCGGAAGATTGGGCTGGGTACTATGTGCATTCAGTATTATGAGGTATATCCGGAGTTTGACCTGACCACGACTGGGTCTACCTTGGCCCTCAACATGTCAATTGATTTTTAGACTTACTGGAGTAAGTTTGCAGATGGGGTTTACAGCCCCAATGGGTCTAGGCACTCTGACATTCGGCACCCGGTTCTTTGTTACGTGGTTCAAACCATCTCGGTTCTGAGGTGTGGACAGAGTTAAATCCTGATGTGAACCTTGGTGCGCACTTTGCACATCATTTGGTCAGCTTGAAGATCCACCCATTCACGGGAACGAGAGACAAGTCAGAGTCTGTGGGCAGCCTGTTGACCCCCATCTTCTGTTTCTGCGGAATTAGCACCGATGGAGTCAAGTTGCTCATTGATAGATCCGTCATGGATGAGGGGTTCTTGTCAAATGCCAAGTGGATCAAGAAGGATTGGTTCTGGTGCTACTGCAGTGAAGGAGTAGACTACATGACTGCGCTTCCGCAGACAGAGCTCACCGGCATCACGGGCCCTTAGGCCCGCCTACTTTTCCAGCCGCATCATACGCTGTGCATCCGTGCTCCTCAGACCCGCCGTCGCAGTGGTGCCTCTTCATAATCCGTCCCTACAGCTTCTGAGGATGATCCAATTCCTGACTCTACTGCACTTCAGTAAGGACTTCCCGCTACAAGTCCCATTCTGATGGAGACTGCTATGTTTCAGAGGTATGTCGCAGATAGCTTCCAGAGTGTCTGGAACACGATTGATTCACTCTCTCGTTGCGGATGTGTACGTCGGACTGATGCAGCACCTACTCAGCCCCGGCCTATCCTGATTCCCACCCCTACTCCGTCCTCTGATCCCATTGTGGAAGAGGATTAGTTCCTTTTATTTCTTTTTCCTTTGAGACATTGCTTTTATTTTTGCTTTATTTGCTTATGTTTTTGCTTCAATACTTTGTTTTTATTTTCATTTGAGTATTGTTGAACTCATTATTGTTATATATCAGCTTTTTATTGACATTTTTTGCTCTTAATCAGGATCTAGATGTCAGAAAACGAGTTGAATGACCGTATAGAATGGTGCAGAATTTCAGAAAACAACAACCCTGCTCACGTCGATCGACACACAGGGTGTGTGTCGGTCGACATAGATACACCATATCAGGTCACATTTTTCAAAACATAACAATTCAATCTCTACTCAATTTTATTTCTTTTTATCACTTTCCTTTGGCTTATTTACACTGGGGACAGTGTAGTTTAAGTTGCTAACTATGTTTATTCTTTTGAGATTCAGTCCCAAATTTTCGTTGTTCAAAACCTTTGTTTTATTGATTCAAAACTTGTCCATGAACTATGAGCTATCTCTTGGTCTATTTGTTGTTTGCTATATCTTCTGGTGACCATTGTTGCAGAGCTTATTCTGATTCAACTAATGGAAAAACCCCAAGTCTGACCGGTTAGCTTAAGAGCCCCACACTTACAACAGATGCCTGCTATAGTCTGAGCTAATTTCTGTCAGTTCCTTTTACCTCATGGACGAAATTGGTGTTTAAGAGGTTGACTTTTCATTCATACCTGACCTGATAAAATCAAAGTAAGTTATGATGTCTAGTCTCCCCAAAAAGTTGTTACTAATAATAAAATCGTTTAGGTATAATCTATGAATGACCAAGTGATTCTCTGAAGTAGAAGCGGGTAAGAGAAATCTATGCCTCCACATTTCTACTTCTTAAGGAGATGATGAAAGTAAGGTTGCTGTGAGGGTAGGACCGATCTAGTGACCCATTATTCACTTCTAATAGCCTACTTTCATTGATAAAAAGATAAGAAAGAGAAAATCATATGAAATCCAAAATAACCTAGGATTTAAGTCTGGGGGAGACGAAAACATCATTGTTGTTGTGAGGTTTGTCTGGTTATGGTATATGATGACAGCTGAGTCTAGAAGGCACTTGGGCATTGAATTCGAAAATGAGACCCAGCGATGAATGGCTTACTAAAGGGAAATATTGTTTAGTTGTGGTGGGTATTGAGAAGACTGCGAGTGACTACGGTGAATGTACATGGTGGTTAGTCTCTGAATAGTTCTTATACCATGTGGATTACATGATGACTGGTAAGCACAATGTTCTAAAGAGTTGGTGGGTTCTGCAATTTCAAACTACTTTCTTGGTTTGGTTTTCTGTTTTGCTTGAGAGCAAGCAAAAGCTAAGTCAGGGGGAGTTGATATATCATGGATCCTTATGAGCACTTTGGAGCATTTGGAGGCTTGTAGCTGAGCAAATCAACAAGGAGATGGATATTCCTGTCCATGTCGATCGACATGCCTCCCTTGTGTCGGTCGACATCACCTAGACGATATTGAATCCTTCGAGTTTTATCAAGTTTCAATAATTGCTACTTCGCCCCATAAGTGTCCAAAGTTTTTAAATCATGCCTAATCATGTTTTTAGGTTAAATTATGTTTTAGAAGTCCCAGAGACTAAGTTTGATCATATTCTAAGTTTTTTCAAGTTCATTGTAAGTTTCAAGGAGATTATTGGAGAGAAGATTCTGATCTCAAACTTTGTAGAGAGAAGAATTCTGAACTGCCTTTGTAATCCTATTTTCTATTTTATGAGTATTATTCAGACAATGATTTGTGTTGCATCTTCTATGTCTGAGTAGTCACCTTGTTAGATCTAGGGTTTCAAATGGGATTATGAAGGAAAATTGAATTGGGTTTAGTATTGTTAAGTTATCTATTATGTTCTTCATCTAGTCTTAGGATTGATCACCCTAATACTAGTACCACAGGATTATTGGTAGAAACGAGAGTGTTATTGATACCCCAAACTAATCTTAGATGAGCAAACAGCCTATTCACAGCGAGAGTTGGTTCATGAATTTTGTAAACATATCGTACTCGCACTATCATAGAGACTCTATTTATTGGTATTTCGCAAAGTGATTTGGTTTGCTTGTGTTTAGAGGATATATCTCATTGCAGCGAGAGTTGGTTGAGATATCATTTTAGTGTTATGAGTTTAAGAACCGCACAAACACTTTAGACTTAATTTACAAACCGCCAAGTTTATTTTCCCGGGTTTTCCTGATTGATGTCCCTAGGTCTAGCGCTTTAATCATCTGAATTTAATCCCGTTTAATTGTTATTTTCGTTTATTGCATTGCTCTATTTAGTTTTCTTATTTTTGTCTAGCTTATCTCAAATATGTTCAATCTATTTTCTGAGTTTTCAGAGTCCTTGTGGATTCAACCCCTATGTACTTGAGTGTTCTCTTAATTTGAGAGAGTAGCTTCTAGGGTTATATTTGACCCCTGCCAATATATCACTGTTAGACTTGAGATGACTCTTTTCAAGCCAACAAAGATCATTATTGTCTTGGCTGATAGGTCCAAGAGGACTCCAGAAGGTGTTCGAGAAGATGTTCCAGGAAGGATTGGAGATTGTTTGATTCCCACAGACATTCTTGTGTTGAAATATGAGGAAGAACCGGAGGATCCTCTCATTTTGAGAAGACCTTTCTTGGCTACAGCTAGTGCTCTCATTGATGTAAGAGGAAGCAAGATAAATTTGAATTTGGGTGATAAGGTGATGAACTTTGATATGGACAAGCTGAGAAAAACACCCACCATTGATGGTCAATCATTCTTTGTAGAAACCTCTGAAGACATTACTGCTGGGTATGTCAAAGAGTTGGGTCCTAATGAGCAAGTGAATAAGCAAGCTTCAGAGCTTGAGGATTGGAGTGGTGATCATATCTTATAGACTAGACTACATGACGAGGTTGGACGCACTAACATGTTGTTAGAGGATGATGTTTTTCTGATGGAAACAAGGATTGCAGAGATGAATTTCAGAAAAAACGCAGATATCCGAATTTTGGGTTCGCGTCGATTGACACGACCCACCTGTGTTGGTCGACACGCTCTGCCACTTGGTCCGGAGTTGTCCAAAACAGATTGTTTTCAGAATGATCTCAATGCTGCAAGTCTCAAAGATGTTGTCAGACCTCCAGATCCCACACTTCATTCACCGATGGAAAAGCAAAGGTATGCACTTTCTAAGCCCAAATCATCTATGATCATCAATAAGATTTTTCAACATACAAAGACTGTTTTGTAGTTAACCAAGCCACAAAATTCTCGTAGAGCGCTTGTTTCTCATTTTGATGACTTTACAGGGAAAAGAAGTATTCAACCTAGACCAACGTCCCACCCGGCGGATGTTCCTCATTACCTTGGTTGTTCTCATGCACCTAATGCTTACACTCCACCATGGATTAAGCGACAATTCTCTGCGGGACATGCATTTCCACTCACTCATCCACCAGATGTACATGCCTCAGCCAAGTCAAGCTAATGACTTTCAAAACAAGCGCTTAGTGGGACGCAACCCACTTCAAAGGTTTTCTTTTTCTTTTTCCTTTTGAGTCATTTTTCTTCTTGCATTTGAGTCAGTTTGTCTTTTGATCTTCAGTGGAACTTGTTGGAACTTGTTATGTTATGATATTCTGTTGCTATTTGACTTGTTTTGGACCTCTTAATAAGGAAATCTTACTACAATTGATAAACTTTGTATTTTGTCTCTCAAGGCTTAGGTTGATTGTGTTGCTATCTTTCTTTGCTTAGGGTAGGCAAAATCCTTGTTTCACTGAGTATGAGTCAAGCTGGAGCTTAAATGCTCATCACAAACTTTAATTTGTGCGCTTGACCACACCACTCGACCCCGAGGTCAAGTGGCCCAGGTTTTTCTGAAAATTCTAAACTTTTAATCTCAGCCACACATTTAATCACTCCCTTTACTTAACCCACACGACCCTTTATTCTTCATTATTCACGAAACTTTTATCTCTCTAAAACGCAAAAAGTCTCCAACTTCTCTCTAAAAGATTTTTTGCTAAACTCTCATTTTGAAAATTTTCAGGTACTCGGGCAGCACAAGAACAAGAGCAACTTGAAGCCAAACCTTGGCAAGAGACACACAAGCTGGAAGCACCTCATCTAGGTCGCGGCTAGACAAGGCCAAGGGAAAGAGGGTTCAAAAGGAATAATATGTGAGAAGAGTTAGTGAGGAAGAGGTTTGTTCTTTTGGCCAAGAGGGGAACCAAGTTGACAGCTCTGAGGAGGATAAGATTATCTCCATTTTGGAAGGGTGACTTTCTTGGGGACTAGGTACCCACACCGTTCCACTATGCAAGCGCTTGGGATTTGCAGAGAAGTGGGGAAGCTTTTTGAGTGTGCTGACATCGTGGGACTCACTCACAATACCTGTGATGGGTTCGAGACTGAGACTTGCCACTTTCTTGGCAACGGTGGATCTCCACCTATACGAGATACGAGCTGGTATGGATGGGACTGAGGAGTTAGGCTATATGAGTTTCAGGGTCAGAGGAGTCGATTATCATCTTCCTTTCAATGTAGTTGATAGAGCGTTTGGGTTCCTAAGAGGAGCGGGTACAGCCCAAGACTATGAGAAGAAGGAGCTCAATGAGTTGTGGCTTGAGCTTGGAGGAAGGGAGAACTATTCATCCTCCAGGTTCAAGGGCAGTGAGATCAGGCATCCGGCCGTAATATACCTCCACAAGACTCTCGCCAACACCATGTTTGCGAAGAAGTCCACAGGGACTGTGAATGAAGGCAAGCTGAGATTGCTTGATAAAGCTCTTCGTGGATTCCTACTCTTCTCGTCTGGGGAGAACTGAGCCAACGGGATTGAAATGCATGGTGATAGTGCTGACACAGGAAACGCCATAGTTTTGGTACAGAATCTCATGACCTATATAACGAATGTCATCAAGAACAAAAAGATGGTGAACAAGGCAGAGTTCACCGTAGGAGGCATTGTCACGCCATTCCTAGAGGCAGCTGGGGTTCCTATCACATCAGATCCTATGCCACCGTTGTTCATGGACATGGGGCATATGAGGGATACAAAGACGATTGATACCAAGATGGTGGAAGAGAAGTAAGTCTACAACTTCTCTCACCCCAGAAACAGCAAGGCCAAGATTGTGTTGCCTTATGAAGGCTTGGCCAGAATCTTAGCAGAGAATGGTGAAAGAAGCATTGCTTTTGTACCACCAGCGATAGACCTCTACAAACCCGGGACCAAACTTGTTGAGGAAGAGCCGGTCAGGAATTTCATGGACAGCGTACAACCACCAGAGAGCTTCTATTTTGATGAGGCTGAGTGCAAAAGCCTCAAGGAGGCTAACCATAAGATCTCCACGCTCCAAAAATAGAGTAAATGGTAAGACAAGAAGTTTCAAGCCTTCAAGAAGTGAGATAACGCCACAATGAAAGGGCTCACCAAGCGCATAACAGCAGCTGAGAAGAGTTTGAGTGCTGGCTCGACCAAGAGGACCTCAGCCGAACAAAAGCAGAGGAAGAGGCGCCCAGATCATGTTGTAGAGGATTTGGAGCATTCCTCACCCGACTCCACGACTCAGGCGGTTCAAACTTGGAAAACAGAAGAAGCCGCTCGACCATATAGGTCGAGTGCACCACTCGAGCAATATCCAGAGTACGCCCAGAGTGCACCATTCGAGTCCTATGCTGGCTACGATCAGAGTGCACGGTTTGAGTCCTATCCTGTGCCTTACCAGACAGTACCACTCGACCAACCTTGGTCGAGCGTACCACTCGAGCACCACTACTCGACTGCTGGGTCGAGTAGGTCATACGAGCAACACCCAGACGCTGATCCAGACCATGTTGATGATCCCCTCACCACCATGGTTCCTTTCCACGATGAGGAGGAGATGCAGGCAAGCATTCGCTCATTCGATGCTCAACACGACTGAGGTACCACCCCTCTTCACTATCAGTGTAGATACCATAGCATTTTTTTTTCTTTTGTTTTAGTCTCTCAAATCATCTCTTGAATATTTTTTACACAAGGGACTGTGTAATTTAAGTTTAAGGGAGGATTTGAGAGATGAATTTGACATGTTTACTTCTTTTTTTATTCAAATTTGCATCGTTTATGTGCATTGAAAAAACCTAAAAATATGAAAATTTTCAGAAAACAATTTCATAAAAATAGAGTGTCATGTAGTTGGATTTACATTTTAGGATCGAGTTTTAGTATGTCATTTAGGATTGTACATATGCATAGGGGATGATGATGAGTTAAAACCGTAAAAATCTTAAGAATTAGACATATAATTTCAATGCCATAGTTATAAGTTGTCTAATGCATTCACTTAGGTTTGAAACATAAGGCTACACCTTTCTTGGAATTAAAATTTAGCACTCTCACTTGGTTAAAGCTTGCTGTGACTTGTCAAACTATCCCTATGAATTTGAACCTAAATTTTAAAACTTAATTATCATGATATGCTCTAAAACTTTAACTCAGATACCTCAAAGTACTTGGATTCTCTTTTAACTTTTTCCACCCATGCTAATCCAAGTATCTGTCTCCACCATTGAGACAGTTTCACAAAAACCAAACCCAAAACTTCATTTCAGAACATTACACCAATTGTGAGAGAAGTGAGGCCTATTTCCGGATTGAATAGAGAACGTGTTAGGTTTTGCCGACATGAGTAGCCTCTCATGTAATATCTGGTTCACACTTTTTGAATCAGATTTAGGCTAAGAGTTTGAGTAAGTTGGGGGTTTTGAGTCTAGGAGAAGAAAGAAAAAGAGAAAGATTTTGCTAAAAATTGTATAAGCCTTTGGAGAGGATAAGCTAAAAAGTATAAGTGTAGTAAAGGATTTGGAAGAAAAGATAAGAGTTTGCTCAGTAAAATGAAAAGAAGCGAAACGTTTAAGTAGTCACTCGACTAATCACTCGAGCAAGTGGTCGAGCCAGAGTTTTAGAAAAAAAAAAAAAATCCAAAATCCGCTAGATACTAAAGGAACAAGTGTAAAACATCCTCCCCTTAGAAGAAAAACATAAAAAAGAGTCGATCCTTGAGTCATAAAGAAAAGAAGGAAAAAACTTTAAATACAAAGGGTAGAACTAGGATCAGTTTTTGGGAATTCAGAGTTAGGGAAGTCATTGGTTGCTCATGGGTAGATGATAGTCTAGTCCTATATGCACCAATTGGCTTTACCTTTAGCATTCTCTTTAAATTCAATCCATTTCAATGAGAGATCCTGATACTTGTGCTATAACCAGAGGAAGAAGAGATCACTTTTATCTCTTAAAACTTGTCCCTCAACCAAATGAGTTACAGTTATTACATATCATGATCCACCAGTTCGTGCTTAATCAACGTCAAAGGGATAGTTTACTATGAATGCTTGCTTAGGGCTGAGTCTTAGTGTTGAATTTTCTGTGATGAGTGCTAAAGCTTTTAAGTAGAACTTTTGTGAATTGCATCCTAGAACTATTACCTATGGCATTTACATTAGAGGTTTGTTTAGTTTGCTTAGGTTCTGAGTCCCCATTTTCACACTACTTCTTTCATCGTATCCTTTCTATTTGCTTGAGGGCAAGCAAATGGTCAGTTTGGGAGAGTTGATAACACTGTATTTAGCATATTTTTAACATCGTTTTATCATGACTTAGTATAGATTTTAGTCATTGTTCACACCATTTTATGCATTTATCACTCATATAGGTTGTTTAGTGTTTTTTCATGAGCATTGCATGCATTTTGCTTATTTGGGATGTTCGCAGGTACTTATGAAGCATATAGAGCTCATGGAGTTTTTAGAGCATGAAGTGCAGAGAAGACACAGAGCTTGACCACAGATATTGACCACAGTGCTCGACCACAGGGCTCAACCACAGGGCTCGACCACAGAGTTCGACTAGATGGCTCGACCTCACATCCGAGATCAAGAAATGCAGTGAAGCTGCTGAGTTAGAGTGGATGTCCAGAGAATCAGAGGACTCTAGGAGAAGGCTCGACCACCTACTCGAGAGACCACTCGAGAGGCCAACCAGACAACACCGCTCGACTGCTCACTTGAGAGGGTGCTCGAGCAAGCACCTCGACTGCTGGGTCGAGTGGCACTCATTGATATATCAAGTAGTAGCGCCCCTTAGCTTAGTAATTTTTAGGTCTAGCTCTCATTTCTCTCTCTCTCTTGTTGTTCATTGTTCTTCATTTTCTAGATTTTGTAACTTTGATTACTTTTTAGAAAATCAGTATTTGCTTTAACTTTCTTCTTCAACCTTGCTCATCGGATCGTCAGCTATCACATATGTCAAGTTTAGGCTTTTCTGGGTTTCGGACCCAAGTGATGATCATGATGAGTGAATAGTCCCTTTAGGGTTTTTAGGGGTAGAGTAGGCAGATTTCACTCAGTATTGCTATGGGTTCAATTGATTGATCATCATTTAGTTTTTATTCCCTCTTGGGTGAGTGTTTTTAATGCTTGTTCTTCTCTGATCAAGAAGAAAATGTTTTTAGATTATTTCATGAGCACGACCAATGCCTTCAGTCATTAGATAGACTTTTTCCAAGGACAAGGGTACAACAGCGTGAGGGTGGATGCATCCGACGTTGATTTACGTCACGACTCCACTTACTCACTTGTTATGAATCCTTTTTTACTTTAATAGACTGACCCTTAAAGCCTGATCCGATCAACTCACACTATGCTGGCAGGGTTGGATCTTGAGGCTTGCTGGCAGGGTTGGATCTTGAGGCTCTCTACCACGACCCATGGATTGAGCTGGAAATGATGTATGTTGTCTAGGGATGTTCTTTGATGAAATTTCTAGTTGATACCCATAGTAGTGTAGAGTGTTTGCAAACCTATGACTCCATCCCTGAAGTCCCTATAGTTTCTCCATAGTTCACAGTCTCCTTAGTAATCGTTTACTATAGTTTTTCTCAACTTTACTGTAGCACTCGACCACACCACTCGATCAGTGTGGTCAAGCCGTCTCTAGTTCTGTGATTTTGCTTGCTTCATTCCACAATGTGCTAAAGTGTGACAGACTTTGGCATCTCTTGTATCAGTTAGGGTTTTAGTAGAAATCACATTTAGGTTGTTAGTAACCACACCCTTTTGATTATAACTTGAATAGCTTGCCCTAATAATGTACTTACTGCTGTAGACACACTCTTGATTGGTTCGACATTTCACTCTCTTTACTCCCCCCCCCCACTATACTATAATTGATTAGAAACATGTGTTTTGTATGTGTGTTAAACTTAGGTTGAGTGTTTACTACTTTCACTCTTTGTCTCCATACACCCAAAAATCCTAGTTTCAATGGGATAGATTGATGATCCATTAGTATACTAATCTGATTGCTTATATTATGTGCTTGATTTGAAAATTCCTTTTGGGTGAGTGTGCTTAATGCATGTTTCTCTCTGATCAATTAGAACCTGATCTCAAATAAATCCCACATGACAGTGTGATGGATTCATTGGAAGGACTTTTTCCAGAGATACATATACACTACCCTGGCAAAATCGGGTTGTAGGAATGTTTTTTGGATTTAATGGATTGATCCTGTCCTTTTGTAATGTACTTAAATATGTATCTAACAAAACCACTTTGATTGCACCATTCAACATTGCTGTGAGCTTTGTATCGAAGAGAAAGAGTTCTGTTATAGGGGATAACATACCTGTTATCACACTTAAAGCCATTCTTTTCAACAAAATGATTTGTTTCCCTTCGTCTGTAAACTGAAAATCCTTCTTTATCAATAATAGTTTTCTTACATGTTGCTTAGGATAAAACTTAGAACACTTTCCATCAACCATACACGGTGATCTATAGTTGATAGCACCACATGGTCCATGAATCATCATGTCTTTAACTATTTCATAAAGATCCGGATCTTTCTCTTTGTCAGGAATCTCAGCTGAAATCACTTTATCAATATCTGCAGCTTTTTTTTAACTTACAGTCCTTTTCCAACCATAGCAAGATGTGAGAATGTGGCAATCATCTTTTCTGAAGCTCTACCGTATACATGGCTACATGAATAATATAGAGCATTATTTAATAATATGATTATAGAAGAAAACATGTATATTAAAAAAAATATGCATTAAAAATATAAACTTACATGAAGAAGTCTTCCCTAAAATCCTCTTTTCAGTTAAATCAACCACTAGAAAGTCAAGTTTGATCTTAAATATCTTGCATATGATCTCTGGCCTGTCATCTGGATTTAAATGACGCTCTTGGCAAAATCTTTTCAATTCTGGCCACTTTGGATTGCATGTAAATGTAATGAAATAATCTGGAAATCCAAAATGTTTACACAAAGCCATTGCATCCAAGTACATGTGCCTCATATATCTAGGACCACCAGTGAACGATTTAGGCAAATAACACGCTTGTCCTTGATTGCTCAAATCCGTTTTTCCATCATCTTGTCCCTTTTGTACGCTATTATAGTTATCAGCTCTTAAACTTGACTGATTGAGCTTAATATAACCAAGCCTATTAGATACTATGGCAGTATATGAATCAACCAAAAACTGTTGGAACAATATTTTACACAAAAGTAGTACGTGTTTTTCATGTTTCCTTTCATGAATTTTAAATGCGTAGCATTGTCTTATAGATATACATTTGTTTTTCTTCTTCTGTCCAACACATGTGTAATGCTTCTCTATGCCTGGTCGAAAACCATCTGCACCAAAAGGAAATAGTAGAGGATACTGTAAAGTTAAATAACTTGGATGAATTTCACTAATCCTCTGCAATGTTCCACATTTTTCTTGCAAAATAATATCTCTGCTTGGCATGTCTAAAGTAAAATCTCCTGGAATTAACGCTGCAACTTCAGAAGCTGTAGTCAAATTGTAGATTCGTCCATCCTTTTTACGTTTACTAACAATTCTCATATGGAAAGTATCTTCTGTGTTGAATCAAATCTATCTCTTGCTGACCTTAGGTTTTGAACATATGGGTTGACTGAGTTCAGCATCTTGATGATAGCATCAATTATTTCTTTCTTGAATTTTTTCTTCTTCTTGTACTTAGATGAATGTTTCCCTTTGCTGCAAATTTAGTTTCATATGAAGTTAGTTAAGTCTCAACACAAAAGTTCACAAAAATATCAGTAGGAATTAGCTTAGCAAAATAAGTATATACAGGACAGGCATTATCACATGAGTACATCTAAATAAGCATGGGTTAATAATCATACCTCACAGCGTCTTCTCTATTCTCAATCTTGTTCTCGGTGTCTACTATGTATAGCTGCATAAACTTAGGTGGCTGTTCTTCATTTGGTTTCAAATTTTCAATATGGTGATAATTTTCTCCTTGCATTTGGAACATTTGAGGTCCACCACCATTTTTAACACTATTTTCAGTATTTCCACCCAAGAGAAGTAAAAGAGAACATCATATTATTAGCTCTCAAATTCTCTCTAAAATGTTTACTATTCTCATCATCATTTGTTAATAATCCATAAAGTAGTTGAGGAGAATCCTTTAGAAATGGCAATTTGACTTGTCCTTGCAAACAACATGATGAAAACTTTGGTTTCCCTTTCTTTCCCTTCTTGTCAACACGTTCATTGTACCACATAATAGCACCACAATATTCAAATTCATAAATAGGATCTCCATGATCGATGTAAACTGCAAAAAATAAATTGAATGATCAGATAGAAAACATTTCATCAACGTAAACAACTAAAAATAGATTCTAAACATACCTGTTTGATTTTTTCTAGAATCCTTCTTTAACTGTTCCTCAAATATCCTTCGCTTGTTTTCTGCAAATTTAGTTTGATAAGTATTTTAAGTTGTAAACAAATTGAAGATAAATATAAATGTGTATAGTACCTAGGTCGAGTTCCCTTGTAATGGCAGGAGATTGGAATGAAGCTTCTGTATGAGAGTTCTTTGGATGGCTATGCAAACTGGTAATATCTTTGAGAACTTTGTTAAATACTGTTTGAAGAGGTATAGAATGTTCGACATTGGAAGGATTTATCTTAGAAATAAGGTGTTCACTTTGTTTTACATACTTTGTTTTTTTTGTTACACTAGAACTGTGAATTTCATGGTTTGTTTGAGTAAAATTCTTTGGAGCTTTTCTTTTCTTCATTTTTTTGGGAATTGTTTAACCGTGGTCGAGTAAACGTAAGATGAAGGAAGTAGGTTATACAAATATATTTTATATACTTTCTATTTCCAATAAATTCTTGCTTTATTAAATTTACTCAAATCTAAAGATATATCCGAATAGTTGATAGAGTAACTACATATTTTTTCTTTTGAAAATGATTGAAAAATTGATTTAGTCGAATATATGTATGTAGTTATGTTAGGTCATTTTTTCAATATATGTAGATATATTTGTTGTATTGATTTTCTGCATGATTAGCTAGTGAACCGAAAGTTAACATTGGTAAAGGAAACTCATTTTATGTTCGTGTAGGTTATAGTTTTGAAATACTTTGGTAATGTTTTAACATTGGTAAAGCAAACCTATATTATGTTCGTGAATTAATATTTGTTGTACTAAATCTCACTTATTTTATTTTTTGTTCATTTGCAGATTAAGGGAAAACATGGATATGCGAAAGAGCTTTTAGTCTACAGTATTATGATGTAAGTCATATCTATAACTACGTTAGTCAAACTGATTAATATATTAATAAAATTTAGCTTATATAAACTAAAAAATAACACGGCATCAATAAATTTAAAGTATTTTAATAGATAAGTAGCAAACTCTTGAAAAAAAAACCAACAATTCAGTACAAATTACTGAAATTATTATTAATCCAAAAAATATGAAAGTTCAAACTGAAATGAAAAACCAAAAGCTCAAAAAAACGATAAGAAGCACGGGACTACTCCTTGTATCTCTCCGTCTTCACCTTGCTCATATCAACCTTCTCGTCCTTAAAATCAACACCAGACGAGCCATTGAAATTTTTCAATTCCCCAACAATGTCATTAGTATTAATTTTTGACTCATCTTTAACATCTTCCTCATCAATGGTCACAATTACTTTCCCAGTAACTTGATCAAGCTCATCATTCAGATTCGCACGAGTGCAGATCTTTTTGGTTGAACTGGAATATTCTGCTATTTCGTTGATCTCATCACCACTCCTTTTAGAAGAAGGAGTAGACATAGACGAATTTTCACTACTATTATTAGTAACCATCATCACGTCCTACAAAGTAATAAAATAATTGTTAATACTTCATGGTTACATAAAGTTTGATATATGAACAATATCTTACTATATAAATAAACTATAAAATTTAAAAATATAAACCTGATCAGCCGAGCCATTGAAAGATTTTTCATTGAGTGATTCAGAATCAATATCAAACTCTTCTTTTGTGATTTCACTTCCTAACCAAACACGAGAAACTTTGTAATACTTCTTTCCACCATGAATATTGCGCTTCTCAACTTGTGTCAAAAGAGAAAAGATTTCCCACACAGATTTTTGATTTCATCAGGAATGTCAGTTGGGTCTTCAATCTAATAATATTTCATTAAAACAAAAATCAAATTAGCATAATATCTATACTTATATAGTCGCTAAACTTGAACATAAATTTTTTTTAGAAATAAGTACATCTGCATAATTCCCGTTCAATAACTCAGAGGCAGATTTAGTTATAATCTTTTCTGTGAAGCTGTCAAATAACATCAGTTTGGTGTCACCAGTTTGGTCCACAACGGAAACATGGAGCTTGTATCTGTAATTGAAAACAATCCGTTTTAAAACAAATACTTGTAAAGATTATGTTGTGTATAAATTCTCTAAACAATTGAAATATACCTTGCTGTTACATTGCTAACAGTTTCACTACAATCTTCACACCAAAACTTTCATTTCTTGTACTTGTTCGGGACCTTAACCTGAGTGTTTGCTTCCCTTAGTAGCTCGACCTTCTTGTTGCAACCATTATGACTAATATAATACCACCCTCTGTCAGTATCAATGCCAGCAATGGCAGCCAAAATCCTCCATTTGCTCTCCTATATGTTAGATAACATGAAAACATCAAAAGGTTAAGTATCTTTTCTATTACACAAAAAGACATATATTCCATAGTTACTAATATTAATAGTTACCTCTAACGAAGACAACAGTTCTGCAATGGATTTCCTAGGGTATTCAATGAAATTATCACCTTTTGCCATAACATTCAAATTTTGTCTAAACGAAGGTTCTGAAACTGTTACTTCCAAACCGTCACTTGGCAAACTATAGAAAGTAAAATCATAACAATTGTAAATGTAACTTTGGATAATATTATTAACAAAGATTTCACGAAAATAGAGCTTACAGTGCCATCATTTCTTCCATATTCTGGATATTGGCGAGGATTGATCAACACATCAGATGCATCCCAAGCATTTGTTATACTTATGTCACCTATACCCGGTTACAAAATTAGTAAAAAGTTATACCAAAAATATAAGATAATTTGAAGTTAAGACATTTTAACCTTTGAAAATGTGGATTTTTGCAAATTGGATAAGAACGAAAGTTTTCTCATCATGCTTCACATTTTGGCAAGCATTGTAAACAATTTCACCAAACTTTCCCCACAAAGTACAGGGCATACGCTCATCACTACATCATAAACACGAAATAAACCATTACTTTGAATATCAGATAAACATGTAATCATCATACAGTAATACTTACTTTGAATCTCGTATTACGAAATCAAGTTTCTTAGTCTGCTTTTGCTTGACATATAGGGTTTCAAATTTCCCAACACTTACAACTTGGCCTAAAATATCTGAAAACATGAAATAAGATTTACAGATTAGATAATATTACCCGGTACTTGAAAATGATAGTTAATAACAAATATAAAACGTATACCTAAGCCAACGTTTTCGGGCAACTTGTTCTCTTTCACAGCTGCGAAATTTGCTAACTGAAGGAAATTACTTTCGGACATGGGATCACTTTTAGAGACTTGAGTGTTGTAAGTAAAAGTAATTTTGTAGTCAAGATTCGATAGCTTAAACTTAGGATTGCAATCTGAAACAGTAAATGTGTCTTTGACTTTCCATTCACCGAGCTTAAGTTCCTTCTGAAATCGAGGAATATAAGCCTTCTTAATTGAAGCTTGCATCTTTGAACCCTATAAGAAAATGTTAACGTTAGTATATATAAATGTATCGGAATATTTACAAAGTTATGAAATGGTGACTTACTGTTTCATCTCCAACAATCAGGTCCAAAGTTTCTCCAAAACCAGGAGTAAACTGAGTCCACATGTGAAGTATTTTCACGTGGATGTGCCAACCTTGCTTGAAGGTTAGGAGAGATTTGAGGTATGTTTCACCAAGTGTTGACATTTTTCTTGCTTTTTGTTTGCTTTGTTTGCGTTTATGAATTGGTAGAACAATGATAGGGTGGCAAACTATTTATATTATTTGGGTTGTATCTACATGAATAGGGTTTATGATCTGGTAGAATATTCACATGATATGAGTTTATCCAATGCTTGTGGGTGAAGTAAATATTTTAATGCAACGATTTGTTAAAGATTTTCTGAAGATGTATGAAATTGTTAGAAAGAATATTTGATTAGTTATAATTGTTTAGAGATTTATGGAAATGGAATTGTTTGAAGATTTCACAAATATTTAGAAATATATTTGTTAGAAATCCTAGATTTTGAATACTTTGGATGTGAAAGTGAATCTTAGCCATGTGGACTTAGTTGTTATTGTTATGATTTATGGGCCGATATATTGATTATCCTATTTTGATCCATTTGTAGGTAAGAGTTGGTGAAAAATTAAAGAAAACGGGTCGAAATTAATACCAGAAATAGGATCTGCGTGTTTTGGAGACGGGTCGGCAACAAAAATGGCTCGGGTCGGCTTGGATACTGCATGGATTTCCGAAATTGCCATTAGTTTTTTTTTCTTTTTTTTTCATTACACAAAACGCCAATGATATGTTTCGTAAATAGAGCGATTTGGCTTAAATGGCTTGGAATTATTTCTGTCCCCCCCCCTCTCGATTAATAGTATAGATGTAAATATCAAATATTATCATGTCGATAGTCATCAATATAACATCTAAATACCAAAAGTATGCTCACGACTTTTGTTGTTAAAGAATAGATGATATTGAACTTGGAAAAAAAAGTACAACAACTTTAGAGATATATTCATATATTTGTAAGCTTGTTAAATTTGTATATTTGTAAGCTTGTTATATGTCTGTGACAACAACTTTAGATATCTATTTTATTTTTTTTGTCAAATACATATCAATTTAGATTATTACATTAAAGGACCAAAGCTTTGAGTTTCATATATTCCTCCATCAAACTCTGATACATCATTTTAGTATTGTGGACCATCTTTAATCAAACTACTAACCTTATCGCATACAAGTGTAATCATACTGAATCATATCTTTCTGATTATGATTGCTTGGTATGAGCTTTTTTTGAAATTAAACTGTTGAGCTTTAAACGAGATTTGCTATTCCTCATTATTAGTTTGTAATTTAACTGAATTGTTTTTAAAATATTTTTTTTTTAAATTAGTCCTTATTAAATAAATATTTCATGTTAGTGTTGTTTACATTGATGCCATATTTGATAAAGTAGGCAACATAGGTAAGATGTTTTTTTTTTTCATGTTTCCTATAACTAAATTTGTAATGTAAATATATGTCAATAGTCTTTCGGTCGTATTTATTGTCCAATCATTTATTGGTTTTTATCAATTTTTTCTTTTGGCATATTATTTAATATTTTATGTTTTTTTATAACTTTGTGTAAATTAACTTTCAAGTACTATTCATCGTTTTCTCTTTAAAATTTATTTGAATATAATAGAATAAGAAAGATTGATTATAACCAACTTTTTCAAATTATACTTATAAGTGGAAAATGTAAGTACAGAAAATAATTAAAACAAAAAGTGTATTACATCTTCAAGTAGTCTCAATATATCTTCTACCTCTATTATTCATCTTTGTTCACACCCAATTTCTTTCTTTTGTATTCGTTATTTTTAATATATTGCACACAAATTTCTTCATGAAATTAATTTAAATTCACCGGTAAAAATCTTAATTTAATATATTGCATTCAATTTTTTCATGAAATTAATTTAAACTCATATGTCTATCTCCTTCTCATATTTTAATGATGAGTTGAGATAGATCACTGGTTTTCGAATCGACAAAAATTACAAAGACTCTTGTATAACATTGATTATTGAAGCTACTATAAGTTTTAAATGGTACATTTATTTTCTGGTTATAGTAGTTTTTCTTTTTCTTTTTGGAACATTATTTGATGTAATCATGTAGATTATTGAAATTAAACCTATGTAGATTAATGGTTTTATATATTAATCCAATCAATTAATTTGCTGCTTCTCCAATTAATGCAGGAACACACAAAAGAATAAGAATATAATTCATAATTTAAACTCTAGTTCTGCACCCTTACGTAACAAAAATATTTAAACCTATTATCACATGAGCATTTGCTTAAAATATAAACCTAAAGCTCCTCAAGTTCTTTAGCCATAGGACTTCTCCCAAGACTTGTTCCTCCTGTACTAACCGGGGCAAAAGGATACAGGTTAGAAGCTCTTGGAGATTGTTGAGCTTGTTCAAGAACCCTAAATTGAAACTCTGATGGGTAATCACCTCGAACATATTTTTTTCCTTTGTGTGAATCTATCTGTTTCATCATTTTCTCCTTCAGCACAAGCTTCTCGTAATCTTCAGTGTCTTCATAAAACAGATTCGATTTTGGGTATGTGAACAGTTCCTAAAAATCTTCACGAGCTCAAACTCTTCACCAGCCTTCACGAGTTAAAGTAAGCGAACAAAGTATCAGCAAACATAAGAACGACAAACAAAAACCAATACCAGAATCTAGAATTAGAATTTACCTGATAAGCTCTAAAGCAGCTTGAACTTTCGTAGCAGCTTCTTCAAGCTTGACTTCTTCAGAATCATTCGCTTTAGACAAATCACCTTCAATATCTCCACTTGGCTGAGGCTTCTCGGTGATTATAACATAAGGAGCTACTACTACAGTTTGAGTAGCTGCAACTTCTTGTGATGAAACTACCAGAGAATCATCAACAGATAAGTTTGAGACATTGTTTTTATCTTTATCCTTCACCTTTACCACAATCTCTTCTTTCTTTTCAGATCTCTTCCCAAACATGATTAACAATGTTTACAATTAGGATACGTTTATCGTAAGGAAAAAAAAGAAAAAAAAAAGAACTTTAATCTATTTTCTTACCAATTTCTCACTTCCTTTCTCCAAACTTGATTTTGATGATTTCTTCCCAAGAAGAGACTTAATCCATTTACCAGGAGTTGGAGTCTTTCCCATTTCTTAATTAGAATGTTGCTACAAAAGCAGAAACTTTCATAAGCAAGGAATGTCAAAATTGACATCATTTGAAATGGCAATTTTGTCATCAGCAGTCAATAAATCTTTGTGAGCCTAAATGTATGCTGCAGACCAAATTAAACCAAAGCAAAGAACATACATTTGCATCTCTGTACTAAAGAATGATCAGATCACGTGATTCAAGTGATTTTTACATTAGAAAGCCAAAAAAACGCAGGGCTCGAGACTATCATTCATCAACTTTTTCTATATTTTCCGATCAAATCAGAGAACAACATAGTGGATTTTGAACTGGATTGGATGAATGTGAGTTGTGACAGAGAAGAGAAGAGAGCGCTCAAAGAGTCACAAAATGAATGAAGATTGTGGAATTGGTTGATTCGGTGAACTCTATATTAACTACAATAGATATATTCCAAGCACATTGTACCACACAGAGTAAAATGGATAGAAGCTTTCTTACTCGTGGCCACATAAGGTATGTATGTATGCAAATCTTGGATTCAGTTGTACAGCTCGTAGGAAATTCTTCAGTGCGGTCTCATGGTCCTTTTGCAAGCTATAGCAATTTCCCTTAGCACACCTATATCATAGATTGTTTCTTTTACTTCTGTTAGTTATGAAAAATAAATGGAAACATTAATCCCAGAAAAACATAAATTTGACAAAAAATAACCAAGATTGAGGAGCTAAGCGGATCGGTTAATATTAGTTACTGAACCAAGTAACTCAGCTGCAAATGCTGCCAAAAAGAATGATTGAAGAAAATTACAATACATGGGAAAATGTAATAAAATATCCAATTGATCATGAATATGGCATGAGCTCTCGTCCTTTCCTCCGCATCTTGTTGAATCAGCCTTGGATAAACATCAGAGGGAAGTGAGGTCTCGTCTGTGGTTACAGTTACTGCAGTGGAAGAGGAAAATCACACATCCACTTCTATACCAATTGATCCATGCCTTGTCTACTAATATGAATCATTAATCGGGAAGATGGACTATGAAAACTACTGAATATGCCTCTTGAACCAAATTAAGAGAAGCTAAACTAACTATACATAAAACTAAAAATCTACTTCTGCTTACCACAACTGATTCATCAAATCGAGAGATTCTTGCCGAGGAAGAGACTCAATATCAAATCTGGGAACCTGGAGATTTTGATTAGTAAAATTCAAACTTCAAAAACCAAGCCAGATCCTATTTAAATCAATATCGAAGAAACTACCTTAACATACATGTTTTCGATGGTTTGATTTAGAAAGAAATCTCCCGATGAGAATAAAAAAATGGTCTAATATATAGTAATCGGCGTGTTAAGAAGATGAGAGCAGATGTAATATACATGACAAACATGATAACAACAGCAATTTGTGTTGCAGGTATACCTCGACATATGACTATGGGACGGTAATTTCTTCAACACCTGTTGAGAGAAAACAATATATAAGAGAGCGGTTTAAGAGGCCATAATTGTGAGAACATGTTCATGATACCTGGTGGTCCTAAGATTAGAAGGAAGTAAAACAGTACAAAAGCTTACAAAGTTTATTTAGTTAATATAATTGAGCTCATCCTAAATTAAAAGGCTCTTAGAAGCCAAAGAATCAAAATTTAAAAAGATCGCAAATAATAATGTCAGCACGGATTATCTCAGACAAAGAAGCAAGCATCCCAAACAAAAAGATATAGGACTGGACAATGATGATGATGCACATTAGATTGACGTTTGAACAAGCCCCTGTTTGTTTGCTTATTCAAATGATCCATTTGAATGAAGATGAGAATTGGTGTTTGTTTAGCACAAAAATATGTCTATTCAAATGGATCATCTAAATGAACCATTTGAATGATTTTAAAAATTTAGCCTAAATTTTTATAATCATCTAGATGATCCATTTTGGTTCATTTGGATGAAGATGATTCATCCAAAATAACAAATGACAAATGTATCCCTAACTATTTTCTCTTATTATTTTGATTTGTATTAAAAATATTTATATCAATAATAATTTATAAAATATAATGTATTTCACGATTTTCTGCAAAAAATTAAGTTTTTTTTTTGTAAAAATATAATTCTGGAATTATGCGGTTTCGCCCCAAAACGTTATTTTGCAATTTCTCAAAATTTAGTTTTACCGTTTTGGCGAAAACCAACATTATAATTTTCCATCGAAATTGCATTTACACGGGACGGAAAAATATCATTTTGCGGTTTTCTGTCAAAATTACAATTTTACGGTTTTGGCAGAAAAACATCATTTCTTGTCAAAATTACGATTTTATGATTTCGGCGGGAAAATAAAATTATGTAAATTCATATTTTTGGCGAAATACGTCATTTTGCGATTTTTCGTCAAAATTACGGTTTTACGATTTTTGCGGAAAAATTGCTATTTCAAAGTTTTGGCGAGAAAACACCATTTTGTAAATTCATGTTTTATTGCAAAAAATGCCATTTTATGATTTTTTGTCGAAACTACGGTTTTGGCAGGAGAGCATTTTCGTCAAAATTTTGATTTCATGGTTTGGCGGAAAAACACCATTTTGTAATTTCATATTTTTACGGTTTTGGGCGAGAAAAACGACAGTGTGCACTTTTATATTTTTGGTGAAAAACGATATTTTGCAATTTTTGGTCAAATTTACAGTTTTACGATTTTGGCGGGAAAAAATCATTTTTCGTCAAAATTATGATTTCTTGGTTTTGGCATAAAAACGTTATTTTACGATTTTATATCAAATTGTGATTTTACGGTTTTGGCGAAAACACCATTTTACGATTCTAAGTTAAAAGTGTGATTTCACGATTAAACATTTTTTTGCGGCAAAATATCATTTTAGTATTTTCAAAAAAATATTGGTTTTATGGTTATTATGTTTTAATATACTAATTTATTTGTGGTTTTATTATTAACTTTTTAAAAATATGTTTAAAATTTAAATATAATTAAATTAAATAATGGATATTTTAATTATTTTCTTATTAAAAGTATTTAGAGAGAAATAAAAATTTACAACTATGCAAACAAACAAATGTTCATTCAAATGAATCATCTAGATGACTAACCTAAAATAAAACAAACATCATCTAGATGGATTAGGGAAATAGAATATCTAGATGATTTAGTTGAATGGAGATGACAACTAAGCAAACAAACGGTCCCCAATTCACAAAAGAGTAAGCGAATAGAGGAGCCCATAATTGCGACTTTTGAAACGGCTTTAATTGGAGATCTGTTGAGTTATATTGGGTGCTTCAGAACTGGGGAGAGTATTTACGGATAGAGTTACCTAAACTGGGTAGATCTTATGGGTGTGGCTATTTGGTGAATTTCTCAGACAAAAGACCTGTAAATGGGAGGAATGATTGAATTAAAGAATGATCAGAACGATTATGGGTTATGAAACGTTTTTTTATTTTTGGGGGGATAGAGTTTGAAGATACATACCTCGATTTGTAGAGGAAGATGTCGGAATTTCATTTTGGTTGTCGACATTACGTGATATCTCTTGACTGATGGCCTGGAAATTGTAAGGAACATGACCTGAGATAGAGAAAGTGTTATCGACGATTGGAGGAATTGGCGACGGAGAATATTGAGGAGTCGTTCAGAATGGACGATTAAATACAGATGATGGAGAGTTAATTGCAAAGTGGGTATAAAGTAAAAAACGTAAGGGGGAGATGATAGTTGATATTATCGATTGAATCTCTGTTTATTGGATTATTTGATTTTCAGTTGATATTATCGATTGAATCATCTTTATTTCAATTGACAGAATACTAATCAAGACATGATTTTCTTTCCTTCTTTGGCTGTTCATATCACAATCCCGATGATTTCCTTGATTTCATCTTCACCACTTTTCTCTGATTCTTATTACCTTTGTTTTAGAGTAATATCTTCGATCTTCCAATCTACGGACGAAGTTCGTCTATTACAGTATATAGACGATGGATCGAAGCTTCTATTCAAAGGAGGCGTTCAACTCTATATCGGAGGAAGATGCGATGAAGTTTGAAAAGGCGCATCGGAAGTTCGCCAAAGAAGTTTACAAGTGAATTCGCAGATCGGAAAGTCTAAGTTTCTATCTCCGGACCATCGGCCGACGGCGGTGGCTTCTAAGCTGATTTGATGGTTCGTGCAATCAGCGGCGGAGAGGTGCGATCAAGCGGTGGACTTTCCACCTCAACCCTTACGATGCCACGTGTTTCACGCGTGTCATTTTTGTGCTGTATTAATATTGGGCCTTATTTGGGCTTCACTTTAATTATTAGGGTTGTTGTATCTGATATTTCACTTGTACTTACAAGTCCATTTGGACATTGCAATGAAGTTTTAGCCGACAAAAAAAAAAAAAAAGGTTACTCTTTTTGTTTTTTTTTTTTTTTTGAGAAAAAGGGAACAGGTGTCATATTCTCTCGTGCTAACGTATCGAGCTGTGGGAAAACCCCTTAGTTTTCATATATATGATTGGTTATTAATATTAACTTATTTTTAAATAAATAATCAGTTAATTCTCTACAATCTTTTCTTTATTTAATATTTTTCTACAGCTTTTTCCATTTCAAATATTATGATTTTATTAGTATGAATTATGATTCTCTTATCATTTTTGTTTAATATTATTTTCAAATTATTTTAAATTATTATATAATACATACGATTAATAAAATTATAAATTTTTAATGCATTTATTGTGAAATGTTTTTTATAAATGGACATATATTAACTCAATCAATAAGAAAAAAGTGTGTGTTCAATATCTCACATCGGTAAAAATTTCAATCGGATCGGTGACCTATGGAATAGGTAAAAGTAAATCCAAAATAGAGCGGGTATAGACATAAACTTTTATGCACATTAAAAAGCGGATATCATGGACAAGGGCATAATGGACCGCAGATATATTGAACTTTGTCCGCAAATTGATGAATCGGCCGTAAACTACCTAATTTTAATAAAATTAATAAATTATATAAAATTTAATAATTGTATATAGTTGATGAAATGTAATATATGATATACGATATATGATATGTTTGAAAATATAAAAAAATTATAACATTTACTAAAAATAGAGTATTAATAATATTTAATTTTAAAATTTTTATTTTAAAAGTATTTTTATTATTTTTATTACAATGATCAAATATTTGACCTTCCTAACATGTTGGACACTGGGGAAGAGTTGGACATATCAACTACTTAAACAAATTTACGCCAACTAACCAACAACACTAACATTTTATAATTTAATGAAGATAAAATTACATATAAAAACTAAACAAATAAAATCTAAAATTTATAAATTGTGTGAAAACTGACCACAAAATATAAATATTCTTTACAATAATTAAGAAAACATTGACCCGCGGTACACCGCGGGTTCGACTCTAGTTTACCTTATAAGTATATGGTATATTACAAAGTTGTCATTGCTTATGTGTCATCACCACAATCATTCTTAGAGTAAGTTTATAACAAAACAAACATTACTAGATTAATTACACTAATTACCATTAGATATATATCATTTGTCACATTATATTTTCTTTAATTACTCATTAATTAAACAAATATTAATAAACTAATTTCTCTCTCTCACCTGATTTTTCTATTTAAATCTTGCTAATTATTTGTTAATATTAATCCCTCCTCAATTTAAATGTGATAATATGTTTTATAAATAATAATATCTTCACATTATATTTACAATAAACTTATGTATGATTTTTTCAACATATGTTATGATTCCATTCTTTTAAATGGATATGAATTTATTTTAAAATTTAAAATCGTAAGAATTTATTAGAGAAAATATCAAATACAAATTTATATTATAGTGTGAACATACTTTAACCAAAAAAGTTTATTTTGTAGATTTTTAAGAAAAATAAACAGATATAAAATAAGAAAACACAAAATTCAAATTTAGAATATCTACGTATTTATTTTGGATGATAAGAGTTAAAAATTTACCAAACTTTATATTTTTGATTAATCAAGATATATTCAAATATAGAAACTTAATTCATTTTCTCAACTGATTTATTGCAAAAGAATATCTAGATTCAAACTATAAAACAAATTAACCGAGATTTAAGCAACTGATATGTGATATTTTTTTTTTAAAATAAGAATATTCTAAATCCTTTAAAATATCGATTTAATCATATATTGTATTATTTTATAATTTTGGAAAATAAATTTATGTGTTACTAATTAAATTGTTTCCAAGTAAATTCATAACAATCAACTTAATATTTACTAATTAAATTCCAAAAATATTTTGAATAATTTTCCTTGCTCCCTAAATATATATCTTACAAATAACATTTTAGCACTATGTTTAAGAAAATAATCAAAATCAATTACTTATTTACTTCAATTGCCACTCAATTAAGCACTTCTAAAATGAATTCTTAAACTGAAATGAGTAATTTTTGTCTAACCATATTTCAATTTCAATTTTAGTTTTGAGTTTTACTAATCATTGACTAATCTTACACTAATTGCCTAGAAAACAAAAAAAATTATCATAAACAAGAGAGGATCCACGTCTTTAACTGTAGGTAATCGGATATTTTGTGTTGGGTGGCTGGGTTAATAGGGCAGCATTATTTTCGAGATAATAATTAAATAATAAATGCAATTCAATCAGATCCTTATAATTAGTATCTAACTAAAAGCATTTTTTTTTTATATTTGAAGAGAGTAGATTTCATAAACAAATCCGAATTGTTTCCTTAAAATTATGTCTCATTAATGGTAACTGAGCTAAAAATCAATTTTTGTTTTCCTTATCTTAGATATTCTACTTGCTCTCCAAGATTTTCTTATAATCGACTTAATCACAACAACCCTAGACATCTTCTCTATAAATATCATTTTGGAGAATGTTTTCTTATCAAGCTAATTTTTCTACTCATTAAGAGAATAAACGTTTTTTGTATGTTTTTTCGAATCAATTTTGTTTTTTTTATGTTTATATTTTTGGATCAATTTTGAAACCAGTTCGTTTCATATGTTGGTGAATTTATCCTGGTTAAATCCGTACTGTTTTCCTGTTTTGGGATTTTGTTTTCCTGAGAGATTAGGAGTCTCTCTTCAGTCATCCATTGCTTATTGATTCATTTTTTACAATATGTTGTTTTTTGTTAGATGAATCGAAATGAGTGTATAATATGATGGGAACTGGGTTGAACAAATATCGGAGAGGGAGGCTTCATGTGATGGGTGGAAGTAAAGAGAATCGCAATGCGGTAAAGCCCTCGACAAAAAATGGCGAAAAGAGGTTCCTATCTCTCGAGGTGGACCACATAGTTTAATATTGTCTTTAATCACTAACTGTTTTGCCTTTTTTTTTGTTCGAGTCCTTTAGCTTGCTGACATTGTGGTAATTTGTAGAGCTTGTGTAGTTGCTAATGGTAAACTACTTTTGATTGGCGGCCAAGAAGGTGACTTCGTGGCCAAAACCTAACTCATCGATCTTCAAATGCTCATGTAGACACGAGGTTTACACTTGTCTTTAATCCACAGTTTTGATTTCCATGGATTTATAAGAACAAAGCCGAGTTTCTAACATTTTTGGTCAATCAGCGCCGTGATCACTGTAAACTCAGATTGTTCTTCAACCGATTCAGACTCTTGATCCTCCTTGACATAATTCATATGATGCTAATCTTCACCTTCTTCAGTGACACCCATGTATGCAACAAAATTATTGAGAATTCCTCCCTTCTTTTTGTTATCGTCATCTTAGTAACTTTCACTCACGTAACATAGGATTTCTCTTTCTTGCCAACAGAAGCAAGACAATCGATCTTGGTGTGACCATATTCATTACACTCAAAGCACCTCAGATAATTTCTTCTTTTGATGGTTGGGCAGTCAGACTTGTAATGACCTTTTCCCTCACACTCAGCACACTGCTTATCTGTCTTCGGAGTTACTTTCTCAGCACCATGCCTAGATTGAAAAGAGCTTCCACCACCACATAGTCTCTTTTCAAACTTCTTGAAGTACTTCTTAACCATCAGACTGACTTTGTCTTCAATCTCATCATTCTGATCAGCTATCAAAGATAGTCCCTTACCAGCTGTATATTTTTTCTTCTTCATTTGTAATTCATAAGCTTGCATCATCCCAACAACATGATCAAACTTGAGATCATCAGAGTTTAAGGCTACTTCTATTGTAGACTTATGAGACTGAAAATTTGACGGCAGACTCCTGAGGAACTTTTTGACAAGCTTTATGTCTTTGTAGATCTTCCCTAGCACAACAGCTTCTTGACTGATGGAGCTCAGTTTGCTGCTAAAATCTTCAATAGACTCTCCAGTACCCATTGTCAATGTTTCAAACTCAAAAACAAGCATATCAATCCGTGTTCTCTTGACATTGCTTGTTCCTTCAAATGAGACATTTAGAATGTCCTAAGCCTCTTTTGCTGATTTGCAACCTTGCACCCTGGTCAACTGATTCCTGGGAAGAGAAGTAACAATGGCAGACAATGTCTTGGAGTTGAATTTGGCTTCAAGCTTTTCTTCAGCATTCTATTTACAATTGAAACCGGTGTATAATATGATTGGACTCGATAGTTTTCAGAAATGGGTGGCCTCAATCCAAAGCTTCAATCTTTTTCTCTCTTTTTTTTTGGTTGTGTTTCAATTTTGATCATTTTTTTTTTACGGTGAGATTCGGACTTCAGTCCTCGGATTGCTTTGATATTTTGTTTAGTCCGGTTTTTCTTTGTTAGATAAATCAGATCTAACAAGATGGATTTTGTTGTTGCCAATAATAAGATGGATTTAGAACAAAATTTGGTCATTATTCTGTTCTGATCTATTGGATCTCATGTTGAAATCTGATCATGAGTCTCTCTCAAAGCCGAGGAGAATTCTCTCTTTGTTGAGCCTTAACCGGTTGGATAAGTCCTTTGTCATTTTTTTTAATTTCTTCTACATAATTTCTTGCATGTTTTGTTTTCGACCAAAACCCTTTTTTTGTCAAGATTTTGATTTTGTTTTTTTTTTTATCGTTTTTGGTTCTGTTAGTGCTTTGCTCTGACTTATGAAGTTAAGCTTCTTCTATTAGTGAAGGTAATCGACTCTTGACCAACTATTTATTTATTACAGAACCTGTTGATTGTTGATATCAGGAGAGATGTGACCAGTCGGTTCCTTATCTAGACAAAGGTACACTCTCAGAATTCAGATTCCATTGAAATTCTTACTACACAATAAACGAGTTGTCTTGGATTCTATGTTGTTGTTAATTGTGTAGAGGGAGCTAAGATTATAATTGAAAAGAAGAACCAAATCTTCTTCAAACAAAGCCCATGTTCCATTTTTCTTTTTTTTGTTGCTGTTGAATTTGATTTGCTGCAAATGACCAGTCGGTTCCATATCAGGAGAGGTGTGACCAGTCGGTTCATTATCTTGACAAAGGTACACTCTCAGAATTCAGATTCCATTGAAATTCTTACTATACAATGAACGAGTTGTCTTGGATTCTATATTGTTGTTAATTGTGTAGAGGGAGCTAAGATTATAATTGAAAAGAAGAACCAAACCTTCTTCAAACAAAGCCCATGTTCCATTTTTCTTTCTTTTTGTTGCTGTTGAATTTGATTTACTGCAAATGACCAGTCGGTTCCATATCAGGAGAGGTGTGACCAGTCGGTTCATTATCTAGACAAAGGTACACTCTCAGAATTCAGATTCCATTGAAATTCTTACTATACAATGAACGAGTTGTCTTGGATTCTATATTGTTGTTAATTGTGTAGAGGGAGCTAAGATTATAATTGAAAAGAAGAACCAAACCTTCTTCAAACAAAGCCCATGTTCCATTTTTCTTTCTTTTGGTTGCTGTTGAATTTGATTTGCTGCAAATGCTTAGTTTGAAAAGATCACTGAAGTTTGTATTTCTTAAATCTGAAATGAACGAGTTGCCTTGGATTTCATTATCTAAGTCAACTGAAACATATTGATAGGTCATGATTTTTACGGTTTTATAACTTTAATTTCATATGTTTTTATTGAGTCTACTGTTAGATTGTTTGATCTTTTGGTCCTTTTCACTATCTTTACAAGTTATTACTTCATTGAAGCTTAAATGAAACAACTTTGTACATTTTAACACTTAAAAGGAATTCATGAAGATACTCTGGGATCGACCGATCCAAAAGAGGATCGACCAGTCAGAAGAATCTACGAAGTAGCGCGATCTGAAGAAGGAGATCGATTGATCCAAACTGGATCGATCGATCATGATCCCGAATATTCTCCAAATTAAGCATTTATTCTGATTTTATACCTAAAGACTTCCCTATATAAAGAGATTATTTCCCGAGCGGCCAAGAAGACCTAGACACGGATTTTCATTGTTTTCCATTTTTTTTTTTCACATTTTCAGATCTATAAACTTTTCTTTTGAATCTTAGATCTACATTCTGTCTTCATCTCTTTCTATGAAATTTACTTTATATTTCACTATGATCTATCAATCATTTGCCATGGTTGAGTAGATCTACTTGTTGGGAGAAGGGATATATTCAAGGGGGTTTTAATGGTTATAGATTAGGGTTATGAATATTAGATTAGGGTTATGAATATTAGATCTCTATTTCTATGGTTTTAATGTTTTTGGTTGACGAATTTATCAAAAGATCTCTAGGTTTTCTAATACAACTAGCGTTGTTTAGTCTATCAAGAATCAATAGTTTTTAGGCTTGATATTGTCAGCTGACGAGAGTCGAGGTTGGATCTACAATTGAACAAAATCAGGCTTGTTAATAAATTTTGGCATAGGGTCCTAGCAAATTTATGACAAAAATAATAATCTCATACGATCTACTAGGGACCCCCCTAGAGATAAGAGTGCAAGGCCTATCTCCAATTAATTTTTTAAATGTCGAGTTTCTTTTGGAATGTTTGTGGGTTCAATAAAATTTCTAAACATTCTGTGGTTCAAGATTGGATTGGTAAAAACAATTTGCAGTTTGGTTGTATACTTGAGACAAGGGTGAAGGAACGGAAAGCAGAAAGAATAGTACAGTTGGTTTTCAGTGGCTGGTCTTTTCTCTCTAATTACAGTTCTCATCGGTTAGGGAGGATCTGGGTAGTGTGGAGTCCAAAAGTGTGTTTGACACCGTGTTTTACAAGTTGTCAAATGATCACTTGTTCAGTTCTTATGGAAGGGACGGATACAGAATTTTTTTGCTCTTTTGTTTACGCATCAAACTTTGTGGAGGAAAGGAAGATGTTGTGGCAAAATTTGAGGAACCATCATGATTCTCCACTGTTTAGAAATACCATGGATGATTTATGGTGATTTCAATGAAATTTTAAAAGGTGAGGAGCACTCAGGTTATGATCAAAATCCTTTACTGCCTACGGGAATGAGAGATTTTCAAGAGGTGGTTCGATATTGTTCACTTGCGGATATGCAGTCTTATGGACCGTTGTTTACGTGGTGTAACAAGAGAAATGCTGGTGAGCTTATATGTAAGAAGCTAGATCTAGTTCTGGTAAATGATCAATGGATAGTGGACTACCAACAACCATATGGATTTTTTGAAGCCGGGGGATGTTCTGATCATCTAAGATGCAGAATTAAGATTCAAGCTAACAAGCCTCGTACACGGAAACCTTTTAAGTTCATGAATGTGTTGGCCACTGATCTGGGATTTTTAAACATGACTAAAGATTATTGGGATACCACGGAGACTCTTTATCATTCGACATCTGCGATATATAGATTCTCAAAGAAGCTAAAAGCTCTGAAACCAAAGATCGAAGCTATGAGTAAGGAAAGATTTGGTGACTTGACAAAGAAGACAAAGGAAGCTTTCGCAAATCTTTGTCATTGTCAGCTCGAGACTTTGACTAATCCAACTGATATGGCGATAAGGAATGAGGATACTGCATATAGTCGTTGGTTGCATGTTTCGGGATTGGAAGAAAAATATTTAAAGCAAAAATTAAAACTCCATTGGTTAAAGGTAGGAGATGGAAACAACAAAGTTTTCCACAAAGCTGCAAAGATCAGGGAGATGAGAAATGCTATAAAAGAAATAAAATGCACAGATGGTATTATACTCACCACTCAAGATGAGATGAAGAAGGAGGCTGAAAAGTTTTTCCATGATTTCCTAGCTCACACACCAGCTCATTACCAGGGTATAACAGATGAGGTATTACAGAGTTTAATAAGCTATCATTGCTCTGAAACTGAGGGAGAAAAGTTAGTAAGAGCAGTCACGGAAGAAGAAATTAGAAAAGTTTGTTTTCGATGCCCCGAGACAAGGCGCCTGGGCCTGATGGCTATACTGTGGAATTTCTCAAAGAAACTTGGTCAATAGTTGGGAAAGATTTTGTGGTTGCAATTCAATATTTTTTCAAGTACGGTTTAATACCAAAAGGAGTTAATACCACCATCTTAGCTCTCATCCCAAAGAAGAAAGAAGTAAAGGAGATGAAGGATTACCGGCCTATCTCCTGTTGTAATGTCATGTATAAGGTAATCTCGAAGCTCATTGCTAACAGACTTAAAGTTATCCTACCAGACTTCATCTCGCCTAACCAATCCGCCTTTGTCAAAGACCGCTTATTAATGGAAAATGTGCTCTTGGCATCTGAAGTGGTAAAATATTATCACAAGGAGACCATATCATCTCGTAGTGCAATAAAGATTGACATCTTGAAAGCGTTTGATTCAGTTCAGTGGCCATTCCTCATAGCCACCCTTACGACTCTAAACATCCCACAACAATTTATCAAATGGATTGAGCTTTGTGTTACTACAGCCTCTTTTTCGGTCCAAGTAAATGGGGAACTGTCTGGTTTATTTTGCAGTGCAAGGGGTCTCCGGCAAGGCTGCTCCTTATCTCCATATTTGTTTGTTATCTGTATGAATGTTTTGTCAAAAATGCTGGACAAGGCTGCTTTGGACAAAAACATTGGCTATCACCCTCGCTGTCAGAATCTCAAACTCACTCATTTGTGCTTTGCAGATGACTTATTGGTGTTTACAGATGGAAAACAACGATCTATAGAGGGCATTCTTAAAAATTTTGAAAAATTTGCTGAGTTCTCTAGTCTGAAGATAAGTCTTGAGAAATCGACTTTATACATGGCAGAAGTGAAAGAAAGAGGTAAGGATTTAATTCTCCATACGTTCCCATTTGAATCTGGTGCTTTACCGATTAGATATCTTGGTCTACCTCTCTTAACAAGGAGAACGAAAACAAGTGACTACACTCCACTTATAGAACGGATTCGGGAGAGAATAGGCAGCTGGACAGCAAGACATTTATCTTTTGTGGGTCGTTTACAGATAATAAGCTCCGTCATTCAGAGTCTTACAAACTTTTGATGTCAGCCTTTCGATTACTGAGTGCATGTATTGAAGAGATAGACAGTTTATGCTGTGCATTCCTATGGTCTGGACCTGATCTAAACACTAAAAAATCAAAAGTGGCATGGAGTGATGTATGTACACCTAAGGAAGAGGGAGAACTCATTTGGCAAATACTAGCTACAAACTCTCTTTGGTTCAATGGCTAAGGATATATTTGTTCCGGAAAGGCTCTTTTTGGTCAATAAAAGAGACCTCATCACTTGGATCTTGGATGTGGAAGAAACTCCTAAAGTATCGAACACTAGCTTCAGATTTTGTAAAATATGAGGTGCATAATGGGAGAAGTGTATCCTTTTGGCATGAAAATTGGTCACACCTTGGGATTTTGATAAATATTGCTGGACAGTGAGGATGTATTGATATGGAGATCCCTACTCATGCAACTGTGGCTGAAGCGGTAAGTTTGGATAGAAGAATACGACACAGGCTGGGCCATTTCAATACAATAGAAGATGCATTAGAAGGAATCCGTAAGAAGGGAGTACTCTGGAAGGGTAAAGATGATCGATTCAAAGCCACATTCAGCACAAAGAAAACTTGGGAAGCTACACGGGACAGTAAAGAAAAGGTGGAGTGGTATAAAGGCGTATGGTTTCCTCACGCCACTCCAAAGTTTTCATTCATAGCATGGCTTACAATAAGAAATCGATTGACAACAGAGGATAGGATGCTAAGTTGGAATGTGGGAGTAAATCCCTCTTGTGTGTTTTGTCAGGACCCCTTAGAAGATCGTAACCACTTATTTTTAACCTGCCTATATTCAAAAGAAGTATGGTCTGATCTCACCACTAAGCTGCTTGAGGGGAAATTCTCAACAGACTGGGAAACAGTTCTAAAACTACTTACAAACAAGTTGATGGAGAAGGAACGACTCTTCTTGATAAGATACATTTTCCAGCTTATAATCCACTCCATTTGGAATGAACGAAACAGGAGAAGACACGGCGAAACTCCACTCCCACCAAGCCAATTGATCAAGAGGTTGGATAAGCAAGTTCGAAACCGGTTATCTTCAGTCCGAGAACAAGGAGATAGAAGATATGAGGATATGAGGATTGTATGACAGTGTGGTTATCTATAATTTTGAGTTTGTTTTTCTGATTTTAAAACAGCTTACATAAAAACGTTGCACTTGCTGTAAAAAATATTTTTGCGAATAAATTTTACATTTTATTAAAAAAATAATATATATTCTCATACGAGAGGTGGTTTATTTGTTTATAGTGTCCTGAGTTCTTGATATATTTCATTAAATTGCTAATCCGGTTATATGTTCTTTTTAATTATCAAATCTCTACGATTTCTCAGATCCTAACATTTGTTTTAATTGATTTTTAATTCCTTTTAATATTTTCGGATTTATATTCGGATTTTCTTTGTGACACCATTTTTTTATATTCTTCACTGTAACTTTGTTTAGATATACTAGATCTATAGTGCACTCTACTCTCGGTGGATTGGATCCCACCTCTATACTACCGTGCACAATCGTGCACTTGTGGAGTTGATTGGTTGGGTAAAACCTGACTCACATCACATATCTAAATATTTATACAATTGTTAATTTTGTAGGGGGGGCTGAGATTATAACGCGCACGAAGAAATAAATCTTCTTCAACAAAACAAAGGTCAGGTTTCTTTTTTGGTTTCTTTTTTGTTGCTGTCAAATTTGTGTTTCTGCTAATGTTTTCCCTTTTTGATAATAATTGATTGAATTACATCAAAGGAAATCTTAGTATTGATCAAGTATTAGTTTGGATCATTTTATATTTGTTTGAGATTTCAAATTTGGTGTATTAATCATTTGGTTCTATTTCTATTGTGAAGGACGTGTGAACAACTCAATTTTCTGGAAGAGTCTTCGAGTAAGTATCATGACGTTACTATCAATGCTTTCCCAAAACTTGTTCTCCTGTTATAATGCTTCAGATCCTCAACTAACGCTCTTAAAGGAATCACTGTATGATTTGGTTCAAACAACATATAGTTAGCTTCTTTTATTTACGTAATCAAATAACTCACATACTTTTTAACAAAAAAAAAAAAAAAAACTCACATACCTTTATTGCTTTAGGGAATTTTCTTAGTTTTTCTCTGGATGTTTTGTAGGGCTAGGACAGTCTTTTAATGGATCATTTGATGAGCTAACAGGAGATTTGTTTTTATCGTTTATTAGTTTTTGATTTGACTGTATTGTGTTCACAGTGGTGGCTATGGCATTAAGACTGGATATGGCTGCTTAATTGAGCTCATGAAATTCGACATAGGCGGTTCAGCTGCTGTCCTGGGTGCTGCAAAAGCTATTGTGGAGATGTTGAGGTTAGTTTCTCCAATCAAATTATTATGAAACTAACTATAGTTTGTTAACGCCACTAAAAAATGTTCTTTCTACAAACAGGTTAATTTCATTGTTGTAGCCTAGAATGTGAAGATGTAATTTTCTGACTGATGCAATTGATGTGTGACACGGGAAGTGATAGATGATGCTGCTGTTTTGTGTGCGTGTCTAGGTTCTAGAAGATCTGAGAAGACAAGGTTAGAGCACATGTTGAGGGTGGATCATAAAGGAAAAATGACTAATAAATAGATTTGGAAGACTTGATAAAAAGGAAAACCTTTTCCTTATGATATTTGGAAACTTTCTCTTATGTGATTAGGAAAACGTGTTGGCTATGTAAGGAGGAGTTGTGCATGTCTTGAATGTGGAGAGAAAGCAGAGAAAGAGGGAGCTGAAGCATAAAAATCCTAGACATCTTTCTGAGAGTTTTGTTGAGCTTGTGTGATCAAGCTTTGGAGTCTTTGGCGTTATTGGTGTGCTTGATTTACGCGTTTGCGAATAGATTGTATTTGCTTTCTTGTTCTAGTGAATTCGAAGTCTGGAAGTGGTCCCGGGGAGTAGGGAAAACCGGACCTCGTTATCAAATTTTTTGTCTTGTTTATTTTCTGCTCAATTATCTTACCTCACTTGCACTTTCAGTTGGTATCAGAGCGGGTTCTGAATAGAGATTTAGTCTTGTTTCGGGTAGATCAAGGGTGAGGATAGAAAGATAGTTCAGGAAGTAAGACAGAGCTAAGAATTGTGTGTGATGGATTTATATAAGGAGGGCACATCTATGACAAGACCACCACTGCTTGATTCATCGAATTATGGATATTGGAAAGTTCTATGCAAGCTCTTATTAGTAATCTTGATGAAGATTGTTGGAATTTGTTTGAACTTGGTTGGGAGCTTCCTACAATTACGGATGATAAAGGAGTTAAGAGTCTTAAGCCAAGAGATAAGTGGACTGCTGTAGAGGAAAAGCTTTCAAGTTGCAATTCTTAGCCAAGACTGCGATTTACAATTCTATTGATTCAAGCCACTTCAAGTTAAACTTTCAATGCGCATCAGCTCAGAAAGCATGGAAGAGGTTAGATAATATGTTTGAGGGCACTACAAGTGTTAAAAGAACTAAATTAGATATGTTGGCATCACAGTTTGAGAATCTAAGGATGGAAGAAAAGGAATCTGTGGCTGAATTCAGTGCCAAGTTATGTGACATATCTAATGATTCTTTTGCTCTTGGAAAGCATTACAAGGAAAAAATGCTGGTGAAGAAGTTGAAGAGATCATTTCCTGCAAAATTTGAGTCAAAAATTTCTGCAGTTGAAGAAGCTCATAATTTAGATGAGATGGCTTTTGATGAGTTTGTTGGGATTCTTAAAGCTTTTGAGTTAAGCAAATCATATGAAGCTTAAGGAATAAAGAAGAAGGAAAATGACATGGGAGTTGCTCTTAAGGTATCATCAACTGAAGATTCAATGGCTATGCTATCAAGGCAGTTTGCTAAATATCTGAAGCAAAAGGGAAAAGAGAAGAAGAATATTATTGATGGAGAGAAGAGAAGTTTATCAAAGAATTTACAGTGTTTTGAATGTAAAGGTTAGTGCTGAATGTGCCAATCTACACAAGCAGAAGAAGAAGGATATGAGTATCGTCACTAGTGATTCTGAAACTAGTTCAGATGAAGAAGAAGACTTTAAGAACTTTGTGGTGTTAATTTCAGAAAATGCATCATACTCTGAAACTGCAACAAAGCATGAAACTGCAACTGAACTTGCCAATACAGCAGAACCTGCAACTACAGCAGAACCTGAATCAGAAACTAATAGCGATGCAGAGAGTATTGATGATGAAGAATTTGCTATGAACTACAAGATTCTGTACGAAAATTGGCTTAAACTAGTTGAGGAGAATTCAGTTTTATCTAAAGAGAACGTAACATCCAATTTTAGATTTGTGCGCCAATTTAAACTTTTCAGCTTATTAGGGCCCAATTGAAAAAATAAAATAAAAGTAAACGACAAGGGTTGTTGTGTTTTGTATGTGTATACATATATAAGTGTATTTATCACCTTCTCCGTTTTTGGAAGCCGCAAAGAATACACCTGAGACAATAAAATATATCATAGTCTTATCATCCATCGTCATTTCGTTGTTGTCTCAGATCATCATCACGTCGGAGTGCCCGTAATAGTTGTGTCGGTGGCCTTCAACAGATTCGTAGTCATCCCATCCGTCATCACCGTGATCAGTCCAGACCAGATCATAGAGAGAGATGAATCAAGTATTTGTGAGCAGAGGAAGGATTAAAGAAGCAGATCAGAGAAGAAGAGAAAGAGAGAAGATAAGAAACGAGAGAGAAAAGGGAAGAGTGGAGAGAGATCCGTGAAGAAGAGAAAAGACGTGGCGGAGATGGTGGAACCCATTAGGGGATCTGATCAGGAATGTCGTGACATTTTGAAGGCTTGATAGTTGTAGGATAGCAAAGTTGGAGTGATTAGAGGTGGCAAAGAAAACAAAAGAAAGAAGAAGTAAGGTAGAGAGGAAAGAGGAAGAACAGTTTCCAATAGATGTTTTGGATATCGATCTCCAGACAAAACAGAGGGATTTAGATCTCAATTGAGGAGTCTTTGGAAAGAGTGAGTGGTGCGGGTGCGGGAAGACGTGCTTTTGCACTAGGGATCCGATACGCATGAAAGAGTGGTGCGGGAAGACGTGTTTTTGCCCTAAAGATCCAATACGCACGATTGAGTGGTGCGGGAAGACGTGCTTTTGCACTAGGGATCCGATACACATGATTGAGTGGTATGGGAAGACGTGCTTTAGCACTAGTGATCCGATATGCATGATTGAGTGGTGCGGGAAGACGTGCTTTGGCACTAGGGATCGAAGACGCATGATTGAGTGGTGCGGGAAGACGTGCTTTGGCACTAGGGATCCATGATGCACAGGAAATAACTGGGTCTTCGTGGAATGGGTTAATGTTTGAGTGTCATGGATACGTGATTCCTGCTTGTCTTAGGATTAGACTTTGTGATGGTTTAGAGATATTTGTGTATGGAGAATTCGTAAGCTCTAAGGCTTGCCCACTGAGTAATTTCCAATTACTCACCCCTCTTCTAATTGCAGGTAATGATGACGAGTAGTCCAAAGTTGAGCATTTGGTGCAAGAATAAGAGATGGAATTTGTGTGTTTTTAATTCTTTTGTTATTGGAGTTATTGGATTTATTTATTTATTTTGCGTTAGTATTTATTGGAGAATGTTCAGAATTATTGGATTTATTTATTTATTTTGCGTTAGTATTTATTGGAGAATGTTCAGAATTATTGGAGTATTTTTGGTTAATCCCGGTTAAGTTTTAAATTACTTACATAATAAGCTACTGAGTTTGCTGTGTTGAAGAAGTTAGAATCCGGGTTATTACAATTAGTATCAGAGCACTAGATTATGTCAAACCGGTGCTGACCCGGGAGACAGTCTTGAGGCTGACTGGATTTCTTAGAGATGTCATCTTAGAATTTGGAGTGGCAGTGAAAATGGGGAAAATATTGTTAATAGACAGTTGCTCAATGATAACGAATGCTACTAAGGTCCGTAGTTTTCTTGGAGTTGCGGTTAGCAACTGGAAGTTTGGAGAAGGGTTTTGAGTCGTTGTCGACGAAGGAGAGTGAGAATAGTTTCTACGAAGTTTAAAGATGGGATCTCGTAGCAAGCACACCAGTCAAGTTCTTATGTATGGAGAATGCATACAAGAAGGACTTTAAAGGAAGTGGCGGAGAGAAATGCGGGAGGACACCACAACATAACTCATATGATTGAATTCTAAAAGGATTGAGTATGCGTTATAGATGATTACAACAAGTGTTATAGATGATTACAACAAGTGACCAAATTTCTTTTTAAAAGAAAAGAAATTTGGTATATTAAAGTAAACAAATTATGTCATGGTTAGTCATACCAATGGGGAATGGGATGTGTTTCTATTGACTTTGAGGAAGTTATCTTTACCCGAATGGAAAAGGGTATGATGACAACGGAATATTGGTAGGGAACTACAAGAGACAACTAATAGCAAAGACGCAACTTGGGTAGTTGTAGTGCAAGCTGAATAAGGACAAGAGATGTTGAGAAAAGAGCAGGATAATTATTATATTGTGGAGAAAGCTTTAGACAATGGACATCTGATTAAAATAAAAATGTGGAATTTTAAAGACAAGGTTAAGTGTTCAGAAATCATCAATATGATTATGTGGTAAAGGAATGCACTATAGATAGTGAAAAAGAAATCACAAAGGACTATGATGGGCCTGGGAGTTTCACCAAACATTAAGTGGACAATTTGTGGTAAATGAGAACTACGTGAGGAGTACCTCATATAAAAAAAAAAAGAAAAAAAAAAGCATGTAATACTCGTAAAGGAAATACAACCAAAGTGGCCGGAAGGACGAGAGGGCTATTCGCCAGGGAAGGAAAGGTATTCAAGTTGCCTGAGAAGTAGGGTGACACAGCAATAGCATAGTAACATATCAAATTATTGTAAGTGCAGCAGAAACGTGGTGGAGTCATCATGATGGAATGATGGGTTGTATTACATATTCATTGGATCAGGGGCATATGCAAGCTTGTTGATGACCTTATAAGAAATGGAGAATCTTGTCTGAATGGAATGAAGTATGACCCTTCGAAAAGAAGTCTAAGCAAAAGTGGACAAGAAGGAAATTCAAAAGTAAGGACCCGACCTAAGAATTGCAAATATGCGAGAAAAAAAGATATCTATTTGCTCGAAGAGTAAGGCAGAAAAAAATTGGCAATGTTTAAGAAATTCAAGTAGCCAAGGTGGCAACCCTGTAGATGAAAAGACTTTTAAAAAACTAGTAAAGAAGACGAAACTGATTATTTCAAAAACGCAGACAACCTGAAATATAAATTTATTGTTTGAGGAGAGCACAAAAGTATGATGTCGATAAGGCTGATTTATGGAAATAAATAGTGTGGGCGGTACAAGAATGTAAGAGAATGATAACATAAAGAAAATGAAAAGGGATGGTAGCAAGTGGTCTTTGCACATATATAAATTTATTATCAATGTGATCATGACTGGAAGATTAAATATTAAACCATGGAGAAGGACACAATGAAAGTGGATTGGAAATCAAGCTGGGGAGAAATTGAACTCGCAAATTAGAGGACGAATTTATTTCAAGTAGGGGAGAATTATAACATCCCAATTTTAGAATTATGGGCCAATTTAAACTTTTCCGTGTTTCCCCAACAATCAAAGAAATTTGTGAATTTTTTTTTTTTAAACTGAAACGTAACTGACAAGAAACTGATAGGACACTTTTGAGTGTTTAGAAGAATTTTTTTTTTTTTTGGAATGAAGATCAAACTGATCTATAGAAAAGAAAGGTAGAAAGGAGATTGAAAGGAAAATAGAATGAAAAGCGATTTAGATAGAAACCAAAACTCAAAAGTGGCTGATACCACTTGATAGAACTCTTCCCAAGGATAGCTTGCTTTCGAGATGGTGAATGGATGTATAGATGGATGGATCGAATGGTCACACAGAGACTGCGGATTGTCTCTGATATATCATGAAGCCTCCCAAGATATGACACACTTAGATGAGACCAATCTAGAGTATTTCCGGATATGATACACCAAAAAGACACAAAAAAGCAGATTGGATATTACACACCAACTATGATTTTATCACAAAGAACAGAAGAGATTCACTCTCAGATTTTTATAAAAGAAAAGTTGATTCTTTACTCTGACTTTCTCATTCTTAAATAGCAAAAGAAATAACAAAATATCTAAGCAATATTAATTATAGAAATTAAAATTTAAGACTTAAAATCAAAAGAAATATCTCATGCACTTATTCATGCATTCATCTGTAGCGACTCATGAACTTATTTTCGTCACTCTCTTTGACCTGAAAATTAAGTGACTTCTTTTGGGCTTCTTTGACTTGTAAGAAGTCTAAAATGAGCTGGACTTGATAATTGACATAACCAAATGAATTCTGAATATTTTTCTTCTCCATAAGCTTTTAAATCAGCCTGCTAAATGCTTCCTTGATTGACCCAACAATTACACACAAAATATTCTTTTAAAGCTGGTAAATCATTACTTTACCAATTTGTCATCTAAATTCTCTTGTCACTAGTACCACGGGTATGAGCAATATCTTTCCTAGATCTTCCTTTGTACTTTCCATGATCACATCATACCCCTCCTCTTGAAAAAGATTTGTCCTCAAATCTGGTTACCTAGATCAAATGGATGGCTCAAATCTTTCATGAGTTTAAGATACATAACCTTTTGTAGCTTAATCACTTCACCAGAGATGGAAACTTGTAAGGTAGGCCTTGCCTCCCGCATCTTTGATTTGAAAAATACTCCAACTTCTAGATAAAGAGAAAGAACTCTCTCATTGGATTCTTCTGGAACTCCATAATAATCTAGAATTGCAGCCTCTATCACTCTTTGTCCATCTCTCACTTTGTCCATGATTAGACTACGTCTTTGAGCTGTTGTTACAAAGTATCAATCTCTTTAAGAAACATACATTTATCAAGCATGATTGCCTTTGCAACTTCGCTTCCCATGAGCAGCTTGAAATCTCTATGTTTCTCTCCTTCCATGTTCAGGATTGGTTCTGTTTTTCTTAGCCAGAAGTGTGGCAATTGCCTCTCTCTACTTGGCTTCAGAATCTCGGCCAGCACACTCTTAACTTTGTTTCCTGGTTTGGAAAATGCTGAATCTCCAAAAACAAAATCCACTTCTTCCACAACATTAAATTCAAAAGTGTATGAATCAGGTGTAGACATTAAGGAATACCTCTGTGTGAGTTCATCAGCTGAATCATATGTGCTCCCTAGACTTTGATTCATGGCTTCCTCATTCATTGACTCAAGCAATAACTGATCTTAGTAGATCTCCTTTTTCTCCTGCTCTTTGGCTATAGCTTTCTCACTTATCTCGACATGCTCCTCTGATGATGAGAATGAATCAAAACCCACTTCAGCTTCTTTAGCTACTGGATTTGCTGTGTAAGACTTAGAGAACGTCTTTGGTTTTGAATTAGGCTGCTCTTTCCGTATTTTTCTAACTCTCCTTTTGTTTTATTGAGATGAGTTATCATCACGATGGAAGTAATAAGTTGCCTCCTCATCTCTAGGCTGCCTCAGGTTGTTTATCTCTCTTCTTAGAGGACTCACTTATGATCTCTTTTGCTGAGACTCATTTCGCCTTTGATCTAGCCTTTGGTGCATCGCTTTCATCTCTGTTTGCCACTCTCTTTGCATCATGCGTATCACTCTCTTTGCATCCTGGTCAGTTAACACGTCTGCTACCTTTTGTTGTGATATCTTGTTTTCCCTCCTTTGAACTTTTTCTGGTTTACTCTTTTTCAGTAAACCAAATAGTTATTTAAAAACCGACAGTTATTATTAATATTTGTTTTTTTCTCAAAATTATCACTAATTATTTGAATAATAACTATCAATTTTTAAATATAGAAAAATACTTACAATTTATAAATTTCATATTTAAAATGATATTATATATTGCAAGAACATTCATCTGCATCTACATGACGTGGTAAATGATGAAAACATAGTTATTTAAAAATCAATGTTGGACATGGATTTTTAATAATTAAGTTATTTACTATTTATTTGAAACTAAATTAACTGGCCCATGACTCAATTTATTAAATAGTTTGGTGGGCCTAATTCATTGTTACATAGACCGAAAAAATATTTTGGCTCATAATATTGTTCATAGACCCAATAATATTTTGTTTGTTTTAATAAATTGATATTTGTTGATATACACCGACCAACTTTACCTTCCCTTTTTGTCAAAAGGAAACCCCAGGTCCGATACAATTCGGGAATAAAAAATCTTCTCTTCAATTTATTATTTTCGAATAATCTTTCTCTTCAGTCTTCATTTCACCAACTAATTTTTGTCTGATTATTCAATTTGTGTTTCTGAATTTCGTATTCTAAATAATCATCTCAGATGAATCTCTTTCATTTGAAAGTAATTCATCAAATTCGAATATCACTCTTCATCTTCACACGATTTGGTGGAATTCAACGGTTAATTTGCATGTTTGGTTCTTAGCATTTGGGGTTGAGAATCTAGTACACCTCGGTAAGCCATTTTTCTCAGATTTATTCTTCGAGTTCCTAAATTGATATGTTCGTTTTGGGGAAAGGAAGTTCTTGGCTAGAGTCCCAACTTCTCTCTCAATCTCTCAAATAAAACTCAGTAACACAAGAAACTATTGTTGGCAATTAATTTGTTTCTTTCTGATAATAGATGTCGGAAAAAAGAAAAAAAGAGTGTTCATAGGAGCAGGATGCAAAAGAGTGGTCAATAACGTTTTTTGGGGAGTATATGTTCTTGTCTCCTTCGTTAATCAAAATGTTGTTCGTATGTTCTGCACTAAGGTTAGTTTCTTTCACTCTTAAGAAGGAAAAAATAAGCTATACATTCTTAAGCTTTTCATTCTTGAGATTCACAGTAGTAACCTTATAATTAACCTTATAATCCTTCGGAAACTTGATTGAATACAGTATAAATGATGTGCTTGCTTTATACATGATTATTTACTCAAATATCAGAAAATTTTAAGACTTTTCCAAAAAGATAGAAATACAAAGATAAGAAACTGATAGTGTCAACCAAATAGAGATAACAATAAGGAGAATGTGGTATCAATTGTATCTGTTATATAAGATAATCAGAATCCATATATGAAATGTTAGTTACAGTATGATTTATAATTTTGGTTCAATGCATATATGGTTAGCACGTTCTCCAAAATTTAAAATTTGAAAATGTATAAAATCCAGGAATATATACCCGTAATGTTATCTTAAACCCGAAAGAACACAAAACTCCAAAATTCAATTTTAATGCTTACGCAAACAAATCTAAACAATGAATGTGAAATTAAAAAAATGATTAAATGACTATTAGTCCAGCTTTCTCTTGACACTTGAGGTTTTAGTGTAAAACCTGAAAATAAGAAACATTATCAAAAATTTCAATTGTGAATGACAGAGCATGTAATTTGATATCTATGTAAATATGAATTGTTACCTTTTAACAGCTCCAAAAATAGTGAAAAAATCTACCCTAAAGAAACATCTAATTTCGTTGACCAGTCTCCATTGTTAGCTATGAAATCGTCCTATAAGTATAAAATTGGTAATGGTTTGTGAGTATTGATGAGTTTAGTCGATGGTAGTATTTCTAGGATATAGAAGTCGGCTAAAATGTTTAGGGCTGTAGCCGATAAGATCTAAACAAAATATTTGGGAATTAATGTTTTTACTTTTAGTACATATACTTCGTATATGCTGTTAAACCTTTAAATATGTAGTTAACATTTTATTGCATAAGTAAATTAAATGCTAACCATTTTATTCTGATTTAGATATTATTTGGGAAATTTTGCAGATATAGTTGAGATTTCTTTTCTGTTTCTCAACTAAAAGCCGAGGTGAAGAATTAACTCAGTTTCTTTAGATATGTCTTTATGAAATGAATATTTACTATAAGATTTGGCTGATTTTTGATTAAATGCTAACCATAATTTTTTATTAATTGCAGGATAATTTAAAAAGAGATTTATAGATTCTTGTCAGGCCCAAGAATCAAACAAGATCAGTCATTCTCTTTTAGGCCGTTTAAATTTTAATTTTTACTTATGAATTGTAAGATCCATGCCCGACTATGAAAAAAATATCCATGCCCACATAACTCATGATCCGCGTGTTTTAGATTATTCATGTCCTTTACTCTTTTTTTTCTTCTATAAAGCATAATATTCATACAACTCTAATGTTTTTTTAAAAATGTCCTTCTCATTTAATAGTATAGATAAGATTAAACCCATGTATCCCTTCCGAAGTTAGTCTTAGCGCCAATCTTGAATCTTCTATAGCGGGCTAATATGGACATGATTTTGTTTGATTTTAATAAGAATGAATTTTGATATAATCTTTCTACTAAAATATGAATAATCGGAATACCACATCTTATCCTAGTATAAGTATTTATAATACTTTTCATCTCGCTTCCTTTTCTCATAGTTGCATGCTCCGGCCTCCGGGAGATTCTCACAATATCAAATTAAAATATAATTTTTTTAATTTAAAATAATTATCTCGTTAGAAATATAGATTGCATTTTCAGATTATGTTTTTTGAATTTATCACAATCATGGATAGAATAAGAAAATTGTCGACAATTAGAAAATCAAGTATTTTGGCTGACTGAACAATCGATATGATCGTAAAAAAGTTTTATGTATTTAAAACTTATTGCACCTAGGGATGTGTAAATTCAACACTCATAGACCAAAAACAAACAATCCGAGAAGTAATCGAATCAGTCGTATCAAAAAACTCTTGTAGGTCACCATGTTTTTTCGTGTACACCAAGAAACTAAAATGTCAAAATTCATCCTCAATTTCATATCCAAAACTCCAAAATAGCTTCTCGAAACTCTTGTAGGTCACCATGGATTTATTGGATGTCAAGATTCTTCTTTGTTTCAGCGAAGAGTTTCTGTTCTTGGTCTTTCTTCTTTGCAAGGGCTTCTTCGTCGAGGATTTGTATAGGAAACCACACGGGTAACTTAACTGAATCGATGGTACGCACTCTCTCTAACAACGGTTTCGCTCTAAGGCTAGCATAATCAAATGCTGTGCCCAAAGTAGCAAAAGCTATAGAGTAGCGTAATGCACCTCGAGGACCCCCTGCAAAACACCGCGAATATCCTTAACGTTATTAGTCCCAAGATCAGTAATATCAGCTCAAAAGATACATTCAATGTAATTTATAATCACACCCAATTCGTCAGAGTTTTATCAAGAATACAAACCTTGAAGTCGTCCTAATAAAGCACCACTAAAAAGGCCACCTATAGCTGAATTCATTAAATCGCCGTGCTCTGATTTTTTCGTAACTCTCACCAATTCACGAGCCCCTGCGAAAATCACAAATCTCACTTAATATAACACTCTCACTTCTTCTTGCCACAAATCAAATGAAAAAGAGTGTTTATTAGTATTAGATACCGCAATAACAAGCCGCAACGATAGCGAAATTAGTAGCATAAGTAACATGTATATTGGGATGAACTTTCCTATGTTTTAACAACAATCCAGTTCCTCCTCCACTTACTCCTGCAAACAATAATCCATAAATCTCAGATCATTCTGAATTCTGATGCTAAAATTTCATTAATCCACCACAATCTTGGAAATTTTTCAAGGAAAATCTAATGGCCTAATTAATTTCGATAGTTTCTGCAGCAGTAATAACAATTACTCATATGATTATTGATTCTGCAAACAATAATACAAAAATCTGAGATCACTCTGATGCTAAAATCTCTAATAATCCCATTACTTAAGCCAACACAGTCCTCTAAAACCCTTATTAAAATAGCTTAAATATGAGAGTTTTTCATTAATCCATCACAAGTTAATAACACTTATGTAACGATTATGAAAAATCTAATGCCCAATTAATCGCTAATTTCGATCAGTAATAGCAATTATTCATACGATTATCGATTCTAAAACAATAAAGGATTGTTTCATTTCATTCTCTTGGGGTTAATTTGAGCGAAGAGATAGATAACAAAAGAATTCAAAGAAGAGCAAACAAAAATGGTGAAACCTGCGAGAAGTGTAGGTATAAAAAGTCGCTCTGATAACGAAGGTGGTTGCTGGATCGGCGTTGGTTGAATCGATTGTTCTGAGATTTTCCGATCATCGGACTCCATTTTAACTGGATTTGGACGAATTGAATGAACATTTGAGGAGCTTTTGTTGTTGATATGGTGATTCTGATTCGGGTTTCGTTGACCATGACCCTAAGTAAAAACCGAACCCATACCCGATTTGAACCGGATTTGACAAAAACGTTAATTGTGCCATCTGTTAACATCTACACTATTAATCGGAAAGCACATATTTTTATAAAGTCTCAAATTAAACTATTATTACATAAATTGCCACTCAATAATCAACTTCTTAAAATAAATTTTGAAATTAGAAAGGACAAATATGTCTTAATAAATATATCAATTTTGAAATCAATTGTATATCCTATAATACATTTAATCATTTCAAAAAAAATATTGGATAAATCCAAAGAAGATCCTATATAATTTAAAAAACACGCAGATCTTTATAATTAATTTTATATTTAATAAGATTTTCACAGATTTTATAGTTAAGGTAATAAACATCTAAACAATAATATTTTAATTCAGATTTTCCTAAATTCAAGATGATTAAATATAATCAGTATTTTCCTAAAATTAATTTTGTAATCAATAAGATTTTCACCAATTTGATAATTAAGGAAATAAAAATAAAAACAATTACTAAATATTTAAACAACAGATATTTATAAATATTTAAATCCAAATTTTCCTAAATTCAAATGAGTGATTAAATAGCATCCGGATTTTCCTAAATTTTTGTTAATGATTAGATTAAACACAATCTAAATTCAGTTAATACTTGATATATTACATTAAATATCGAATATTTAAATTTAAAATTACAGTTCACGTTTTTAGTTTATCTAATTATTAATAACTAGCAAAATAAACTTTTAGATTAAGTTAAACAGAATATTCTTTTCTACAAGACCTAAATTGATTTGCTTTTTCACTATATATATCATATCATTCTATTCAATAAAAATCCGACCTGATTTTAAAAACACAATGATCTATATAATTAATTTTGTATTTAATGAAATTTTCACAGATTTTGTAGTTAAAGGAATAAACATCTAAACAATAAATTTTTTAATCTAGATTTTTCTAAATTCAAATGAATGATTAAATATAACCAATACTTTCCTAAAATTAATTTTATATTTAATGAAATTTTCACAAATTTTATAGTCGAGGAAATAAAAATCTAAACAACAATTAAATATTTAAATGATAGATATTTATGTGTCTATGAAAGAGAAAAGCAAAAAAGATCAAAGACTTGGAAACATTAAACGAAAACCTTAAACGTGAAACATGACCAAGGAGGTCTGTTTATAGAGAGTGTGAGATTTGTATGGTAGACAAGAAGTTATGTTAACTTTTAAAGTAATTGAAAGTATCATGGTTACTCCTAATATTTTCAAAGAGTTTTTATATGAACAAAAAACATTCAATTCAATTAACCAATAACACTAGATTTGAATAACAAATGACTTTGATTAAAACTTTAAAATCTTTAGTCCAATAACACATGACTTTCAATGATTTTAAAAAATATTTTAAAACTAACAAAACCAATAACACAATACTTTAAAAGAGTTTTGGACATTCCATATTGAATAACACTAAATTCTTCAAAACTTTTAACTCTTTAAAAATCTTAGAACCAATAAACCCCCCTAAGTCTATTCTTAATTTTATTTTACTTTATTTTTGATTTTGGTTTAAGTTTTGTATATTTACGGAACTAACAATATTAAGTGATTTTTTTTGTTGGTCAAAAATAATTAAGTATTAAAAGAAGAAAAATCATAACAAAAATCATTTAATAAAAGAGTTTAGGTAACTATTCTGCCAAAATTTAGGAAACAAAAATATAATAGATACTAAAAATTCAAATAAAATATTTGGAAAATACCATAAAATTCAGATACCAACTATTTATCAATTTCCATAAAAATATCCACACTTTGTGGGTACCCAAGAAAATACATGCATTAATGATTTCTTTTATTATAATACATAAACTTTTACATAAAATGTATGTTTACTTTAAAATGTTTTAATAAAATTAATATTTAAATTATAAATTAATTTATAAAACTCGAAATTAATTCTTATAAGTATTTTAAATCTTTAAAAAAATCTGTAAAATTCAAGAAATTAATATTCTTAATTATCAAATTCTGAAAACAAAAATCATAATTTCTGTTAAATTATTTCTATCTTTAAATAAGTCTAAAATTGAACAATAATATTATAGATATAAAATATTTGTATATTCTACATTTTACCAAACCTTTTTGCATTAAATATTCAAATACTTAAAAAACTTTATTATCATATATATGATAAATAACATATTGCAAATTTTAAGATTAGAAATATTGTATATATATATATATATATTATTGTTTAAATCAGAAATTACCAAAATCCCAGAAATCTATAAACCCAAAAATTCATAAATCATAAAAATTATCACTTGATTAATATTATGGAGAATGAAAATAAAGAACAAAATATGGAAAAAAGCAATTAGAAAAGAAAGTAAAATTCATTTATTTGTTTTTGTTGTGAGAAAAAAACAAAAAAAAAGAGGACGAAGAAGAAGAAGAAGAGAGGAGAAAAATAAAATAATGAGATATAGAAAGAAAAAAAAAAGAGAAGTCATTTTAAATATATGAAAAATGTATGAAAATATATATTAAAAAAGAATATGGAAAAAGTGTATTTTTGAAAAACAAAATGTGGAGTTGTAACACCAGAAAAAAAATGTATTTTATAACCCAAGAAAAAAAGAGAAAATGTAAAAAAGAGAGTATTTTAATTTCTTTAAAATACAAAATATGTGAAAATCGTTAAATATGTAAAAACAAATAGATCTTTACAAATAATCTTTATTTCGTAAAATATGTAGTTTGGAAACTATTTACTTAAATATGAAATATGTCAAAAAATTTAAATATGTAAAAACACGCCGATCCCTACAAAAATATTTGTGTTTTAGTGAGATTTTCACATATTTTATGGTTAAGAAAATAAACATTTTAACAATAAAATCTCATAAATATTATAATCCATGTTTTTTTAGATTCAAATGTGTGATTAAATATTATCTGAATTTTACTAAACTCAAATTAATGATAAAATCAAATTATATAATAAAAAATTATAATCAAACTGTTAGAAAATATAATCAAACTGTATAATTAAAAAACTGATCTATATAATTAATTTTTTATTTAATGAAATTTTCACAGATTTTGTAGTTAAGGGAATAAACATCTAAACAATAAAGTTTCTAATCTAGATTTTCCTAAATTCAAATGAATAATTAAATAAAATCTGTATTTTCCTAAAATTAATTATATATTTAATGAGATTTTCACAAATTTTATAGTTGAGGAAATAAAAATCTAAACAACAATTAAATATTTAAATGATATATATTTATAAAATATTTAAATCTGGATTTTCCTATATTCAAATTGGTGATTAAATATCATAAAAGTAAGTCTATTCTTAATTTATAAAATATTTGGAAAATACCATAAAATTCATGTACCAATTATTTATCAATTTTCATTAAAATATCCACACATTGTGGGTATCCAAGAAAATACATGAATTAATGATTTCTTTTATTATAATACATAAACTTTTAAATTGAATCCGATTTACATAAAATGTATGTTTATTTTAAAATGTTTTATTAAATTAATATTTAAATTATAAATTAATTTATTAAACTCGAAATTAATTTTTAAAAGTATTTTAAATCTCTAAAAAATCTGTAAAATTCAAGAAATTAATATACTTAATTATCAAATTCAAAAAACAAAAATCATAATTTTTGTTAAATTATTTCTATCTTTAAATAAGTCTTAAATTTAGCAATTATATTATAGATACAAAATATATATATATATATATATATATATTCTACATTTTACCAAACCTTTTTTCATTAAATATTCAAGTACTTAAAAAACTTTATTATCATATATATGCTAAATAACATACTACAAATTTTAAGATTAGAAATATTGTATATATATATATATATGTGTGTGTATATATATTATTATTTATATCAGAAATTACCAAAATCCCAGAAATTTATAAACCCGAAAATTTAAAAGTTTAAAACTTCATAAATCATGAAAATTATCACTTGATCAATATTATGGAGTATGAAAATAAAGAAAAAAATATAGAAAAAAGCAATTAGAAAAGAAAGTAAAATTTATTTATTTGTTTTTGTTGTGAGGAAAAAAAAAGGAGGAAGAAGAAAGAAGAAGAAGAGAGGAGAAAAATAAAATAAAAAGATATAGAAAGAAAAAAAAAAAGAGAAGTCATTTTAAATATATGGAAAATGTATGGAAATATATAATAAAAAGAATATGGAGAAAGTGTATTTTTGAAAAACAAAATGTGGAATTTTAACACCAGAAGAAAAAAAGTATTTTATAACCCAAGAAAAAAAGAGAAAATATAAAAAAGAGAGTATTTTAATTTCCTTAAAATACGAAATATGTGAAAATCCTTAAATATGTAAAAACAAATAGATCTTTACAAATAATCTGTATTTCGTAAAATATGTAATTTGGAAACTATTTACTTAAATATGAAATATGTTAAAATCTTTAAATATGCAAAACATGCCGATCCTTACAAAAATATTTGTATTTTAGTGGGATTTTCACATATTTTATGGTTAAAAAAATAAACATCTTAACAATAAAATCTCATAAATATTCTAATCCAAGTTTTTCTAAATTCAAATGTGTGATTAAATATTATCTGAATTTTCCTAAATTCAAATTAATGATAAAATCAAATTGTATAACAAAAAAAATATAATCAAACTGTAACTAAAAAATATAATCAAACTGTATAATTAAAAAACAGTACCAAATTCTCAAACACCTATTAATTATTATGATTTAATACTATTAAAAACATATCCACTAATTTAATATTTATACATACTATAATTAGTTTCATCATCATTGAATATATAGATTTGAACCCCAAATACATTACACTATTCTAATATTGTATAACTCAATCTCCAAACAAATTACACTACTATACTATTCTATAATTCGAAAGCGAATCAAATTATCAAAGAAACGGTAAATACTAACATTGTAAATTTAATCAATTTACACAAAGAGCAAATCTTACATTGTTAACGTTTGTCCATTTGGTATAATGAAAATTGTTCCACTATTTTATATTGTATAAATACATCCACAAAATAATTTAATACTATAGTAAAATTCCAAACCGAACCAAATGCCCAATGCATTTGTAAATGCTAACATTTCAGATTTAATAAATAAACACAAAAAAAAAATTATTTTAAAACATTGCCCGTTCGGTCTCGAGTTAAGATTTTATCAAGTTTTTTCAGTCTCTGGCAGACTATATCTGCTGCAATTAGATGCGAAGGTAATATTTTCCTTAATGTTGCTTCAAGTGGTATTGCATCTCTATTGTTGGAAGGTGGCATGACTGCTCATTCTCGATTTGGTATACCCCTTAATCTGGATGAATCTACTACATGTACATTACAAAAGCGAACAGATCAAGCTGAGCTGATAAAAGAAACAAAACTGATCATATGGAATGAGGCACCAATGATGAGCAAACATTGTTTTGAATCACTGGATAGAATTTTAAATGACATTGTTGGCCGTTTTGAGGGGAAGTATTTTGGTGGGAAAGTGGTTGTCTTTGGAGGTGATTTCAGACAGATTCTGCATGTGGTAAATGGTGGTAGTAAGACCGAAATAGTAATGACTTCACTCAACACTTCGTATATTTGGGAGAAATGCATTGTTTTCAATCTGACAAAGAATTTGAGACTCCTTACTAACAAAATGAGTGGAGATGAGCTTAAAGATGTGAAAGAGTTTTCAGAAATGGATATTAAAGGTTGAAGATGGTAAAATTGCAGAGCCTAATAATGGGGAGGCTCTTATAGAAGATACCTACACAGTTTTTTATTACCAACTCAATGGATCCTATTGAGTCAATCAGCAAAGAGATTTATGGAGATCTTAAACTTTTGGAAGAAGACAAAGATCCGGATTTCTATCAAACAAGAACTATTTTATGTCTCACCAATGAAGATGTTCATATCATAAATCAGTATATGCTTGACAATTTGATAGGTTAGTATTTAAACTACATAATATTGTATACTTCTCATTTGAAAATCTTATTGATGATTTATCTTCTTGGAACAACAGGTGAAGAAAGAGTATTTTTAAGTTCTGATTCAATAGATCCTATAGATAAAAGTTCTGCAAACAATCCTGTCCTCACAACAAATTTTCTCAACACTGTTAAGGTCAGTGGATTACCTAACCATCATCTAAGATTGAAGATTGGTTGTCCCGTTATGTTGCTTAGAAATATAGATCCTAAAGCTGGTTTAATGAATGGAACAAGGCTACAAATTAAAAAAATGGCTGATTTTATTATTGAAGCTAAAGTTATTACAAGAGATAAAGTTGGAGAAACTGTTCTTATTCCTAGGCTACTAATAACACCATCAGATGTTAAATTTCCATTCAAAATGCGAAGAAGACAGTTACCAATAGCTGTTGCTTTTGATATGACCATCAACAAAAGCCAAGGTCAATCTTTGAAAAAGGTAGGACTGTATTTGCCTAGACCGTGTTTTTCACATGGACAGTTGTATGTGGCAGTTTCTAGAGTAACATCTAAAAAAGGTTTGAAGATGTTAATAGTAGACAAAGATGGAAAACCACAGAAGAAAACTATGAATGTGGTTTACAAAAAGGTCTTCAAAAATATCAAGTCAAAACTTAGGCAAATTAACATATGTTATTCATTTAACCATTTTATAACTTCAAAATATTTTTTATTATTTTAACATATGTTTTCTATTTTTGTTTAATATTTTGTAGATAACTTGACTATATTATCCATAGCCGAAACAAAGTTATCAATTGAAAAGAAGATAACTTCCTCAAATTTTGATGTATTATATATTTTATTATATAAATTAACTGTATTATATTATATCTATGTCTTTTATAATTAAGTACCATCATAAACTTCTATACTTTTATTAAATTCTGGTATTTAATTTACTATACTACTAAAATGTTTCCCATTATTTTATATTGACAGTAAAAACTTTGGAATATATCCTCAAATAATTTGTAAATGTTATTATTTCAGATTTAATAAATAAACACAAATAAAACACTTTTCTCAAAAAATATTATCCGTTCTGTCTAGAACGGATCAATATCTAGTAACTAGTAAATTAGTAATAATAAGCAAAAACATACTCTGTCAGTCTGTCTTCTTCTCATATAATCTGGAAGTACACTATGTTGTATACTTGTATAGTATTTTTTGAGGATTTAAAAATTCAAACTATTGGTTAGGTTTGTTTAAAACAAATGACGCTTTTTAAGAATACCCATATACTGTACTCCATTAGAATCAATTTATACACCATTAAAAATAATATCAAATTTATGTCCAATTTTTTTAAAAATAATTAATTTTAATAAACCTTTGTAACATATCAAATTGTACTTAGCTTACCGTGAGTTTTTGTTCCTATGCATATTTATGCCTGAATCAATATAACTACAAAAGAATCCTATCAATATATATATATATATATATATTTGTATTTGTATCTTCTGCAAGAATAGTCACATTTTGTCCACAAATGTTGAATCTTGTTATTCTCCTTCTTCTTGGGGAGAACACCGTAGCATACTCGCATTGGTCTCCTTATCCTCATATTCTATCCTTCTCTTTGGTTCTGCAAATTCAGATCAGATGTCAGAAAAATTATACATTATGGTTTTGCTTTAGTAGTTTGTTAGTAAAAATCTTACTTTTGTTAGTAATTGTCCGGCGTGTGCAAGCTAAGAACTCTTCCCAGCTTTGTCGTTTGAGTTCTTGTTTATCGTCTTCAGAGAGCTCAAAGTTTGGTTCCCTTCCGCACATGAAAGCAGCTCTAATAGAGGTAATAATTGTCAATGGCAGTGATTTAGTTATCTAATAAGAGTACATTCAAGAATCTGAATAATTTTTTACCTATCGTATAAACGAGCAGCCTCTTCTTGAGAAGTGAAAGTGCCTAAATGAATCTGTCTCTTTTCGACTTTAATCGCAGCTTGCCATTTCATGTTCTTGTAGTAGACTCCTCTCATCAAACATGGTTCTTGGTTTTGTATATGCTTTCTTCTATGCCGCTTTCTTCGTTTCAGCGGCTGGTCTATAAATGTGAGATCAAAAGTACGATATAATTAGCTAGTATGTGAGAAATTGGAACCTGAAACAAATATGTTTTGCTTACCTTTTGGTGAGATTGAACCAGAATCAACCGGTGAGATATCTGAGTAATCAGACCTGAAATTCACATGTTTTGACCGTATTCTTCGGCTCCCTTCTTCAATAGGCAGTTTCTGCCAAACCAAAAGAAGTAAGGCTCAAATTTTAGAAACTTTTAAAGTAAGTCAATCATATATAAATCGCATATCAAAATATCAAAACTGCTCTTGCACCAGTCCTTACACACTTGTTACAAAGTCTTAACATTGTTCCTTACCTCCTCATTAGGGTGTTTAACCGGTTCAGCTGGTCCGCGACTATAAGTTGGTCTAGCATTAGGATTTGGAATCCCAGTAATCATCTCCTCAGCAGTTAAAAAAGGAAGTGGTGTCACATAACCATTTGGTCCTAAAGAAAAATAAAACTAGTTGATAACTTTACATTATACTAGTTTTTGGACAATATATAACATAGTCAAGAACATTAATGTTTACCACAGCAAAGACCCAATAGCCTCCGCCTTCGTAAGCTCACCATATTGTACTTTTGAAGTGTTTTACTTCTTTTTATAGGTAGAACCACATACAAAGCACTCATCAGTTCATGAAACAGCTCACATAAACATAGAAGCACATTATGTCTAAATTAAGTAAGATTCTATAAAATATGGTAAAAATTATGGACCACAAAAGTGCAAAAAGTTAACATGTAGATCCAGACAAGAACAGTTACTTCAATTTTGTAGAAAAGTCAATCAAATAAACCCATTAAGTACGTTATGAGTTAAGATATGAATCGATTGAATCTGATGTTAGAAGAACAGAGAAATTGGATTAAGCAATGAGAAAATTAAGACTTTTTTTTTAATATCAAAATCAAGTCAACCCTAATGAGAAAACAAAACCAACCTACCACCACCACCTTTATGAAAGCCTAAGCTAAATCTAAAAACCAGAGTTCTGACCAATCTGAAGAAGAAAACAAAGACAAGAAGACAAGTATCAGGATTCAGGATTAGTCTCTTTTTGCAGAAACAGAATCAACCATGACAAAACTAAAGATACCCATTGTACAAAAACTCATAAGAAACTAACCCATTGCATCAAAATCAAACTTTGAGATAAAAAAAACAGACACCGGGTCAATGGACAACCCGGAGAAGGAAAGGGAAAATTTGAGAGAAAAAGGAAACAATTGAGATTACCTCTAAGACAGAAATAGAAGAAGGTGGTAACTAACAACAAGGTTTTATATAATCCTGGATTTTTTTTTTTGGTTATTGAATAGAAGAAACAAAAAAAAAAGAGAGAAGAGTTTTATTGTGTTAAGAGTTGTGGTGGTGTTTGAGGCTCATGCATCTACCACCTTTGCCCTCTTATTTATTTGGTTGGTAAACGCTGAGAAGACAAAGAAGAAAAATTAAATATTTTTGACAAATTAAAAGAAATAAAAATGGAATAGATAAATGCTTGAATAAAAAGCCCATGAGGTTTGATAAAGTTGTATCCACGAAGGGAACGTGTGATTCTTTCTCCTATTTTATTGTATCTCTTCCTATTTTTGTGCATTCCGATTATGCCCTTTTCCTTTCATCTTAGACTTGGGGCTTGGGGTAGAGTTATTATAGACTATAGATTTTTGGTCCATAAATGTTTTAAACTAGAGATTAGAGCAGGTAAATTAATCTGTTTAAAAATAACTAGAGATTAGAGCAGGTAAATTAATCTGTTTAAAAATAACTAGAATTAAGAGAGGAAAACTGTATATGTTAGTGTTATTACAAAAAAATAACTTAATCTATATATACTATTAAAGTAGAAGTCAGAATGCATCACAATGAAAGTTCAGATTTTTGTGTCGTTTTAAATTAAATAAATTATAGTGTTAATGATACTTTTTAGCCCTAATCGTAGCCAGCCCATTAAGTGTTAGTTAGGTTTTATTAATTAGTTTCGATTCAATTAATTAAATCTACTAATTAGTTTATTTTCGGGCCGAGGTTAGGCCCGATATGTATTTTTAAATTTTGTCTAATTTCAATCTCATAATATTGTATAGGAGGTTTAACCTAAATTTTATATGTCTCCAATCTTATAAATATCAAGTTGAGCCGTTTAGAATTTAAGGATTTTAAGTTTTAATAGGATTTTTATATTATTAATTAGTGTCTTCATGTTGATAGTTCCTAATTTATTAATCGTTTCATGATTGTTTGTTGCAGATTACTGGAATATGGATCAATTTAGGTATGTTTGAGGTATGTATCTCTTTATTTTGATTACTAATTCAGAGTTTTTAATTTTTAGGTTTCTTTGTTAAGTTTCTTTTATGATCCAACACCTGTTTATCAGATTTTATATAAAAGATGGTGATTATGATTTTATAATTATGATTTTTCTCTGTTTGACTTGAAAAGGGCATTTGTTGAAAATATCATCTTTACTTTAGAATGTACTTGCATTGGACCAATGCTACCAAGTTCTTTGTTTAGTTTCCAAACAAAAGGTATGTACTTCCCGTTTATATTACTATTGTAATCAACAATCGTAATCCTAATATAGTCTTCTTCTTTTGTTAACATATTCTAAATCATAATGTTTATATTTAAACCGTAGCTTTACAAAGATCGTGTTTATGAGATCTCCTAAACATATTTGAGCATCAGGTTGTAGTAATTCTTAATTCCGATATTGATTTTATCGATCTCTTAACATGTTGCATCTGATCTTCTGTTTTGATGAATTAACAATATGGGCTTGTGCATATTTTTAACTTTCGGTCTAATGTGTCTAACTTTTTTTTTTTTTGACATCAAAACCCATATACTATTAAGCTTGTTCGAAAAAGCTACTCTCGCGAGATAGCCATTCTGGAACACAGTAGCTTACATAGGAAAATAACAACACTCGGTTTCTCGCACCTTTTGCCAAGGTATCAGCTATGGCATTCTGTAATCTAGGAATAGAAATGATCGAGCATTCACTAAACGATAGACAAAGAGATTTGATCGCATCCAATTCTGTCGCAAAAGCGGGCCACTCATCAGTGTCATCTAGGATTTTTGTGATTTCAGAACAATCAGTTTCGAAACAAACCCAGCTGAAGCCGCGTTGAAGCACGATTTCCATGGCCCACGATAAAGCTTCCAATTCCGCATGGAGGGAGGACAAGGTTCGTGGTTTTGACTTAAGGCCCAACAAAGGAACCGCTGAGTCGAAAAACACAAAACCCACCCCCGTAACTCTGTCTTCTACTTTCCAGGACACATCCACTTGACACCATATAGGGCCTGGGGTTCCGTTGTCTTCCTGCGGGAGGGGACGATGATTTTCTGACTCCTGTGCTGTAACACTTTCATCTTGGTCCGCATTCTCCTCGATAACCTGTGCTTATTTCCAACTCAGGCATTCGGAAGTGGCTATCTCCAGCGTTTCCATAGGTGATATATCCTTTCCATTGAAGACTTTTTCATTTCTGGCTTTCCATATAAACCAAAGGATCCAAGGGAAAACTTCCAGTTGTATATCTATTGCGCCACTCTCCTTTGCTCTCCAAAACAGATGATCAAAATTAGTGTAGAGAGCATTACAAGGGAAGACCTCTAGACTGGAGGGAATAGGGGAGATCGCCCAGACTTGTACCGCTGGTGGGCACTCAAATAATAGGTGATTAATCGTCTCATTTTCATCTCCACATCTAGGACAGACTCGGTCTGTACCACAGTGTCGATCCACCAGCCTATCGTACGTTGCTATACATCCCGAGAGAGCTTGCCATATGAAATGCTTAATTTTCCGCGATGTCTATTGCTTCCAAGACTGAGCTTTTAACTTAGTAAGGCTTGGTTCTAGAACCTCATATATATTCACCTTTCTCTCCCGAGCTATTTTATATCCTGATTTCACGGAGTACTGACCCGACTTCGTGAAACACCAGATATAATTGTCTACTTGAAAGACTCTACTAGGTCTCAACCCCAAAATTAATTGGATATCATTTGGTTCAATCAGATCTTGTAAAATCTCTAATTTCCATTCTTTTGAATCAAAGTCAATGAGATGGTTTACATAGAGATGCTGGTCTCGGTAGACTCCATTATCATTCCTTGGTCTAGGGGGGATCGAAGGGATCCATGGATCCGTCCAAACACGTGCACTAAACCCCGATCTTACATTCTTCCTTAAACCCTCTGGGAGTGAAGGTTTTGCTGCCATAATACTTCACCAACCATAGGATGGTGAGTTAGCCCTTTGGGCATCAATAGGATTTGTGTAACAAAAATATATTCCCTCTAGGACCCGGCTTAGGAGCGAGTCAGGGAACCGCAGTAATCGCCATAGTTATTTAGCAAGTAACACTAGGTTAAAGTCCTGGAGATCTCGAAAACCAAGGCCTCCATCCTCTAATGGCTTACATATATTTTCCCATGCAATCCAGTGCATCCCTCTGCTATCACTCTTATTACTCCACCAAAATTTGGTAATGGCGCTTCGAAGCTTATTTGTGGTATCTTGTGGTAGGAGGAAACAGGACATCACATACGTGGGTAATGCTTGTGCCACTGATTTGATAAGGATTTCCTTACCTCCTTTCGAGAGAAATTTCACTAACTACAAAATGATTCTATTGTTTAACCGATCTTGTACTTAGGAAAAAAGCTGTTTTTTAGATCCGCAGATCTTTTCCGGGAGTCCTAGGTACATGCCCATCCCTCCTTCCTTCGTTATCCCTATAGCACTTTTCAGGTCTGATCTTATCTCTGATGCCACTGTGTTCCCGAAGAGGATAGAGGATTTTTCTCTGTTTAATTGTTGACCCGAAGCTTCCCCGTAAACCTTTAATATCTTGAGAAGTTCTGCACACTGCGCAACTTCCGCTCTACAGAAAAACAGGTTATCATCTGCAAATAAAAGATGTGAAACTGGGGGACTTCCTTGTGCAATCTTCATTCCTGTTATCCGATCTTCTGTTTCAGCACCTCTCAGTTGAGCAATCAAAGTTTCCGTACATATGATAAAGAGGAAGGGAGAGAGAGGATCCCCTTGTCTTAATACCCTTGTTGGAAAGATATTTCCTTTAGCTTCCCCATTAATAAGAACTTGATAAGAGACAGAAGAGACACAATACATGATCAAAGAAATCCATTTTTCTGAAAACCCAGCTTTCTCATTAAAATCTCTAAGAAGCTCCACTCTACTCGATCATAGGTTTTGCTTATATCGGTTTTTATAGCCACAAACTTTGATTCGCAACTAGTCTTTGTGCGAAGAGCATGGAAATTTTCTTGAGCTAGCAAGATATTATCCGTAATTAAACGTTTGGCAACAAAGGCCGATTGAGTCTCTGAAATTAAATGCGGTAGTGCACGCTTTAGCCGATTACTTAGAACCTTTGAGATAATTTTGTAACTTACATTACATAAGCTGATCGGTCTAAACTCTGACATCTCTCTAGGTCTATCCATTTTTGGGATCAAACAGATATTTGTTTGACTAAAACGCGGGTCGAAGGATTCTGTATCGAAAGCTACCCACCATCTTGACGATATCATCCCCCATAAGCGTCCAGAAACGTTGATAGCATAAGCTTGTTATCCCGTCTGGGCCTGGCATTTTTTCCGGATTGATATCAAATAGAGCTTTTTTAATTTCCGCAACTAGGGGCGGTCTGATCAAATCCATGTTGGTAGCATCAGATACCTGGGGCACCACATACTTGAGTGTGTCTTCGATATTTACTGTCGAGGTTTCCATAAACAAGTTCTAAAAATAAAGGACTGCTGCATTTTCAATATTCTCTTCCGACTCAGCCCAATCCCCATTGGCGTTCTTTATTCTCGTAATCCGGTTCCTAGCACGTCTCTGTTTTGTGGTTGCATGGAAATTTTTTGTGTTTCGATCTCCTTCTCTTAACCATGTTGCCCTACTCTTTTGCTTCCAGAAAAGTTCTTCATCACGGAAGGCAGAGCATAATTGAAATTTCAACTCTAGTTCCTCCTCCGCTGTCACTTCGTCACTACCTTGAGCTTGATCAATTCTCTCTTTTAGCTCCTCTATTAATTTCAAAGAATTTGCCAGGTTGTTTTTTTTCCATGAGGAAATAGCCTTTCTGCAGGATACAATTTTTTTATGAAAATCTTACGTAGCAGAAGGATCAAAAGTACCCCATCCTTCTTGAACCGCTTCCTTGAACCCATCTTTTCCGAAACACCTTTTGTCAAAATGAAAACTTTTACCTTTTTTCCGGCTCCTGGATTGGATCCTAGTTAACACTGGTCTATGATCTGATCCCCATAGTTTTACATATTCCACCACCGTATAAGAGAATAAATCATGCCAATCTTCATTACCCATGGCCCGATCTAAGCGACATTGAACTCGTCCTTTACTTCTTCTACCTGTCCAGGAAAAATAATTCCCTTTGTATGGGAATTCAATCATCCCACAATTAGCTAACATGGTGCGGAATGGAATAAATGAAGATTCAGGTCTCCTGCAACCTCTTTTTTTCTCATGGTTTCCGGTGAGCTCATTAAAGTCGCCTATCATGAACCACGCTCCAGTCCGTTGAGTACTTGTCCTTGTTAGCCGTTCCCAAACTTGTTCACGGTAACTAACGACCGGATCCCCGTAGAAAAATGTCATAAACACCTTGTGTCCTTCAATCTTTGTTTCAACATCGATCATACGATTATCGGAATATAAGATATTTCCATCAGAAGAATCCATATAAAACAACGCAAGACCACCGCTACGACCCACAGGCTCCACAGTGAATAACTTATCATAACCAAAAGCAAATTGAATATGTTGCATAAAATTAAAATTATTCTTAGTTTCAGAAAGAAAGAAAAAACTAGGGAAGAAACACCTTCGTAATCTCTTAGGTGTTCCATGGTCAGGTAGGCAGCTGCCCCCGACAATTCCATGCGATTGTATTCATATCTGAGTACTGGGTGGTTCCTGGGACACCACCGAACCTGATTTTGCTGTAACTTTTTTATTTAATGCAGAGGGATACACTGCAGAATGAGGAGTGGCACGAGAAGAAGATGGGGCGTGCACAGAACCTTGCTTCTTCTTCGGGGAAGATCTTCCGCCGAGAGCATTGCCTTCTTGAAAGCAACTCCCTTTAGATCTGGGCTTTTTGGGATTTTCTTTTTTGATCCCTCTCCCTCTTTACCTTTGATAGCAACTATGGCCTTTCCATTTACATTACTCCTCTCCTCTTCTTGCTCCTTGCTAGAGATGCCATCCATTCCTTTTAAATTTCTTTTCTTGGCATCAATGGCCTTATCGCTTTTGTGCTTATTACCTCGCGAAACTGTAGATTCCTTCTTCTGAAACCCCAAGCCCTGTTTAGGACCATCCCTTAAGTTCGGTTGGATAGGACTCAAGTCAGCTAAGGCTTCAATCCTTTCCTGATCATTTACGAGATCATCCTCCAGCAAGTCATCATTGTCTATCATATCCGCATCCATAACCAAATCAAATTCTCCCAAGCTGAGCATTCTCCTCCGCAGTAAGTTCCAGAAAATCCATATCATCATCTAGAGGCTCAGATTCAGGGATACCTTTTATACGTTCGATTTCTTGGGCTACAGGATGTGGTGAACTTACCAATGGGTGTCACAACTAAAGCTTCCTTGTCCCCTAGTATCGAGACTATGGAGTGAGATTTCCTGATATTATCATCCACTGGCTTATGATTGAAATCTCCTAATAACTGGCGTTGAGTAGATTTTCTTTTCCATTGAGGTTTGAGAAGACTTTCCTTGTCCAGTTTATACGACACTCCCTTCCCTTTTCGATCATTGGCCCCAAAACTCTCACGATGTTGATAGTCCTTTTGATCCTTTAAACCGTCCTGTCTCCTGGAGCTAACCAGCTTTTCCGAGTTATGGTACTCCGAAACTGTTCTTTGCGAGTCGGATAACTCAATGTTTTCACGCCTTCTCCCAGTTTGGAGCTCCTCCCTTCTGTTTTGCTTAGTGGAAATAACTTCCACTTCTTCATTAAACCTTGGTCTTCGGGAGCTGGATGCAGATTGGGATATACCCCCTCTTGGGTGATAGTTTGACGAGTATCCATGACTCTTTTGGTATCTGTCATAGGAGTTGTAACGATTCCCATCACGGGAGATCCTGTTAAATCTGTCTTCACCATGGTGCGATCCAATTCTTCTCCAGACCTCTTTCCCTCGTGTATCTTTCTTTGTTTGAATATCATTTCTCAGATCCCCTTGGTACTTAAACCCTTCTCGTGAATCTCTTGGATCCAGCATTCTACTCTTAGCTGGTGGGTCTAAATCCTTTCTAGGGCTTCTTCTTTCCTTATACTTCTGATAAGGAACGTTAGGGTAGGGGGATAATCCCTCATGTTCTGTCTTAGACTCTCTTAGCTGGCTCCTGCGGGTTCTCTCTGGGTCTGAAAGTTCTGGACACTCACTTTCCACATGGGAAATTCTTATACAATGAAAGCAGAATCTAAGCAAGTCTTCATACTTTAAGCTCACTTTTATAATATCTCCATTAGCAAAACCAGCTCTCCTTTCAAATTGCAAAGGATTATCTCCGTTAAGAGACACTTGAACTCTTCCTCCCTCAGAATCCACAGTCTTCACCTCTCCCAAAGCAGCACCAATGTCACTGTAAGTTTCATACTTCTTGTAATGCGTAGGGACACCCAAAACTTGTATCCAAAAAAGCATAGTATTTGGAAAATCTTCCTTAATCGTAGGCTCCCATCTCTCTAAAGCAAAACTCCAACGATTATAGTGACACGGTCGCTTGCTTAGGACTTTAAGCAAATCTTCTTCAGAATCAAAGTCCAATTGGAATCGGCCGTTTCCCAAATCCGATCCTTTCACTCATCCTTCTACGTCCCAGATTCTAGGACCTATCATAAAAGCCATTAGCATATCAGTACTTCTACCGTCTTTGTAGAATTTTCTACCCACCAAAGAGAGTTTATATTTCTCCAATAGATCCGAATTATCAAAATTGCCGATCTTGATGATATCGTCCTCCTGCTGGTATCGAGACGAGCTCCCAGAAGCTCCATCTGTTCTACTGCGACGGATTAAACGATTCCCACTCATCTTTAGAAGAAAAACCAATAATAGCACAATCCTTCACGAAAATCACCAATTTAAAGACCTCCTCTGTTTATCCTTAACCCGAGACTAAAAATCTGACAACCAACCCTAATTCTCGCAAGACCTGATCGACGCTAACCTCAATACCGCTGAATATGAAGAAACAATTTCAAATTTTGGTAGCTAGACCGAATTAGAAGAGACGAAAAACACCGGAGATCTATGCTCTGCCTTATCCACACCGACTCACCTTTCTCAGAAACAGTGTCTATCTAACTATGTAATAAATTTCTATTGACTCAATAATTTTTTTCTCAACGGCAAAGCAGTTACCTGCCTATTAATCACGTATATATGTTAGCATTTTCTTCTGCTTGAGTTTTAATTATAGAAAACAAATTTTTATTTACCCTTGCTTCTCTTCTCTAATTTTGTTTCCACGTATGGTTAATGCAGGTAAGGGCAGTGGTGATCTTTAAAATTATACCCTGGAAACCAAACTGGTCAGTGTCTAAGCAAAGCTAATATAAGAGAGATACTTCGGTTCTGTTGCAACTTGTGACGAGAGATTGGTTCTTCTTGGATACAAAGTGTATCAGCAAAACATATACCAAGATGAGTGTCCCTTTATCAGTTCCAATAAGGTAAATTACTTTGTCTTTCGTTGCTATCTTTAACTCCTTAGCTTATATTTAGATCAACCTATACATTTGCTTTGTGATATTTGGTCTATGGAACTTCTGCATGATTGACCCTTATTATGAATGTTGTATAGGTTTTGATGGATATGGGAATGAAGCTTAGCAATTCTGCCTGCAGAAGAAGAAATGCCAGAAATTATAGACGTTCAATGATGAGTTGATGTCTCAGTGTGCTGTTAACTTTTGTTACTCCTGGATGTGAAAGAAGGGATTCACTTCTTCTTCTTTCACGACATCAGTATTGTGACTATTGTCTATTCACACTCTTAATTAAATAGCTAAACCCACTGGTTCTACTCGTGTAAAAGTCTTCTTAAAAAGCTTTGTATCTATTGTAAGTTGTAACAGAGCTTTACACACACAAAAAAACAACTTCTGAGTTTCGTCTCTATTATGGTTAAAGTGAAAGAGTTATAGGGTAAATGATTTCTAACTATTTGGTGGACAACAATATCATATTTAGAAATTTAGGAATAAGGATGATGATAATGATTTATTTTATAGTATTTATACGATAATGATTTATTTTATAGTATTTATACGATAATATTTTCATTGTAACAAATTCTTTCCATAATATATACTTTTCAAATGATCTATATTATCTATTGCCAAGTTAAAACAACCGCAATATATATGAGATTCTATATGATTTTATTTCACTCTACAAACTAAGAGAGATAAATGACAAAAATTAGACTAATAATTAAAATAAAATTATATATTTAATTATAAATTACAATGAAAAAAATATTGATAGAAAAAATTAAAATTTAATAGTACTATTTAAGATTTCTTTACTAAAATGCTAAAGATATCACTATATAATTTTTTCCATTATATGTTAAAGAAACTAAATAAAATTTAAAACTCAGTTAACTAATGAAAAAATGTCAATTTTCCAATATGTATACCCATACTAATTAATTCAATCACTCTAATCATAATTAACATGCATTATAATCTGACACCACCAAAATCTTATAATATAATTAATTGATTAATAAAATAAAAATAAAAATAAAAATTATTACTCCATGCGCAAGTACGAGTAAAAAATTAGAGAAAAATTATGTTCGGGACTATGAATTAAAATGCAAATACAAATATTCAAAATTATTGTATTCACATATATTAACATACATTACGCACTAAATCACGCAATATAATTACTAAATTCATTATATAAAAAAAGGTACGTTAAAACTTAATCTCCAGACGCCAATTAGATTAAATATTTATTCCGGTCTTAAATACAAACAATTTCTTTTGTATTGGATTAACAATTAACATACACTTATTAATCCAAACACTTTAATCATAATTAACATGCACTACATACTATTCAAACAAAAATATGATATATTAAGCTGTACAATAATTATCACGCCCGGGTTATCAATCTAGTATTTTATTAATGGATTATGTTTTCTTTTTTAGGATACATCAATTCTGTTTTAATGGTGCTTGACAAGCTAAGCACACGAGGCAAATCCTAAATCATGTATGTAACAATGATGTTATTGGCTTCTATTTTTATGTTATGATTGTTTATAGTTTTTTTCTTTTAGATTTGTTTTCTAAAAGAGAACTCCAATAAGATGAAGAAAAAGTTAATTCTAATAACAATTTCATCGTTTGATCTTATTTTTCATGTTTTTCTGTTTCTATTTTTTTTTTGTGATTCAGATGAACTTGAAAGAGATTGTTCTCAAGAGGTGATATTTTTAACCTATAATTTTAGTTATTTTTTTAAATTTAGGATATTTAACTAGATTACCGATATTTTTTTGTCAAATAACCATCTTATAGACTCACTCCCTGCAACAATCTCGATGTTCCTAGCATTAGTATATTTTTGGACAATAGCCTTGCTGACTTTGGTAAGTATCTCTCGAGAATTTATTTAGGATATTTTCTGATTATTCCTCACAATCTTTTTGTAATTTTTTCTAATTATGCATGCATCTCTCTCTATTGTAGGTCTCTTTAGTATCATGAGAATAATCAAACCCATGTATCACAAGCTACCGATTCTGGAATTATCAAACCAAGGAGGTAAAATAAATAAATTAATAAACTGTTTAGATTATAGCTAGGCCATTTGTAGAATCACATGCACTTACTTACACGTTACTATGTTTTAGTAATGTTACTTCTTGCTCTTGCTTGAAATATTTTTCCGTTGTCATTGAAAGTTGTATGAAAACTTGATACAAGCTGTAAGGTTAGTCAATTGTGGAAATTTTCTCTGTATCATATATATATTTTTATTTGGTCTGCTTACAGGCTTACATTCTGTTTTTCTTTGGCTATTTGTGATGACCTATTTTTTTTGTTTTACTGAATATAGTTAACATCACTTATAACGGGACACTTTTGATGAGTTCCATGAAAAAAGAAAAATGACTTTAACATGTAATAATCCTAGAGAAATCACATTTCAGATTTCATTGTGGAAGTCAGAAAATTTGCTGAAAAGAAGATATGAGTAGAAAGGCTGCTAATTCAAAGTATTTTGAAATCAATTAATTATGTCAAAAATCTAAAGATTGTGTTTTTTTTTATATCTTCTATGTGTCATGTGTCTTCTTACACATGAATACATATATATATGTATACACATCACAAATTTATTTTGTTAGTAATCTCTCATGCAATTGATATAGTGTCTGCATGTTTTGAAACTGTTACATACATGCTACAGATATTGTTTTTAGATTTGTTTCTTGAATCTAATTCAGATATTGTTTTGACTTTTGTATAAATCATTTTAACCCATTCTGAAACTTCTGGAGAAGAAGTCTAATAACAATGGTTTACAGCTTTGGGTCAATCTCTTTTCAAGTGAAAAAAAATAAAAGAAGATTTTCTACTATCATCTCAGAAAATTTTCCATTTTTAAAATGTCTGTGCTCTTTTGGTTTTGACAGGGTAACCAAAATATAAAGAACAAACTATCGAGTGCATCATGATAACAAGATTTGATGTAGTAGAGGTAAAAGTCATATCTAGATAATGAATGAAGCAAGTATTTAGTCTATATGCTAAGAATGAAAATAATCAAACAAAGCATACAAACAAAACACAAGTTTTTCAATCAATCGTAGTATAGATATGAGTCAATCCATTGGATGAATAGCACTAAGCAAAAAGGATATGTACATTAGCAATTAATTCAAGCCAAATATGAAAGTTGTTTGGTGAAATCTATCAACCTAAACGAGTGAAAAATAAAAGATGAAACTAAAGACTAAGCTCACTAAAGGCTGTCACACTTTAGTAAGTAGCTAGAGACGCAAAAACACAGAAAAATTAAAACTGACAAAGCCACTCGACTGGTCCACTCGAGTGGTATGGTCGAGTGGGCAAGATAAACTACTAGATTACTACTCAAATGATCTAAACTGGTGAGACAAACGATATTAAAACTATAGGGATCATAGGGGTGAATCAACTAGCTAGTGAACGCTCTAGAAAGTCTCAGGTGCTAACATGCTCAATCAATAAGGGATCCCCTTAACAACAGACTTCATAGCCAGCTCAATCCATGGTTCGTGGTAGAGAGCCCCAAGACCCAACCCAATCAGCATAGTGAGAGGAGTCGTATCAGGCATGAAGAATCAGCCTATTAAAGTCGAAAAGAGTTTATAACAAGTGAATAGGTGGAGTCGTGACATAAATCAATGTCTGATGCATCCACCCTCACGCTATTGTACTATAAACCTCGGAAAAAGTCTATATGATGGCTCAAGGCATGGTTCGTGCTCATGAGGCCACCTAAAATCATGCCCTAACTGGCCAGAAAAGAACAAGCATTCAAATCACTCACCCAAGAAGGAAAACAACAAATTTGCAAACAAACTTAGACAGCCAAGGCGATCAAGAACATCACAAGCCTAATCCACCCCTAATAACCCTAATCTAACTACTCACACAAATAATTCATGTCGATCCATTCAAACCCAGAAATCTATAAATTCGACATATGTGATAAATAAAGGGGTGATGAACAACTTTGTAGAAGAAATCAAATCCGAATACAAATTATATAAAAAGTTATCCAAGGTACAAAGTGACTAAATCTCAGAAAAATCAAGAACAAAAGATGAACTAGAGAGAGAAAGTCTAAAACTAGGTTAAGAGGATAAAATGCGGTGTACCCCGGTATTAGGTTAATCAGGGGTTTTTATACCTAGTCTTAAATACAAATCTGAGTTTTAAGGGAAAAGAGAGAAAATGGCCCACTCGACCTAGCAGTCGAGTGGTGTGGTCGAGTGATGTCTCGAGTAGGTCTCTCGAGTGGGTTTCACGAGCAGGCTGGTGGTGATGAAGTCCAGTGCTCCTGTGATGCTGAGGTCGAGACTGCTTGCCTGAGAGTGCTTCACTCTAGTGGTCTGGTCGAGTGGGCCTGTCTGAGAGTGCTGTCTGAGAGTGCTTCACTCGAGTGCTCTGGTCGAGTGAGCCTGTCATCTGCAACGGCTTTGAGAGTGCTTCAGTCGAGTGCTCTGGTCGAGTGAGTCATCCATCTTGTCTGCAATATTCACTCGACTTCACAAGGCTTGCTACACGTCTTCACTTCATGAGCCAAAATCCAAGTGTGCTCCATATGCTCCATACGTACCTGATAAGACCTCAAATATGCAAAATGCATGCAATGCCTATACAGAAATATGAAACATCCTAAATGAAGCTTAAATGCAAGAAATGGTATAGACAATGGATGAAATCTACTCTAAGGCATGATAAAAAGGTGGTAAAAACATGTATAAAAGTGGTGTTATCAACTCCCCCAAACTTACCCTTTGCTTGCCCTCAAGCAAATTGAAAGGATAAGATGAAAGGAGTAGTGTGAAAAGTGGGAACTCAGAACCTAAGCAAAGTAAACAAACCTCTAATGTCAATGTCATAGTTATTAGTTCTAGAATGCATTTCACAGAAATTCTACTTAAAAGCTTTAGCCATACTCATCACATCAAATTCAACAGTAAGACTCAGCCACAAGCAAACATTCAAAGCAAACTATCCTTTTAACATTGATTAAGCACGAACTGGCAAATCATGATATGCAATAACTGTAACTCATTTGGTTGAGGGACAAGTTTTAAGAGATAAAAATGATCTCTTCTTCCTCTGGTTTTAAGCGCATGTATTAGAGCCAACTGGTGTATACAGGAGCAGACTATCATCTACCCAGGAAGAACCAAATGACTCTCCTAACTCTAAAATCCCAGAAACTTCATCCTAGTTCTACACTTGTGCTTAAAAGCTTTTATTTTTATTTTTATTTTTTAGCTTAAGGACTGATTTTATGTTTTCTTCTAAGGAGAGGATACTTTACTTTTACTTCTAGCAGATTTGAGATTTTTTTTTTTTCACTAAGCTATGACTCGACCACTCACTCGAGTGGCCTGGTCGAGTGGCTAATATATGATTTTTTCTGTTTCTTTTACTGAGCCAACTTTTATCTTTTTCTTCCAAATCCTTCACTAGACTCATTTTCTTTTTCTTTTGAACCTATCCTCTCCAAAGGCTTATGATTTTTAAGCAAACTCTTTTCCTCTTTTCTTTTCTTTTCCCAGACTCAAACCTCAACTTATTTAAACTCCTAGCCTAAATCTGGTTCAAAAATTGCGAACCAGAGACTACATGAGAGGCTATTCCTGTCGGCAACACCTAACACTTTCTCTCTAATTCAATCCGGAAATAGGCCTCACTTCACTCAAGAATAATGTATGGTCCGAAATGAAACTGTCTCAATGGTGGAGACAGCTACTTGGATTAGCAAGAGTGGTAAAAGGTGAAAGAGAATCCAAGTATTTTGAGGTATCCATGAGTTAAAGTTTTAGAGCATATCATGATAATTAAATTGTTCAAATTAGGTTCTAATTGATAAAGATAGTTTGACAAATCACAGTAAGCTTCAACCAAGTGAGAGTGCTAAATCTAAATTCCAAGCAAGGTGCAGCCTTAATTTTCAAACTTAGGAGAATGCATTAGACAACTTATAACTGTGGCATTGAAATTATATGTTTGGTTCTTAAGATTTTTACGGTTTGACTCATCATCATCCCCTATGCATATGTACAATTCTAAGCAAAATTCTAAAAACTCAATCCTAAAATGATAATGCAACTACATGACACTCTGTTTTGTAAAATGGTTTTCTGAAAATTTTAAAATTTTAAAGGTTTTTTCAATGCACGTAGATGATGCAAATTTGAATAAGAAAATAAGGAAATATGTCAAATACGTCTCTCAAACCCTCCCCCAAACTTAAATTACACAGTCCCTTGTGTAAAATGAATTTTCGAGATGGTTTGAGAGACTAAAACAAAAGAGAACAAAAATTGCAATGATATAAACAATGATGGTGAATTTAGGGTGGTACCTCATGAGAAGTAAGCACTGAGGTAGTCGTCCACGAACTCTGCCGTGTAAGCAGGTTGGGCTGTGTAGGAGGGATCACCTGGATATGCTGGCTGGAGTTGTGCTGTCTCGAGTGCTGTGGCTTGCTCGACTGCTTCTCTCGAGTGCCCAGCTCGAGTGAGTTTCCTTGTACTCCTACGCCGGATGAGGCGTCTTTCCTCAGGTTCTTCTTCCGTTTTGTCTGATACCCTACTATTCACCCTCCCCTGTGTCGACTCGAAAGGCTCACTCGACTGGTGTACTCGAGTGGGCTGGTCGAGTGAGTGTTCCTCTTCATCTGAGGATAGGGTTTGGATGTAAGTCCTTCTCCTTCTTTGGTTGTCCTCGACTGATGATTGACGCTTAGGTTGGCTTGGGCGTGTCTGCCTGTGATGTGTGTTGAGGGAGTTGGTCCTTGTTGGACTCCTTGGGTCGTGAGTGGGAGCGGAGGGTGAGGAACCACGGTGATTTTTCCTAACATCTTTGACACTGGTTGTCAAGTCCTTCACTGCTGTGGTGAGTTCCTTTACCTTCCCTGAGAGCGTCTTTATGGTTTTGTCTTGCCACTTAGACCACCGCCTTGCAAGACTCAACTTCTTATTTACCTGCTTCAAGTTTGAGCATTTTTCATCACCGAAGTCATACCTCGCTGGCTCAGGTATGGTGTCATCTATCTCTTCTTCTATCTCAGCTTGCAGGGCATCTCTTTGAGCCTTAGTGGTGTAGAGCAACTCTGGTGGTGGAACGAAATTTACACTTTCTCCTTGTGTAATCTTTAGCATTCCATGAAGTGGGAGGAGGACTTTGGCTCTCCCAACAAAAAGATGTCCAAAGTTGTAAACATACTTGTCCCTAACAATGCGGGAACCCATAATTTTAGAGCTTTGTAAGTGAGGGATGTCCAACAACAATGGTTGAATCTCTGGAGTCAAACTCAAATCAACTTCGCATGCATGCAGGATTGGTGTTATCAATCCTCCAATAGAGATGTCACCTCGGCGGTTATTCTTGTGGAGCGTAAATGCATAAGCCTTTCAGTATGAGAGACTTGCTAGCAAGAGTGCAGCGTTCCCTGCGTTGCCCATGTCACCCTTCATAATTTATCCCTCTGTCCATATCCTCTGGCGAGGCATACACAAGGAAATCTTTGAGAGCTAAATCAATCATCTGCAGCTCTTGATCATTCACAGGCCCTAGACTCTTCTTCGCGAATATAGTGCTTGCAACCACTCGGTGAAAATATCTCAAGGCAGGGTGTCTGATGTTAGAACTCTTAGACTGGGAAGTCCTGAAAGTTGATCTTCCTCCTAGGGTCTCCCACAGGCTGATAAGTTCGGCGGTGTCAAAAGTTGGCTTCTGGCCTGATCCCTCTCTAAAGCCAAACAAAGAGTCCAGGTGCCGAAAGCTCATTGTGTAATCAACACCATCTATCTTGAAATAGATGTATCCCAAACTTCCATTCGAGACCATGGGGTGGTTCTCCACATAGGGGTGAATCTTCATGGTTGCCAAAAATTGGCAAGTTTCATCCTTATAGGTAGGAAATCTTTGCTTCATCCTTATAGGTAGGAAATCTTTGCTTCATCAGAACTTGAAGGTTGGCCGCCTCTATCAAAGCTTCCACCTCTTCTCTTATTTCAAGTGCTTCCATTGTTTCACAGTGAGGGTACCTAGTACCTTGGAAATTCATGGTTTTCAAGATTTTGATCAGGTTTTCCTCTGTTTCTTCTGAGGCACGCTGGGCGCCTAGTTCGGTTACTTCATCTGTTTCCATGGGTTGAGGCTCTTCATCGTCACTCTGTATCACGGTCTGTGAACTTCGGGCTATTCTTCTCTGAAATCTTGGTGTCTCTTCACACATCATGTTGTCTCACCTAGCGGGAGTTTGATCTTCGAGAGAGGGTTCTCCTCTATGTTGAAGAGACCGCCTTGCTTTTGCTAGGCGCCTTGCTACCACTGCAGCTGGTTGTGGCTTTGCTAACCTGAGAAAAATTGAGTTTTGAAAATTTAGTAGTGGAGGGAGATTCATTCGAGTGGTCCACTCGAGTGGTCCTCTCGAGTGGGTTGCTTTAGTGTGCACACGTAATTCCTTAAATCTCTACAGTAGCCTCCAACTACCCATTTTCCAAGAAAACATATGAAATGCTAGAATCAAAGAGAAAATTCGGTTTATTATGCGTTTTAAAAAGCAAAGTGCTAATGAGCTATCAAAATTTTGAAATCATCAAGGGTGTAAAAGGAAACCAAGACTTCGAACCAAATAATAAACTCAAAATCTATAGATCTGAACCCTAGCTTTCAAAGAACCAAAAATTCAATATCATGCACATACTAAACGAAATGACCCCTCCTAGACATGATTTCCGGACTTGATAATGAGTGTAAATGCAATGAAATTTTTTTTTGTTTGAAAGATTCAAAGATTTTTTTAGTTGAAAGCGTTTTTGCAAGTGATGAAGATAAGATATGGAATAAAATGAAGTGAAATAGGGAAGAGATGGGATAAAGATGATAGTCCTTGGAACACTCGAGTACTATAGGTCGAGTAGGTTGGTAGGTAGGTGTGGATAAGATGAAATAGACGGCTCCGATCTCAAGCTCAAATCGCATGTGATTTTTCAGCTTATCCTGGCCCACTCGAGTGGGCACTCGACCACCCTGCTCGAGTGGCGTGGTCGAGTGATGAGGTGCTTGGGCCGAAAATTCTTGATTTTGCCTATATAACCCTCCTGAAATAACATAACTCTAAACAGAAAGGTGAAAGCATAAAAACATTAGGAAGAAAAGAATTTAAAATATGTACATTGATAAACATGGAACTTCCTTCCAAGTGAGCTTGTTTAAAGTCTCTTAGCTTGACTTTCATACCTTAGGCTTTATCAGGATCACCCACATCTATTAAGGTGTCTCCTGGTGTACCTTTATCTGCCATGTATGGCTTGACTCTTTGACCATTCACAGTGAATTCTTTACCATCAGTGTCAATCAAAGTGACTGCTCCATAGGGTAGAACTTCTTTGATTTCGAATGGGCCCGTCCATCTTGACTTCAATTTTCCAGGAAAAAGTTTTAGCCTGGAGTTAAACAAGAGGACTTGGTCTCCTGCGGTGAAGGTTTTTTGTGTAATTTTTTTGTCATGAAAAGCCTTAGTCATTTCCTTATACATCTTTGAGCTTTCATATGCATCCAGCCTTATCTCTTCTAACTCATGCAGAGTAATCCTCCTTTTCTCTTGGGTGGAGTTAATGTCAAAATTCAGCAGCTTGGTCGCCCAGAGGGCTTTGTATTCTATCTCCACAGCAGATGTCAGGATTTACCATATAGGAGTTGGAATGGAGTTATGCCTATAGGCGTTTTGTATGCTGTTCCGTAGGCCCACAAAGCTTCATCAAGTTTAGTTGCCCAGTCTCTCTTGAAAATTCCCACTACTTTAGCCAAGATTGCTTTAATCTGCTTGTTGGAGACTTCAACTTGACCACTTGTCTGAGGGTGGTAAGGAGTTGCAACTTTATGCTTCACTCCATGCTTTCTTAGTAGGCTCTCAAACTGCTTGTTGATGAAATGGGAACCACCATCACTTATTACAACCCTTGGCACTCCAAATCTGGGGAAGATGATAGTCTTGAACATTTTCAAAACTACTCTTGCATCATTGGTTGGGGATGCTATTGCTTCCACCCATTTGGAGACATAATCAACACCCACCAAAATATAGCTGTTTCCATGAGATGGTGGGTTGAAAGGTCCCATGAAGTCTATCCCCCAACAGTAAAAAACTTCCACTTCCAAGATTGGGTTTTGTGGCATCTCGTTTCTCCTACTAATGTTGCCCATCCTCTGGCACGCATCACACTGAGCAATGAAATTTTTTGTATCTTTGAACATTGTTGGCCACCATAAACCCGCTTGGAGGATTTTCTGCGTGGTCTTGAAGATAGCAAAATGTCCACCATAAGAAGAACCATGGCAATGTTCAAGCACTCCCTGTACTTCCTCCTCTGCGATGCATCTCCTGAATAAACTGTCTGGACCTCTCTTGTAAAGATAGGGCTCGTCCCAGAAATAGTGTCCTGCATCTCTGTACAGTTTTTTCCTATGGTGAGCATCTAGGTGTAGGGGTTTGTAACCAGTGGCTTTGTAGTTTGCCATGTTTGCGTACCAAGGCATCTTACAGTGTTTTGACTCGAGAGCCTTACTCGAGTGAGAGGTCGAGTGGAGCTGTCGAGTGAGAATTTCAATGGACATGAGCTGTTCCTCATGCAGAGAATCATCCACTGGTGCTGGGTCGTCTATTCTCATCCTAGACAAGTGATCAGCAACTCCATTTTCTATGCCTTTCTTGTTTACTATTGTCAAATCATATTCCTGCAGTAGGATGATCCACCTCATAAGCCTTGGTTTGGTGTCTTTCTTTGCATAAATGTGCCTAAGTGTGGCATGGTCAGTGTACACTATAATCTTCTGATCCACTAAGTAACTCCTGAATTTCTCTATTGCAAATACCACATCAAGCATCTCTTTCTCTGTTGTAGCGTATCTGCTTTGTGCTTCATCCAGGGTTCTGCTAGCGTAGTGGATGACATGCAGCTTCTTAACTATCCTCTGACCCAGCACTGCTCCTACTGCATAATCTGAAGCATCACACATTATTTCAAAAGGGTGCTTTTAGTCTGGAGCTTGAACTACTGGAGCTGATACCAACGCCTCCTTTATCATATGGAAAGCCTTAAGGCACTTTGCATCAAAATTGAATTTGGTTTCTTTGCACAGAAGCCTTGTTAGGGGTCTTGCAAGTTTTAAAAAATCTTTGATGAACCTCCTGTAAAATCCAGCGTGACCCAAGAAGCTTCTTATGTCTTTACCAGTCTTTGGAGGTTGCAGCTGCATCATAACTTCAACTTTCGCCCTATCTACCTCTATACCCTTTTCAGAGATTTTGTGCCCCAAAACTATACCCTCTGTAACCATGAAATGACACTTTTCCCAGTTGAGGACTAAATTTGTCTCTTCACATCTTGATAGTACCCTGCTAAGATTAGACAAACAGGAGGAGAAAGAGGGGCCATAGACTGAAAAATCATCCATGAATACCTCCACCATCTTCTCTATTAAATCCGAAAATATAGAGGTCATACATCTCTGAAATGTTGCAGGGGCATTACATAAGCCGAATGACATTCTCCTATATGCAAAGGTGCCATAGGGACAGGTGAAGGTTGTTTTTTCTTGGTCATTAGGATGTATTGGTATCTGGAAAAATCCACTATACTCATCAAGGAAACAGTAGTATGGGTGATTAGCTAGTCTTTCAAGCATTTGGTCTATGAATGATAATGGGAAATGATCTTTCCTAGATGCAGCATTTAACTTCCTATAATCAATGCACATGCGATGACCAATTATAGTTCTAGTTGGGATCAGTTCATTTTTATCTGTTTTAATCACAGTTATTCCTCTTTTCTTAGGTACACAATGTACAGGGGACACCCATGTACTATCAGAAATAGGGTAGATTATTCCAGCATCTAGAAGCTTAATGATTTCTTTTTTCACTACTTCTTTCAAGTTAGGATTTAATCTCCTCTGGTGCTCAACACTAGAGTGCATTTCATTCTTAAAATGAATTCTATGAGTGCAGAGAGATGGGGAAATTCCCCTAATATCTTCTAGGGAATAGCCTATTACTTTTCTAAATTTTTGCAATTCACTGAGTAATAGTTCAAGTTCATCAGGGTTCAGCTTGTTATTGACTATTACAGGGTAAGTATCTTTACTTCCTAAGAAAGCGTACCTTAGCCCTTCTGGAAGTAGCTTGAGTTCAACGGTTGGTGCCTTGAGCTCGGACCACTCGAGTGGTATTTCCTCTGTGTAGAGCTCGAGTGGTGTTCCATGCTTTCTTTTTGCAGAAGTTGCTGACTCGACTAGGTTACTCGAGTGTTGTGGTCGAGTGACTTGGTCGAGTGCTGCTATCCCTTCTGGTTTTATCAGACTTTCGAAAACATTCTCAACCCCTGGAAGTTCTTTCACATTCGAACTCGTTTCATAGTCAGAGGTCTCAGAGTGACCGTATCCTCCTTCGTCACACTTGATCAGCGCTGTTTTCAGATGATCTTTCTCCACTGCTTCTCTAAAAAATTCCTCTGCCAAGTCATCTATCTCTCCAACTCCAAATATTTGCATCATGGGCTGTTTCATTGAGGACTTGATGTTAAATTGCATGGTTTCCTTTCCTAGCTTCAAAGCGATTGTACCACTCTGGACGTCTATGGAGGCTCCTGCAGTTGCCAAAAATGGTCTTCCTAGGATCAAAGGATCTTTTGGCTCTTCTTCCATTTCTAGGACAACAAAATCTGTAGGGACTTCAAGACATCCTATCCTAACTGGCAAATCCTCCAACAGGCCGTGTGGTTGCCTAACAGACCTGTCTGCTTAGACTAAAGAGATTCTGCTAGGGGAGAACTTTGTGAATCCTAATCGCTGTGCTACTGATAGTGGCATGAGACTCACCGAAGCTCCTAAGTCACAGAGGCAATTTTTGAAACTGAGTGGTCCAATAGAGCATGGTAGAGTAAAAGAGCCTGGGTCTTGGAGCTTTTCTCTGCATATGACTTTCTGCTGGATGATAGCACTGAATTCATGAGTGAGGAGTACCATACTTTGTGCTTCCTTGGTCTTTTCCATAACCATATCTTTGATATACTTTTGGGCTGGGGGTATTAGCATCAGAGCATCCAAAGAGGTATGTGAAGCTCAACGTCCTTCAGATGTTTCTCAAATAACTTCTTGTACTTAACTGCCTGCTGCTTTTTATTTCTTCCTGGGAAAGGCAAAGGAGGTTCATAGGGGGATGATTCAGAAAATTTGTCTTTCCCTTTAGGATGTGCTGAATTTTTTTCTGGGCTTGCAGCCACTCGACTGAGTGGTCGAGTGGTGTGGTCGAGTGAGCTCTCTTCTGCAGCTTTTTTGGGTTCCAATTCTTCCTGACTGAGATCCTCCCCACCCTGAACCTCACTGTCCTCAGTGATTTTTGCAGGCTCTCTTGGTGGTAGCTGTCTGCCACTCCTCAAGGTGATAGCATGGGCTTTTTCGGTTATTGAATGTGTATGACTAGTCTGGCTGGTCTCTAGGTGATGAACTCTAGAGTGGAGGGTGTTGATCTGCTGTGTGATGTCAAGAAGTGTGCCCTTATTGGATCGTAATTAAGTAGTGGTTTGTTCTTGACTACGGATGAGTTGCTGTAACAATAATTTGATATCTATATCAGGTGCAGCCTATTCTTGATTCTTCTTAGTGTGAATCAACATCATATCAAACTTCTCAGCAAGTATCTTAATTTCAGCTCTGGCGCCTTCATCAGACATTCTGGAATTCCTAAAACTCTGCTCATGTTCCTCATTTGAAATGTTGTCTGACCTAGCCAAATTTTCTACCAACTCCCATCCATCTTGTACAGCGGTATTAAGGAAATTTCCTTTGCTTGCAGTGTCAAGGCATACCCGGACCATTGGGAGTACTCCTCTGTAGAGAATGCATAGCAGGGACTCTTTGGAGAAGTCATGGTGTGGACATTGTCTTGTGTAGTCTGTGAACCTTTCCCAGGCGTCTGATAGTGTTTCACCTTTCAGCTGGCGAAACAATGCGATATCTTGACGAAACTTTGCTGTTCTTTTGTATGAGAAGAACTTGGTAAGGAAAGACTTCTTGCAAGAATCCCATGATGTTATGGAGCCAGGTTGAAGATTTGATTCCCAGTGGGCAGCCTTTTCTCCTAATGAGAATGGAAAAAGTCTCAATCTGAAACCATCTTTAGTGATTCCTTGAATCATTGTGAGGCTACATATCCTTTCAAACTTATCAAGGTCATCCTCTGGCTTACCAAAGAATATGTTATCTTGAACCATAGTGATGACGCCTCTCCTAATCTCAAAATCATCACTCACAGGCGGTGCAACTATGCCTCCTCTGTGTGTTTGGTGAGTTGGAGTTTCGTGAGCACCTATTGATCCTGCCATTGGGTATGGTAGTACGCTCGAGTAGAGAGCACTAGTAGTACCTGCAAAAAATTGAAGTGTAACAAAGTGAGTATCCAAAATAAAAAGTAAAAAGAACTTGATCTCAAAAGCAATGAGATCCTAATTGTAGTACTAAAAACACCCAAATGGCAACGGCGCAAAATTGAAGCAAGTATTTAGCCTATATGCTAAGAATGAAAACAATCAAACAAAGCATACAAACAAAAAAAAAGTTTTTCAATCAATCATAGTATAGATATGAGTCAATCCATTGGGTGAATAGCACTAAGCAAAAAGGATGTGTACATTAGCAATTAATTCAAGCCAAAAATGAAAGTTGTTTGGTGAATTCTATCAACCTAAATGAGTGCAAAATAAAAAATGAAACTAAAGACTAAGCTCACTAAAGGCTGTCACACTTTAGTAAGTAGCCAGCGACGTAAAAACACAGAAAATTTAAAACTGACAAAGCCACTCGACTGGTCCACTCGAGTGGTATGGTCGAGTGGGCAAGATAAACTACTAGATTACTACTCAAATGATCTAAAATGGTGAGACAAACGATATTAAAACTATAGGGATCATAGGGGTGAATCAACTAGCTAGTGAACACTCTAGAAAGTCTCAGGTGCTAACATGCTCAATCAATAAGGGATCCCTTTAACAACAGACTTCATAGCCAGCTCAATCCATGGTTCGTGGTAGAGAGCCCCAAGACCCAACCCAGTCAGCATAGTGTGAGGAGTCGAATCAGGCATGAAGAATCAGCCTATTAAAGTCAAAAAGACTTTATAACAAGTGAATAGGTGGAGTCGTGACATAAATCAATGTCTGATGCATCCACCCTCACGCTATTGTACTCTAAACCTCGGAAAAAGTCTATCTAATGGCTCAAGGCATTGTTCGGGCTCATGAGGCCACCTAAAATCATGCCCTAACTGGCCAGAAAAGAACAAGCATTAAAATCACTCACCCAAGAGGGAAAACAATAAATTTACAAACAAACTTAGACACCAAGGCGATCAAGAACATCACAAGCCTAATCCACCCCTAATAACCCTAATCTAACTACTCACACAAATAATTCATGTTGATCCATTCAAACCCAGAAATCTCTAAATTCGACATATGTGATAAATAAATGGGTGATGAACAACTTTGTTGTAGAAGAAATCAAATCCGAATACAAATTATATAAAAAGTTATCCAAGGTACAAAGTGACTAAATCTTAGAAAAATCAAGAACAAAAGATGAACTAGAGAGAGAAAGTCTAAAACTAGGTTAAGAGGATAAAATGCGGCGTACCCCGGTATTAGGTTAATCAGGGGTTTTTATACCTAGTCTTAAATACAAATCCGAGTTTTAAGAGAAAAGAGAGAAAATGCCACTCGACCTAGCAGTCGAGTGGTGTGGCCGAGTGATGTCTCGAGTAGGTCTCTTGAGTGGGTTTCAGGACCAGGCTGGTGGTGATGAAGTCCAGTGCTCCTGTGATGCTGAGGTCGAGACTGCTTGCCTGAGAGTGCTTCACTTGATTGGTCTGGTCGAGTGGGCCTGTCTGAGAGTGCTGTCTGAGAGTGCTTCACTCGAGTGCTCTGGTCGAGTGAGCCTGTCATCTGCAACGGCTTTGAGAGTGCTTCACTCGAGTGCTCTGGTCGAGTGAGCCTGTCATCTGCAACGGCTTTGAGAGTGCTTCACTCGAGTGCTCTGGTCGAGTGAGCCATCCATCTTGTCTGCAATCTTCACTCGACTTCACAAGGCTTGCTACACGTCTTCACTTCATGAGCCAAAATCCAAGTGTGCTCCATATGCTCCATACGTACCTGATAAGACCCCAAATATGCAAAATGCATGCAATGCCTATACAGAAATATGAAACATCCTAAATGAAGCGTAGATGCAAGAAATGGTATAGACAATTGATGAAATCTACTCTAAGGCATGATAGAAAGGTGGTGAATACATGTATAAAAGTGGTGTTATCAATGAACGAGAGTCAAATCTCCTGTCTGCACAAGAATATCAACATTAATGTTCCTAGACAATGCCCTCAAGGCAGGATCTCAAAGCCACCAGACAATTCCAAAATCTTGGACCGCTTTCGCCTACATTATAGAAGGCAATGAGTGTATGTCTTTTCTTTGAACTTTGTTGCTATATCGGGGCATCATGTAGTTGTGTTTGGATTAGTGGTTTTAGTTAGTGTGTGGAATATGTCACCTCTTTTATCTGATTTTCAAATAGAATTTCCTCGGTTAAATTTTACATTCTGTTTTGTTATCATCAGGTAAAAATTTTGGCCTAATGTAGGTGATTAATGTTATTTTTCTATTGAATAATATATATGCTACTGCATGTGAGGTGTTGGGAATTATCCCATATTGGAGTCTCTGTAGTCAATTAACCAAAATCATCATTTACAGTCACTGACAAGGATTTCATTATTTTGTATCAATGCTTATTAATATCTTTGATATGTTGTTTGTTGATGATGGAGACGCATTTTTGGTTTCAAGTAACAAGAAGGAAGAAGAAAGAATAGACTAGGTACTCTTTAAGATTTTACTAAGGAAGGCATTGCACCGACAAGCTCTTAATGTGTGGCGAAGAAGGAGACCTTGGAATTGAATGATGGGTTTGAAAGGAAGATTTGACATTTTTGTTAGGACAGCTCAAGAAAGTATAGTTGAGAAAGTGAAGAGGAGAATAAGGGGACCCTGAAGCGTTGAATTTGAGAAGACGTCTGGCTTAACTTCTTTCTCAGATGAGAAATGGTCCAGATTTTAGAAGGTTTAAGACTGTCTTATGATGGTGCGATGGAGGTTAAATCCTGTGTAGCCACATGAAGATGATTGCTCCCATGATATCTAGAATGGAACCTAAGGTCAAAGTTGTCTCCTCCATACCATGAACTAAGCAACGTTTTGGTACGGAGGCATTTAGGAGAGGGAATGAGAAGAAGGATAAGACAAGAGAGGAAACTGATTTGTGAATGTCATAATGTGTTTAGGTACTAAGGGATTTGTAAGTACTTATAAATATTAGAAAAAATCAGGTAACAGTAAATATATATCAAATTTGTATAGAAAAGTCGACATAAATTTCCTAATATTCATTGGTGTTCGTTTCTTGTAGAACTAGCTCAAACAGATAATCCTTGCAACATATATTTTGTAAGGTTGTGAATTTATAATAAGGTTCTGACTTAAATCTTTATTTACTGAATTTATAATAAGGTTCTAACTTATATCGTATTTATGACAGCGCGTTATGATGGAATCAGATTAGCTGTTGGGAGATTCTATTGGAAACAATGTCAATAGAAACAATGTCACCCTCTGCTCTTGCTTTCAACATGTGGCATTTCACAAGCATTGGTGCAATTAAGATTTGTCAATGAATTGTAATTTTGTTTTTTCTTCCTTCTACATAAAGATGTTTAATTAAGTAAAGTGATATATGACTCTTTTATATACTTATATACCTTTGTTTTCTTGCACTCTTTGTTAGTGTTAAAATATTGATATAAGATGTGAATGATTATTTGTTAGTGAGATAATACATATATACACAATCAATAGATAGATATATTACTTGCGTATCAAGGATATTATATATTTGGTAAAATTAAAAAGAATAAAATAATTTTAAAACAAAATATTTTTGGAGGATGTTTTTATTATATAAATATGTTGTATGTTGGAAAATGTGTTTGGATGTGGGGTACCTTTTGTGTAAAGATTATAATCCCTTTTAAGATTCATAATCTAGAAAATAATATTCATCGTCTCAATTATTGCTGGACCAATGGATTTTACAAGGTCTCTATTTTATATGATGATGAAGTGTCTTTTTGATATAGTTTTTGATGTTGTTTTGTGTAGGGACTGCATCAAGGATCAAAGGATAAAGTTTGGAGCTTTGGACAAGACATACTAAAGATCAACTCTGTATAAAAAAAATTATGTGGTGGTGGAGAAACGATTATACGACTATGAAGTAAGTGATGCTGAAGAAAGCGAGATTACGGTGTTAAACTATATGGTAAGCGTCCTGTCATTGAAGAAGAAGAGTATGACGTCATTAGAGAAGAGATTTAAGCTACTCTAAAGATACAAAAAATAAATAAAAATCTGACTTTTTTACAATGATGAATGATGGATCTCTCTATCCTTTTATTTAAGGATAAAATGGATTTAGCCAACACATAAACAATGAGTAGTTTGGAATTAGTTACAACATGGAGTGGGAGTGAGTCACAATCTCAGTCTTGCTATTAGAACATGAATCCGATCTCGAGTTAATAATTCATATAATTGTGCAAATGAACTAATGCAAGGATGAATGCTAATAATAGAAATGTAAAATGCTAATAACGGAAATGTTCATCCTTAGCCAATTTAAAATTGAGTGCAGGGAATTACGGTTATATACTTGAGAATAACAATGACATAGATAGGCAAATAAAAATCTCTTCAGGACTCATCATGCACAACCATGTACCAGAAATTGGGGTGTTACAGAGCATTTGACATTACGAGAATGTAATACTATGTAGCAGAGCTTAAAAAAGATCTGATTGTGAAAGAGCTGGAAACTCTGAATTTAGAAGAAGCATTTTAATCAATGAAAATAATCGTTTTGGATATTTGAAACAGTATTATTTGTGGAAATGACACAATTGGTCAAACAAAGGAGAATAAGAAACAAGAGACATGATATGTTTCCAGAAATAATAGAAGGAAACAGTTTCAAACATTTATAAAAGGTAGTGATGAACATGTAGAGTTTACAAGATTTGGACACCAATAGAGAAGTACTCTGCATCTAAGTTAAAACAGGTTGTAAATAAGGTAATTGAAGTGCTTTTAAGATTAAGTATTATTGTAAGAAGTTCTCTGGTTTTTTTTTCTACCTAACTATGAAACATGACTGTTTTGGGAATATTTCTGTGATGGTGGAAAGACATAGATGTTTAAGGATAAAAAGCGTATGGAGATAGTGAAAACACTGGCTAAATAGGAAAAGTGTGTTTGAACAAAAGGATGATAAGAAGATAAACGAAAATGAGAATAATGACATGTCCGGGTATATGTGTAGGTGAAGGTGGAGAGAATTGAAAGCACGGGTAAAGAAGAGGTGACAAACAAGCTAGCAACAAAGAAAAAGATCCCAGAGGAGATGTGAATAAATATGAAAGTGAAGCTGTACAAAAAGGCAGTGAAGATATCTGAAAGGGCTTATTATATAGCAATATTTTTAAACCAACACATGAGCATGCAAACCCGTGCCGGCCGAAACCACCTAAAGTTTTATATTTTATATGAAGAATTTCATGACACTAATCTGTCCAACTAAATACAGATTGCTCAACATTTTAAGAGACATCGTATATGTATGTAGATAATATGTTTGAAATTGAATAATTGTATATAGTCACACTTTTATTGCAATCCTATGTCTAATTTTACACTCTAAGATCCATATTTCATAAAAAAGTTATGAAATAATAATGTTTGTAGTAAAATTGTTCAATAGTTTATTTTTAGAATTTTACTTGATTATCAGAGATAACTGATTTTGGTAGTCAATTAAACAACTAATAGTATTTATAACATGTACTCAAATACATTTTAATGATTTATAGTCATTAAAAATCACTTGTAAGCTCACAACATGTATCCCTTAAAGGGGAGAACAAAAGGATAAATATAGTATTATTCAGAGAGAAAAAAAGGAGCAAATTTAAGTGTTGTAATTGCTGAAGAAAGTCACAGAAAACCTGTTTCTGTCGCTGAAATTTACAGTCGCAGCATCACCGTTGATCACCATTAACAAGAGTCTCCACTTTTCTGAGTCCAAAGTTTCATTGTTTTTCATAATATTTTGGCGTTGCTGTTAATAATCGCAGCGATCGTACACCGAACAAGCATGTACTATGAGCAATGTTTGTACCAGAATCAAGAGAAGCATTTGCCTTTTCAAGGACACATTGGGTAAGTGCAACCATCCTCTTTGCAAATTCGAATTAGAATTATAGATGTTTTTAAACAAGATGAGCATCTGAAATCTGTATCACCATGCAACATATAAACATGCTTATTTGGTCATTTAACAGCGTCTCTTTAAAAAATAAAATAAAATGAAATTAATGTCTGGCAATATAAAAATTTATATACTCTATGTCTCATAAAAGTTTGAGATACAGCTTCATTCACTTTTTCAGTTAGATCGTACACTTTAAAAGAAAAATATTTAAAGTTTGAATGATCTAGCTATCAACTGACAAGAACATCAGACACTTTAGCGAATGCTCATGGATAGGCAACATACTTAATATTTCATGAATGTAACTGATTTACTATGTGCCTATTTTGAAAGTGTTGCATACATACTGCAGGTAGGTGAGTTCTTTTAGATTTGTTTCTTGAATAAGATATTACTTTCTAAAAATGGTTTAAACTTTTCAGGGAGGCATTATTCACAATGATCTCTAAGGTCATAAATAAAAAATCCAAACTGGATATGTTCAAGTGAAAAATTAAAATAACACTTTGTTTCTTCAGATTAGTGAAAAATTACAAAAAAACAATCCAACTCTGTTTCTCCAAGTTTTCTGTTTGCACTCAGTTTTGATTCTGATTTGGCAGTAGCTGACAGCGTGAAGAGGTATTATTCATTCTGAAATGCCTTAAGAAGAAGTCAGTGATCTATAGCTTTGGAATAATCTCCTTTCAAGTGGCAAATTGTAAAAGAAGATTAATTTTGTAATACTATGTTAGAAAGTATTCCAGTTTTTTTTTTAATCTCTGTGCTCTTTTGAATTTGACAGAATGACCAAAATTTAAAAATCTATCGAGCTTACACATCATAATAGCGGGAGAAAACAAGGTATGTCAAAACCATAATCGGAGAATCAATGGGATCTTATTAAAATGTCTATGCAGTTAAAGTAATAAAATCATGGTCATTTAGTTTTACTCACATAAAAACCATAACAAGGTAAAATGTCTATGGAGTTACTCGGTATACTATTTTGCCATTACTGGTTAGCGAATGTATTGAAAAAAACTTAGCTACTTTTATCCTCATTTTGTCATTGCTATAGTAATCTTTAGAGATTTTTTGAAAATACCCTATTTATGTATGTAAATTTGAAAAGTACCCTATCCATAGATTTTTAAAAAGATAAATTTTAAATTATTTTGTGTCTCCTTATTTAAGTTTATATCTTTATAGCATACATTAAAATTAACAGAGAAATTATTATCATTAATTCATCACAGCTTGAAAAATAAATACTATTCGATACTGACATACGATGATTAAAACTAACAAAGAATTGGGGTAATGGAATTGTTCACAGTTATAGAAGGAGACCTCACAATTTTAGGAGGAGATATCACATGTGAACTTTCTTTAAGACTTTAATAAAATCTTATTCATTTTTATGAGATTAGCATCATCTTAGCCTTAACCAGAATCCATATTTTTGAATCATTAAAATGTATCAGACTATTGAATTTATCTTAAAAGTTATTTAGAATAATGATTATAACAAAATTTTAGTATAAAGAAAATATTTCTTTAAGGTCAAAAAAATCATTGATTTAATTTTTAAAATATAAGATTTTTATAAGTTATAATTAAGTTTTAGTGAAAGTAATTTTAATAAAAATAATTGTAACAAAGTAATTTTGTTTTAAAGGATATTTTCAAATTTGTAAACATATATAGGGTAGTTTTCCTAAATTTATCTAATTTGGTTCTGTAATTGTAACTACTTAATACCTTATTTTGTTATCTACTTTGATGTCCATTCCTTTATATCTGTTAGATATCCTATGTGTTTTGTTTTATAAAAGAGACAATAATAAAATAAAATAAACATGACTTACAAATAAATAAAAACTATATAATACACAAACTATCAAATATAAAACTGACAAATAAATAGTAGTCCTTATTAATTGTATTTTTAAAGAGGAATAGTAAGATAAGTATAGGAAGGAAAGTATTCACAAAATTAGAAGAAAAATGTAGAAGAAAGGGAATAATAAGTTGAAGAGGTTCGAAAAAGAAAATACAAAGAAAATGAAAGAAAATACCGGAAAAATAAATATGATGATAGAGAAGAGGATGGAGAAGAAAAATAATCATTTGACTATGATGTGTTGCTTGAGAAAATTCATACTAAGTTAATGTGATAATAGATTGATTGTTGCATATGAAGATAAAAGACTTTTCATATTGAATTAATAAAGTATGCAAAATTTGTAGTATGTCTACTATTAATAAATAAATAAATTGTAAATATACTTAGTCTTAAATTATGTAAAGACATCAAAGCCAATTAATAATAAGGGAAAAGTAATAGGAAGAGGTAAACAAAATAAAGAATAAGAGAATAATATAATACATGATGTTTAGAGCTTTGATAGAGAAAATGTCATATGGATTCTAATAGATTATCTTATTCGACATGATGTTAAAAAATTGTGGATAACTTAAAGATGTGTGTTCCATGCAAAAAAAGGAAAAGAAAAGATAGATAATATAAAAATAAAAGAGATATCGTAAATATGTGATGAAGATGAAGGAGAAAATAGAGACGATAAAAAAAGAAAAAGGAGAAAATTAGATAGGATACAAAGAGGAAGAAAACCAGAATAAGAGATAAGTCGGCGAACATGATAAAATATAAGAAGGAAATAAGAAGTCTCAACATTATAAGAAAAATTGGAATAAGGGGGATACAAAATTGAAGAGATTCGAAGATGAAAAAAACCAAGTTGTGGAAGACGAAGAAAATGAAGAAAAATACCAGAAAACTAAATATGACAATAAGGAACACGAATAATAATTTTCTTAATTTGACTTTGTAGTGTATCTTGAGAAGATGAAGAATAAGTCATTGTTATAATAGATTAACTTCTGAGAAGATAAAAGACTTTTCATCTTGAATCAATAACTTATGCAAATTTTATAATATGTCTATTATTAATAAATTAATAAAATTTATGTAAAGACATCAAAGAAACTTAGGAATATAAAAAAATATAAGAAAAAGAAAAACGAAATTAAAGAATAAGCCCAATTAGACAGGGATGGACCTACAGAGGGACGAGGGTAGGTATGTGCCTTACTCTCTCTTTTTTGTGCCTCACTCTAATTTATTTTTAAGGTCTCCAATCCAAGTAAAATTGAAATTTTTTTATAAATGCCTAAAAGTTTAGACCCAATATAAAGTAAACCTAATTTAAAAGTCTAACTAATAAACAAATAAATATGTTTTAACACATCTTTAACTTTAAAAATGTATCTTTTCAATTTTTTCTGAAATTTTTATTTTGCATTTAAATGAACTAAAGTAATAGCGTTTATTAAATATGGAGGTTTGGAAAATAAATAGTGCTTATGAAAGAAATTTTATTGGAGTCATTTATGTCCAGATATTCGGTATGAATATAATCCTACATATGCCTCAGGTTATAAATCGTTCTGGATCTACCCATGCAAGTAGTATATATATAATGATGTGTGTAATGCAAGCCACAAAAACAATCATTCTTCAACAAGCAAACAAATAAGTTATTTAATAAAAGCTTGACCAGTGGACTTATAGAGCGAGAGCGTAAAAGTACAAAGACGATCATGTGAAATACAAACCCTAATATTCCAAGAATAAACCTGGCCAAGAATCCCATGACAGTGAAGGCCCAAGAAGTTTCTGCATGAGAAAAAATCAAGGAAATGGAATTTTTAGATTACATAAGTCTTTAGATAGATACATTTTTTAAGATATAGTCATCTCTATCTTCTCTCCTTGCAGATACACGTCTTCTAAGATATTCACATCTTCTTCCAATTGGAGCAACTCCTGCAAGGCACATGTAAAGCAATGAAATCCAGTTAAGAGAAGTTAATATTTCAAATCCACAACCAATGATGCATAAAGCTGGCAATATTAAAGATGAGTTATATGGAAGTTGGAGCTATGTCTTGGGATGAAGCATAAGTTATATCATGGTAAGGTGATTAATAGGTTTCTTCTTTCTCTGTTTCTTCAATATCTGAACGGTTCAACACATCCATTTTATAGTAAAATTGGATGTTTTGATGGTGACCATTGTCTATTGTTCTCAAGGTTTCTTATATTAGAGTTGAGTAGGATTTCATGATTGCTGTGAAAGTATATGAAATTGAGTAAAATTTTGTGAGTTCTGTGCAATTGATTAGCATTTTACTATTGAAACTGAGTAGAGTAGACAGTGGCCATAACTTCATAATTGATGTTCTAAAGGTTTTATCAGCATATACATGAGTTGTAGAAAGCATCAACGTAGTCTAGAGGCTTAGATCATCATTAAGTGTTGATTTTTGTTTGTTTAAAATTAAAGTAAAATAAAATTTGCTTAAGATATTGTACTGAAAAATTAGAAAATAATCTGAAGAGTCAAGAGTATGAATTTTTCTATATTGATTTTAGTAAGAAAAGATCGACCCCTCATATGACTATGAGGGTCTAAATTTATACATGAATTAAAAAAATAAATGTTAAGATATATACTATATAATCCAATGATTCAACTTTATTCCGCCGGTTTGATTTTTTCTTTAGTGTTATAACGTCTTGCATTTGAAAGATTTCCTTCTTCAGCTCAAAGATTCACCTCACTTTGCAGATGATCCTTGCTTCGCTTGCTCCTTCCTCCCGTGAGGCTTAACGGCTGATCTTACCCCAATTTGCTCCATCGAGCTTTCGCACTGTCCGTCCGTCCTTTCTTACTCCAAACTGACCCAAATTTTAATTTGACATGCTGAAGTGATTGGCATGTGTCATGATTAGAGAGAGTGGATCCTCTGTTCAGATCCGGTATTAACACATGGGTAAAGAAGAGGTGACAAATAATCTGACGGCAAAGAAAAATATCGCAGAGGAGATGTGGGTAAATGTGAAAGTGAAGCTGTACGAAAAGGCAGTCAAGACATCACTCTAAGAGGGCGTATTATATAGCAATTTTTTTAAACTAACTCACGACCACACAAACCCGCACGGGCCAAGACCATCTAAAGTATTGTATATTATATGAAGAATTTGATGACACTAATCTTTCTAACTAAACCCACAATGTCAACATTTTGAAAAACCTCATATAAGTATGTAGATAATATGTTTGTAATTGAATAATTGTATATAGCTGACACACTTTTATTGTAATTCTATGATCTAATTTTATACTCTAAAGATCTCTATTTCACAAGAAAATGTGAAAAAGAATGTTTGACAGTAAAAAATTTAAATAGTTTATTTTTTAGAATTTAATTAATTGCATATGACATCATGGTTACATTCATTTCAGTCACCAAAAATATTTAAAGATTAAATACAAAAAATAGAACTCTTAGAAAAAGAAGAGTTTATTTCCAAACAAGGACTCCTAAATCATTTCCAGGAGACCATGTTTGGAAATAAATTTCTTAACAGGTCCATTTTAATAATGCCCCAATATTTAATGACAAGTTTAAAAGAGTACACAATATTTTGGTGAGTGTTTTTAAATTATGTAAGTGAAAAATATATTAGTATACCATAATTTTTTATGTAAGAAGATATGATAACATTGATTTACAAATCTAATTTAAACGTGTCTAATTAAATTACATCAATAATCTTTCTCTATTAGATTATTTAAGTTTTCATTAACAGTCATAGTGGTTTGTCTGATGTTCTTTTAAATTCCGATATGCCTGAGGTTGATGAGCTGCGTAACATGTAATATTCAGAATCTATTTAGTTTTTTTTTCTTAATTAGAGTTGTTTAACTTTAATATTTTTTGTTTTTGATACTCATTAAAATGTTAAGAAGCATGGCTCAAAGATCTCCCTTTATAGATTAAGAATAAATAAGTTAGAGAACATGAAGAAGATGAACAAAATATTAGAAGAAAAAGAAGTCAGCAAATAGGAAAAAAAATGGAATAAGGGGATTTAGAGGTTGAAGTGGTTCAAAAAATAAGAATACAATTTGGAAAGAAACAATACAACTTGGAAAGAAACAAATGAATAAAGAATACAATTGTAAAGAAAGAAACGAAATATTGATCATGTATATGCGATGAAGAAGAGTGATAAAATAAAGATTATGAAAAAGAAAAAGAAAAAGATAAGGTAGGATACGAAAAATAAAATATAAACTCAAAAAAAGAGATAAGACAGAGAACATGAAGAAGATGAACAAATATCAAACGGAAAAGAAGTCAGCAAATCAGAAATAAAATAATGGAATAAGGGAATTTAGAAGTTGAAGAGGTTTTAAAAATAAGAATAAAAAGTTGCAGAAGACAAAAAAAAATGAAAGACAATACTGGAAAAAATAAATATGACGATGGAGAAGATGAATGATCGTTTGAATTTATAGTGTAGCTTGAGAAGAAGAAAAATTAAGAATCAGTGAATATGTTTATATATTGACTGATGTATAAGAAAGAAAAGAAGTAAACAAAAAAAATAGTGGAGTAATAGGAATAAGAAGTTGAAAACATTCAAAGAAAAAGAATAAAAAGTTGTGGACAACAAGGAAAATGAAAGAAAGACCATAAAAATAAATATGATGATGAAAAATATGAATAATCATTTGATTTTACAGGGTAGCCAAAAAAATTAAAACTTTTGGAATGGTACAATCTTGGAACAAGCTTTCTGCCTTAGCTGGAAGCCGACTAACAACGTTGCCGAGTACGAAGCGCTACTCACGGGTATCCGACTTGCCAAAGGGAAGGGTGTAGAAAATCTAAAAGCGCATTGCGATTCTCAGCTCGTCGCAAGTTAATTCACTGGCGAATATGTGGCCAAAGATGAACGAATGATCAAGTACCAGCAGCTCATACAAAAGTCGGCCAAAAACTTCAAAACTTTCAACTTGGTCAAAATCTCCAGGAATGATAATAGATCGGCAGATGCACTCACGGCTTTAGCAACTATGGTCAACCTGGTAAACTCGAGATCAATTCCAATAGAGGCCATCGAGAAGCCAAGCATCGACCTTTCACAAGATGTCTGTGTTCTAGTAAACGAGAATGAAGAGCAAGTAGCACCAGAAATCGAGCTACCTGAAGATTGGAGGGTCCCTATCCATGAGTACATCGTTAATGGAACACTTCCAGCCGACAAGTGGGAAGCAAGACGACTCAAGGCACGAGCTGCTTATACACAATCGTTAACAATGCTCTCTACAGATGGAGTTCATCCAATTACCTGTTAGTTTGTATCCAACACAACAAAATTTACCAAGTCATGGCCGAAACACATGAATGAGCAGGTGGAAATCACTCTGGAGGACGAGCTCTCGCTCTAAAATTCAGAAGGCATGGACACTATTGGCCGAGCATGATCACGGACTGTGAGTATTTTGCAGCCAAATGCGAGAAATGTCAAAGGCACGCTGATATATCATGGATTTTATGGTTTTATGACATACTAGATGTATTGGTTTGGAGTCTTTTCTATATATATTGAGTCTTATTAGGTACAAACACGGATTGGACCCTGATGAGCACTTTGGAGCATTAGGAGGCTTCTAGCTGAGCAAATAAAAAAGGAGACGAATATTTCTGTCCATGTCGATCGACACGCCCTACCTGTGTCGGTCGACACAACCGCGAAATGACGCCTTCAAGTTTTATCAAGTTTCAAGAATTGCAACTTTGCCCCATAAGTTTTCAAAGTTTATACTTCATGCCTAATCGTGTTTTTAGGTTAAATTATGTTTTAAAAGTCCCAAAGACTAAGCTTTGTCACTCTCTAAGTTTTTGAGAAGTTCTAACTTTATTGTAAGTTTTAAGGAGATTATTAGAGAGAAGATTCAGATCTCAAACTTTGTAGAGAGAAGAATTTTGAACTCCCTTTGTTTTTATATTTTCTATTTTATGAGTATTATTCAGACAATGATTTATGTTTCATCTTCTATGTCTGAGTAATAACCTTGTTACATCAAGGATTTCAAAAGAGTTTATGAAGGATTGTTGAATTGGGCATAGTCTTGTTAAGTTATCTATTATGTTCTTCATCTAGATTTGATAATTACACTAGTCTTAAGATTGATCACCTTAATACTGGTACCGTAGGATTATTGGTAGGCGTGAGAGTGCTATTGATACCTTGACCCAATCTTAGATGAGCAAAAAGCCTTTTCGCAGTGAGAGTTGGTGTAGAAATTTTGTAAACATATCGTACTCGCTAATCATAGAGACTCTTTTTATTGGTATTTCGCAAAGAGATTTGGTTTGCTTCTGTTTAGAGGATAGAGGTCGTCGCAGTCAGAGTTGGATGAGATATCACATTAGTATTACGAGTTTAAGAACCGCACAAACACTTTAGACTTGATTTACGAACTGCCCAGTTCAGTTTCCTGAGTTTTCCTGATTAATGTCCCTAGGTCTAGCGCTTTTAATCACTTGAATCAACCCGGATTAATTGCTATTTTGTTTCTCACATTGCTTTATTTAGTTTCTATTTATTTAATCTAGCTTAATTCGAATTTGTTCGTCTATTGTGTGAGTTTTCAGAGTCCTTGTAGATTCGACCCCTAAGTGCTGGAACTGACCTCTTAATTTGAGAGAGTAGCTTCTAGGGTTATATTTGACCCCTGTCAAATTTTAGCGCCGTTGCCCGGGACTTTAAATTCACCATTAAATTTCAGTTAGAGTTTAGTCTAGATTTTTCTTTTATTTTGATACTCACATCTCTACTTTCTCTTATCTCAGGTGCATGAAACTTAGGAGAAACAAGGACAAAGAACTAGTTGCTCCTAAGGAGATTGGGAGGTTAGATAGAGCTAATCGCAGATCACAAAAAGCAATAAGAGATGGTTAGGACTGTTGTGGTTGAGAGAGATGCTACTGGGATCTTACGTGATAAAGAGGGCAACCAGTATAATGATCAAGGTCTGAGACTTGATGCTGATGGGAACCCCATTGTCAAAACTGTCGACAACACTGGTCACGTCGATCGACAGGGCAACACCCGTGTCGATCAACACGGTGATGACGGAAACGGCCCGGATAACTTGGATGCACGGGCTGGAGTTGTGGGAAAAACACTTGCTGATTTCAACAGACCAATGAGTTTTACTCCAAAAGGTCTGCTATATGTCCTCCTGCTTTTCAGAGGAATGATTTTGAGTTGAAACCCGAATACTACACTCTTGTGGGGCAACACACTTTCCATGCTCATCCTGCGGAACATCCAATGGCCAATGGAGTGTCTGAAGACTATATATTCTGCAAGCTCTTCCCATATTCTCTTGCTGGGGAAGTAGCTCAATGGTTGAAATAATTGGAACGGGGTTCCTTAACGACTTGGAGGGATATCAAGATAGCTTTCTTGAACAACTTTTAAGATGATGCTAAGACAGATGACTTGAGGGATTTGATTAACCAGTTTACTCAAGGACCTGTAGAGACTCTGAAAGTTGCATGGTTGAGATTCAAGGGGTACCAAAGAGATTGTCCGCACCATGCTATTGATGAAGTCCAGTTCATTAGGAATTTCTTTTGTGGAATTGACTGGAGGTATCAGGGTTCATTGGATGCTGCAAGCAAGGGTAATTTCAAGACTAGAGCACCAGTGGAAGCTATTAAGTTGATTGTGAACTTGGTGATTAGTAATAGTACCAAGAATGCTTATTTTGAGAGGAAGAAACTAGCTGCTGGAGTGGACAATGATCAGATTGGAGAGGTTAAGGCAAGACTTGATTCTATGCACAATCTTCTAGTCAACAGGAAATCAGTCAAATCTGCTCAAGATGTTGAAAACATGGAACAAGAGAGTGACTGCAAAGAGGAAGATGTGAATTTCGTGAATGGTTCTAGGTTTGGTGGTCAACGGTTTGGACACTCCAGAAATTTCAATGGTAATGGCCAGAGAAATAGTTATGGAAGCAATCAGAATGCTGGTTCTACGCCAAGACAAGATCTTTGCAAAGAGTTTCAAGGAAGGAGTTTCACTGAGAACTATGAGAACACTTTCCGTCCGAACCCTCCTGCTAAAACCTCTGAGGATGAGATCAAGGTTATCCTTAAAAAGATCTCGGAAGGAGAATAACAGCTGAATACAGATTTTGACAGCAAGATTAATGCTTTATATGTAGATTTGAATGGGAAGTTTGAAACTTTGGATAGTCATGTCAAAAGATTAGATGTTCGAACTTCACAATTGGCTAGTTCTTCCAAGGGAATTGGAGAGAGACCTGGTTCGCCTTGTCATTCTGCTACCTTGAGAAGTGGGAAACAACTAGAACCTGTGCTGAGAAAAGGATTGACATCTGAAGAAGTGATGATCTTGAAGAGGTGGAAGATGAGGAAATTCCCGAGACAGCCGTACCTGTGTCGATCGACTCAGAAGTCCATGTCGGTCGACACGCATGGGAAATCCAGCCATAAAGATTTTGGAAAACAAGGATGAGAGCAAAATTCCTACTCATGTCGATCGACAGCCCCCTGCCTATGTCGGTCGACACACTGCCGAGACATCACAAATTTTGCCTAATCTGACTTCGAAACCTGAGGATAGAGTTTATAAACCTAAAATTCCATTCCCTAATGCTCATAAGAAGACCAAACAAGAGTTGGAAAATGCTAGATGCAAGGCTATCATTGATAAATTAATTGTTGAGATTCCACTCATTGACGCCGTTAAGACATCCCCTATGATTAGGAGATATGTTAAGAGAATGGTCACCAAGAACTTGAGTACAGAGGAATGTATTATGATGATTTCAGCTCAAGTCAGTTCTGTGATTTAGAATAGGATTCCAGAGAAACTTTCAGATTCAGGGAGCTTTGTTATGGGATGCACTATCTTCTCTGAGAAGTTTGGTAGATCTCTTTGTGATCTTGGTTCTAGTGTGACTTTGATGCCCAGGTCAGTTGCACTGAAGTTGGGTATGACAGATCTTCAACCCACGAGAATCACACTTATCCTAGCCGACAGATCAGCTCGGATTCTTGATAATGTTCTGGAGGATGTTCCAGTCAAGATAGGTAATTTCCTTATTTCCACAGATTTTGTGGTACTTCAATATGAGGAGGTATCCAAGGACCCATTGATTTTAGGAACACCCTTTTTGGCCACTGCTGGCGCTATGATTGATGTGAGGAGAGGAAGAATTGGTTTGAATGTTGGTGATTTGGTAAAGAACTATAATATGAACAAGCTGATACAAAGACCAACCATAGACGGACAGACCTACTATGTGGATACACTCACCAACCTTGCTGAGGATATATTCAAGGAGATTCATTTGGATGACCCACTGGAGAGTGCTTTGGTTGCATCTACTAAGGAAGCACATTATTTGGATATTGAGGCTGGTGGTTATGCTAAGCTATTGGATGACAATGCACAAGTCATGAAGTTGGTTACTATGGAACCCGTCTGCAGAACATCTAGTAGTGTCAATCGACACAAGACGGTCATGTCGGTCGACACGACCCGTAATTGGAGCGCCACCGCGGCTCCGAAGCTTAAAGTCAAAACACTCCCTAAAGGGCTCAAGTATGTGTTTCTTGGTCCTCATAACTCCTATCCTGTTATTGTCAATTCATCTTTAAATTCCGCAGAACTTACATTGTTGCTAAGCAAGCTGCGCAAGTATCGCAAAGCTCTTGGCTATTCTCTTGATGATATTACAGGTATATCTCCGGAATTTTGCATGCATATGATACATCTTGAGGATGCTGGGAGGACATCTACTGAGCATCAGAGGAGGCTGAACCCGAATTTGAAAGAAGTGGTTAAGAAAGAGATCATGAAGCTATTTGGATGTGGGAATTATCTTTCCAATTTTGGACAGCAAGTGGGTTACCCCGGTTCATGTCGTTCCGAAGAAAGGAGGAGTGACAGTAGTAAAGAATGATAAGGATGAGTTGATCCCTACTAAGACAGTGACTGGTCACAGGATGTGTATAGATTACAGGAAACTCAATGCGACCACAAGGAAGGATCACTTCCCTTTGCCCTTTATTGATCAGATGCTTGAGAGGTTGGCTAATCACCCATACTACTGATTTTTGGATGGATACTCAGGGTTTTTCCAGATTCCTATTCACCCGGATGACCAAGAGAAGACTACTTTCACCTGCGCCTATAGTACATTCGCCTATGCTAGGATGCCATTTGGTTTATGCAATGCCCAGCTACTTTTCAGAGATGCATGATATCTATCTTCTCTGATATGATTGAGAAGTTTATGGAGGTATTTATAGATGACATCTCAGTTTATGATCCTTCGTTCAAGGATTGTTTGAATAATTTATGGTTGGTACTTAAGAGATGTGAAGAGAAGCATTTAGTTCTGAATTGGGAGAAGTGTCACTTTATGGTTAGAGATGGCATTGTGCTAGGACATAGAGTTTCAGAGGCTGGTATTGAGGTGGACTGCGCTAAGATAGAGGTTATGATGAGTTTGCAGCCACCAGATTGTCTGAAAGCAGTTAGAAATTTTTTGGGACATGCTGGTTTTTATAGGAGATTCATCAAGGACTTCAACAAGATTGCTCGGCCACTTACTGCGCTTCTTTGGAAGGAGGTTAAGTTTGATTTTACACCTGAATGTCTTGAAGCCTTGAACACATCAAGAAAGCTTTGATTAGTACCCCTGTTGTACAACTACCAGATTGGGAATTACCTTTTAAGGAGATGTGTGATGCAAGTGATTATGCTGTTGGTGCTGTGTTGGGTCAGAGAAAGGATAAAAAGTTGCATGTTGTATACTATGCGAGTAAGACATTGGATGATGCTCAAAAGAACTATGCAACTACTGAGAAAGAATTGTTGGATGTGGTGTTTGCTGTGGAGAAGTTCAGAAATTATCTTGTGGGTTCTAAAGTTATTGTTCATACAGATCATGCTGCTTTGAAGTACTTAATGAACAAAAAGGATGCTAAACCAAGGTTGTTGTGATGGATACTTCTTCTCCAAGAGTTTAATATTGTAGTTAGAGACAAGAAAGACATTGAGAATGGAGTTGTTGATCATCTTTCAAGGATAAAGATCACTGATGACGTGCCTATTAATGATTTCTTACCAGAGGAGAACATTTATTATGTGGAAACAAGTTTGGATGGAAAAACTTTCAAGGACGGACATGTTAGCGCTCATGTCGACCGACATGCTTCCCCTGTGTCGGTCGACACATTGCGGAGTGAACGCTCCAGAACTTCTTTGGTGCATACGTGTTTTGCAGTAAGAGATGTCCCCACCAAACCTTGGTATGCTGATATTGCCAACTACCTCGCTGCTGATGTACCCCCAAATCACCTTAAGGATTATGCAAAGAAGAGATTCTTTAGAGAGCTTAGAAGGTATTTTTGGGATGAACCTTACCTATTCAAGCATTGTTCTGATGAGATGTATAGGAGCTGTGTAGCAGAGACAGAGGTTGCTGAGATTCTGTTTCATTGCCATGGATCTGAATATGTTGGACACTTTGCAACCTTCAAAATAGTGTCTAAGATACTTCAAGCTGGATTTTGGTGGCCTACAATGTTTCATGATGCTCATGCACTCATAGCACGCTGCGATGTCTGTCAGAGAAGGGGAAAGATCAGTAAGAGGAATGAGATGCCACATAACTTCATTTTAGAGATAGAAGTGTTTAACTGCTGGGGTATTGATTTTATGGGTCCTTTTCCATCATCTTTTGGGAATAGGTACATTCTTGTTGCTGTGGATTATGTTTCTAAGTGGGTAGAAGCGGTGGCTAGTCCCACTAATGATGCAGCTGTTGTGATCAAGCTTTTTAAGTCCACAATCTTCCCCAGATTTGGAGTGTCGCGCATAGTCATTAGCGATGGTGGATCACACTTCATCAATAAGGTATTTGCTAAACTTTTGAAGAAGCATGGAGTAGAGCACCGTGTCCCGACACCTTATCATCCACAGACAAGTGGTCAAATGGAAGTTTCGAATAGGTAAATTAAGGAAATCTTGGAGAAGACAGTAGGTCGGACACGCAAGGATTGGTCCGCAAAACTTGACAATGCACTCTGGACATATCAGACAGCTTATAAGACCCCACTTGGAACCACACCTTTCCATCTTCTTTATGGTAAAGCTTGTCATCTCCCGGTTGAACTTGAACATAATGCCGCCTGGACTGTTAAGTTGCTGAACTTTGATATCAAACCTGCTGCGGAAAGGAGATTGATACGGCTGAATAAATTAGATAAGATAAGATATCACGCCTATGAGAATTCAAAGCTGTATAAGGAGAGGACTAAAGCATATCATGATAAGATCATACACAGAACTTTTGAGCCAAACGACCAGGTACTCCTCTACAATTCTCGTTTGAATTTATTTCCTGGGAAATTACGTTCTCGTTGGTCAGGTCCCTTCACAATCAAAGAGGTTCGGCCATATGGTGCTTTGGTCTTGAACAATCCCAATGGAGAGGACTTCACAGTCAATGGTCAGCGAGTCAAACATTATTGGGCTGAGACAATGATTCCTGATGGACATCTTTTGGACCTGGAAAAATCTTCATCGACCTGATTCACCACCATTACGTCTAGCTCATGACTTTAAACAAGCGCTTAGTGGGAGGCAACCCACCCTATGGTATCTTCTTACTTTCTATTTTGTCTCTAACGTCTATTGAGTATTGTTGAACTCTTTTCGTTATATATTTGCTTGTTATTTGACATGTTTTTCTCTTAATCAGGATCTAAATGTCAGAAAACGAGTTGAATTATCAGATTGAATGGTATCAGAATTTCAGAACATCACATCCCTGCTCATGTTGATATTGCACGCTGGGTATGTGTCGGTCGACATGGACACACCATCTCAGATCACGTTTTTTAAAACATAACAGTTCAATCTCTATTCAATTTTATTTCTTTTTATCACTTTCCTTAGGCTTATTTAGACTGGGGACAGCGTAGTTTAAGTCTGGGGGGGAGATAGTTGCTAACTATGTTTATTCTTTTGAGAGTCAGTCCTAAATTTTTGTTTTTCAAAACCTTTGTTTTATTGAGTCAAAACTTGTCCAGGAACTATGAGCTATCTCTTGGTTTATTGTTGTTTGCTATGTCTTCTGGTGACCATTGTTGCAGAGCTTATTCAGATTCAACTAATGGAAAAACCCCAAGTCCGACCAGTTAACTTGAGAGCCCCAAACTTACAACAGATGCCCACTATAGCCTAAGCTAATTTCTGTCAGTTCCTTTTACCTCATGGACGAAATTGGTGTTTGAGAGCTTGACTTTTCATTTATACCTGACCTGATAAAACCAAAGTAAGTTATGATGTCTAGTCTCCCCAAAAAGTTGTTATTAATAATAAAAGGCTTTAGGTATAATCTATGAATGACCAAGTGATTCTCTGAAGTAGAAGCGAGTAAGAGAAATCTATGCCCCCATATTTCTACTTCTTAAAGGGATGATGAAAGTAGGGTTGCTGTGAGGGTAGGAGCGATCCCGCTACCCGTTATTCACTTCTAATAGGCTACCTTCATAGACAAAAGATAAGAAAGATAAAATCATATGAAATCAAAAATAACCAAGGATTTAAGTCTGGGGGAGACGAAAACATCATTGTTGTTGTGAGGTTTGTCTTGTTATGGTATAGGATGGAAGCTGAGTCTATAAGGCTCTTGGGCATTGAATTCGAAAGTGAGACCCAACGATAATATGGCTTACTAAAGGGATATGTTGTTAATTTGTGGTGGGTATTGAGAAGACTGCGAGTCACTATGGTGAATGTACATGGTGGTTAGTCTCTGAATTGTTCTTGTACCATGTAGATTACATGATGACTGGTAAGCACAACCTTCTAAAGAGTAGGTGAGTTCCGCGATTTTCAAACTACTTCCTTGGTTTTTATTTTATTTTTTGCTTGAGGGCAAGCAAAATCTAAGTCTGAGGGAGTTGATATATCATGGATTTTATGGTTTTATGACATGATATATGTATTGGTTTTGGAGTCTTTTCTATATATATTGAGTCTTATTAGGTACCAACACTGATTGGACCCTGATAATGACGCCTTCGAATTTTATTAAGTTTCAAGAATTGCAACTTTCCCCTAGAAATTTCTAAAGTTTATAATTCATGCCTAATCGTGTTTTTAGGTTAAACTATGTTTTAAAAGTCCCAGAGTCTAAGTTTTGTCACTTTCTAAGTTTTTGAGAAGTTCTAAGTATATTGTAAGTTTCAAGGAGATTATTAGCGAGAAGATTCAGATCTCAAACTTTGTAGAGAGAAGAATTTTAACTCCCTTTGTTTTCTTATTTTCTATTTTATGAGTATTATTCAGATAATGATTTGTGTTTCATCTTCTATGTCTGAGTATTAACCTTGTTAGATTTAGGGTTTCAAAAGGTTTATGAAGGATTGTTGAATTGAACATTGTCTTGTTAAGTTATCTATTATGTTCTTCATCTAGATTTGATAGTTACACTAATCTTAAGATTGATCACCTTAATACTGGTACCATAGGATTATTGGTAGGCGCAAGAGTGCTATTGATACCCTGACCCAATCTTAGATAAGCAAACAGCCTTTTCGCAGCGAGAGTTGGTTTAGGAATATTTGTAAACATATCGTACCCGCTAATCATAGATACTCTATTTATTGGTATTTCGCAAAGGAATTTGGTTTGCTTCTGTTTAGAGGATAGATGTTGTCGCAGCGAGAGTTGGATGAGATATCACATTAGTGTTACGAGTTTTAAGAACCGCACAAACACTTTAGACTTGATTTACGAACTGCCCAGTTCACTTTTCTGAGTTTTTCTGATTGATGTCCCTAGGTCTAGCGCTTTTAATCACTTGAATCAACCCTGTTTAATTGCTATTTCATTTTTCGCATTGCTTTATTTAGTTTCTATTTATTTAATCTAGCTTAATTCGAATATGTTCGTCTATTGTATGAGTTTTTAGAGTCCAACCCCTAAATGCTGCAACTGACCTCTTAATTTGAGAGAGTAGTTTCTAGGGTTATATTTGACCCCTGTCACACGCACACCACATCAACTCGCCTACCGAGCTACTTACCATCGGAGTTGCACCTTATCCATTCATGCGATGGGCCATGGATATCATCGGACCTCTACCTCCCTCCCCGAAAAAAAAATATGTCCTCATCATGACAGATTACTTCAGTAAGTGGGTTGAGGCAAAAGCTTACGGGTCGATCACGGAAGATGAAGTGAAGAAATTCATCTAGAAATACATTATATGCCGACATGGAATCCCCTATGAGATCGTCACAGATAACGGTTCAAATCTTACCTCGGCTCAAGTTGAAGGATTATGTGACCTCTGGCACATCAAGTTATGCAAGTCTACACCGTGATACTCTCAAGGAAACGGACAAGTAGAAGCAACTAACAAGGCGATCTTGGATGGGTTAAAGAAACGACTTGAAGCTAAGAAAGGATGTTGGGCAGACAAACTCGATGGTGTACTTTGGTCACATAGAACAACTCCGAGGCGAACATCTAATCATTCTCCATTCTCCTTGTCCCATGGAATAGAAGCTCTAGCACCTTCTGAAGCCAACGTATTTACGCTACAACATGCAAGAATGCCCGAGAACACCGAGCTTAACAATGAACTTTTAAAAGAAAGCCTGGATGATGTTGAGGAATTACGCGATCAAGCATTACTTCGGATGCAAAATTATCAGCAATCGGCAGCAAGATACTACAACAAGAAGGTGCGCAATAGATTTTTTGAGGAAGGTGACCTCGTCCTCAAAAAATTCTTTGAGAACAAGATGGGAGTCAAATGGGAAGGTCCATACCTCATCTCTAAGGTCCATACTATGTCAATGCAGCAAGTTATGCATCCTTGGCAATCGATTAGTTTGAAGCGATACTACTACTAAGACGAACTGAAGAAGACCAACTTCCAAATATTTATAATTCTCTATGTAAAGAACTACGTTTGGCTTGATCCTGTTCTCGGGTACATAGGCAGTGTCCTTGAGACACAGCTATAATATTAATAAAATCATTTCGATTTCTTGAATATCTCTGAAGAAAAAGCCTTGCATGAAGTAAGCCAAGCAATAATAAACCAAGTCTCATCTTTTTGATATAAACCAAGTGACAAGCCTCGACTTTGAAAAGATCGGACTTCGTAATTAGACGAGTGTCAAGTTTAGTAACCAAAATAAGCTGACCTTCTTCGCATTTGATGTAAACCTACTTCATTTCGTCCTTTATGTAATCCGATCTCGTCGTCTTCACCAGAATCCTTGCAGATAATAAGCCGAGCAATAAAAAAGCCGAGTATCGCCTTTGAGATATAAACCAAGTGATAAGTCTTGACATCAAAAAGATCGAACTTTGTTTTCAGACTAGTGTCAAGCTTAGTATTCGAAATAAGTCGATTCTTTTTACATTTGCTGTAAACCTGCTTCATTTTGTCTCTTATGTAATCTGAACTTATTTCTTGAGATCGTGTTTAATGTAAACCGAGTCCACGTCTCGTATTATACGCAAAGTTTAAAACAAGGGCCTGAACCACTTGAATTTTAGACTGTGCAAAAATTCAAAAGGATAAATCGACCTCTTGGCCAGTTGTTCGATCTCCTATTTTTAAAGCCGAGATCATTTCTCGCATTAAGTCGCCCGAGACAACTAAGTCGATCATCTCACATAATCGAGGCTAGACTCTATTTAAAGGTATAAAATTGAGGTCGCAACTCAAAACTTTATCACCTTAAAAGCCAAATCCTGAATTCGCATTGCTTCAAAACTTACTGAGATAAATAAGTAGAACTTCTTGCATAATCGGGCATTGTTTTGAACATATTTCGACCAGAATAGGTATAAGCCGAACTAAGCGCTTTGCATCCTACTTTTTAAAAGCCGAGTTAACAGCTCGCATTAGAATCAATATTTATCTAAGGATAAACCGATAGACGTCTCGTCCTGAACAGATAATAATTGATTACTAACACTGAGAAAATTAAGCCGATCTCAGGATTGCAATTTTTTAAGCCGAGTTCAAATTACAATAAAAGTAAAACTCGCGTGAAATTAAGCCGATCTCAGGATTGCGCTTAGAAACCAAGCTCAGTACTTAGCAAATTCAACTTGCATTTATAAGCCAAGTCTGAAATACTGGTACAAAATAAAAAGAGAGATAAAATAAACCGAGTAAAAACCCCTCCGGGCAATATTCATACAACAACAAAAAACAGAGTAAAAACCCCTCCGGGCAAAATATTAGCAAAAGAGATAGAAAAGATTAAGGAAGAGGAGTTAAAGAACTCGGAGTCTTGACTACCGCAATGTCGACTTCACCGATAAAACCATCATTCGATCCATACCGATAGACATCAAGTTGAACGCTCAAAGGAATACCGTCAAGAGATATGGGGATCTTCGGATCTTCTTCTGTAAGCTCGATCACATTCATTGTGCTTGCCTGTTTCTCGTAGCCTTCTTCTTCCTTAACAAAACCGGTGATCATCTCATCCAGAATTGGCAAGTTGTTGGTATCTCAAAGAAACTTCAAAGCTTCCCGAGTCCCTTTAGCTTGATTATAATACGACCTTACCTCCTCAGCTTCTTGACGAGTTTTCAGAAACGACTTGACTTTGTCGACAATATTATCTCAACACATCCGAAAACTGGCTTGGATTTTCCTCTCATTATTGACCTTGGCCTCCCTCAATTTCCTAAGACAAGCATGCTCTTTCTCGTACTTCGTCCTCCAAACGACCTCCCGTGCCTCCTTCTCAGTCTTCAAAGCCAATATCTCAGCTTCTAAGAAGCCTTTTCGGACATCCAAGTTTCTTTTTCACCCATGAGATTGGCGACATCGAGCTTAAGACTACCTATCTCGATATCTAGTGCACCGACCTTAGCCCATCCATCGTTTGATGATTTCTGAAGAGTATCAACCTCAATCTCCAGATCTATCGCCTTATCTCGCTGCTCGGCATACCGATCTTTCGCCTCTTGGACAGCTCATTTCATGACCTTTATCTTAGATAAGCAACTTTATGAGTTGCTGAGTCGATCAGTAATCCTCTTGTAAAGAAGATTGGCAGTAGATTAGCCTACAAAACAATTTTTTCTTAAAGATGCGCTTAAAAAAAAAGAGGAAGTATAAAAAGAAAAGGGAGAGGAGAATCACTTACATTAACTTGAAGATTGGCTAGATGTTTGTAAAACTCGAACTCAGGAATTGCCAACATGTCGGGAAGCAGAAAACGATCAAGGCAGCTGATGGCTTGAGATAATGTCACGCAGTCGCTGACTTTTTTGAATACAGGTTTGTCTTTGTTGAATTGATAGGTGTATTCAGACTTCCTGGAAATCTTCGAAGGACGATCAGACTTCTCAGCCTCGACCTCGGCCAACGTCTTCCTTTATGATTCGTTAGCATGCGTTGTTTCTTGATTTTTGGATGGCGCAACGTCATCACCATCCACTATCCTCTTTCCAGCTGCTTTTTCAGAAGGAGCCGTTTGTACAGAAACAGATGAGGTCGGAACATCGGCGACATTAGCAGACAAAACCAGAGAAGATACGATAATAGAAGCTTCAATGGTAGGAATCGCAGTAGGATCAACAGCAAGAATGTCAGCAGCAGCAAAGGAAGGTGCACTGGGATGAACAATTGGGATCGTGCCTTCTTTAGTAAATCCACTCTCCGACTTGGATTTCATCTTGTCCAATAAGCTCACGACTTTCAAGTTAAGAGGAGCCATTTTTTCAGACTGATTTACCGTAACGACTCCCTCTATTGAATCTTCCTCGTTTACTGGGTCGAGTTCGTCCACCGGAACGACCTTCCTCAGTCAATTCGTTTTCTTCTTCTTCTTCTTCTCCTTCTGATTCTTCTTGTTCCGCAAGAACGGCAGCTTCTTCAGCGTCTGATATCGACTCGATTCTTAATCTTTTGGCTGCAATTCGAATTCAAGATGTATTTATAAAATGACCAATAGACAAAAAGAAGAAGAAGAATTTCAGTTTACCGACCTGATTCAAGTTTTCCTCTGAAAGAAGTCAATCGGGAAATAGCTACTTCAGGCCACTTCACCCGACCTAAAGCACGGATCTTCCTGACGTTTTCAAAGAAATTCTCGGGCAACGGCAGACCACAAGGATGATGATCTAAAAAAACAAAGAAGAAGGAAAGTTAGAATCATAGAACATTACTTAAAGATAGAATCTCCAAACCAGCTTTCTGACCATAGAAATAATTCCATCTCTTAAAGAAGCAATTGGGACGCTCAAACGATGTAAACTCGTCAATCTTGGCAATGAAGTAGAAGTTTGACCACTGCTTAATATTGTTGCCCTTTCCGGGAGTCGCTAACCTCAGAGTAGGTTTAGTACTAAGGGCAAATATGCCTTTTCTTTTCTTCGTCTTCTTAATTACACAAGTTTCCTCCAAAAAGCGGAGGTCGACGTCTATCGTGAGCTCGCTACCAAGAAGCATCAAACCGATTATATTGATAATCACCATACAAGAAAGTTGAGAAATGGCGATCTTCCGTTCGCGACAGTATGCCACAAGTAATGATGGTAGAGGAAACCATAGTTGACCTTTAAGAAAAAATTACTCATACAAGCAAACATAGCCTTGTAGAACATGCCAAGGCTAGTAAATCGATCAGGGATAATGATCTGGACTTCCTTCGAAATCCCACAACTCTTGCGCATCTTCTTGATAGATTCATGCGTACTCCATGACGGAAGAATGTCATAATCATTATCGATAACAAAATACTCCGGACCTTTCTCTTCCTGTTTTTACCAGAAGTTCGGCGTTTTTTCAAAGAATTTGCAGACGAACTAGGGTGATTTGACGACATAGGTTGGATTCGACGAACAAGATGATGACTTAAGATATCTCAAAATCACGCAGGAAATTTACCAATTTACGGCGGAAGTAATCAGAAAAGTATGAAGATAAGACAGCAGATAAAAATCAAGAACAAGAGAGGATTCTTTACCTTTTTTATGTGGATGAAGAAATGAAGAAATAAGAATGAGTGCCACTATTTATAAAAAGGAGGCGACTGTTCGGTGTCCTTTTGACGTGACGTTTCGACATCAAACACGGCAACTGCCTTAAAAGGTGTGATTGTGCCGATCAACGTAACTATAGTAATAAAATATTCAAGATATTTTGTAAATATTTGCTCCACGTCACACCAAATCTCGCAGAATAAACCGACCTGATTTTGCAGAATAATCCGATTAAAAAATTGTATCATAAGCCGACTTGATTTCGCTGAGTAAACCGATTAGAAAATAGGTTCATAAGCCGAGTCTCCACTTCATATTTCTGGGCCAAAATGCAAGTCTACTCGAAATAAGGAAAGTCCAATTAAAGGTCCAGAACCGACCACAAACCATCATAGATTTGATATAAGTAAAGGACTCCAGAGACATTGAGAGAGATCCGAAAATTATTGAGACTCAAGAGAAGACCTAAGCCCTAGATTTCATAGCTTTTGTCTCCTCTTTACTCAAACTCTTGTATTTTGCTCATCGATCAATCAATAAAGATCTTACTTTCTACTCTAAATTGTCTTCGAAACCATAGTTTTTATTATTGAACTTCTTTGGTTCAACAGCTAGCACATGCAAAGCTTAATTACAACCGACAATGAGATACTACAAAAGTTTTACCTTTTATGTAGTGTATGCCTAAATCCTCACACCTAAATATATGATTACGTCACCTCTTGTGAGTTTTCAGTAAAACAAATAAAATATGAAACAAGAAAGACAAACAAAAAATTAGGAAACAGGTGGAGATTTAGGAGGTTTAGCAGAAGTATAAGAAGAAAGCCAACAATATTAGTTATAGTATATACTATATACAATTTATTTGAAGTAGGTGATTTAGTGTAGCTGCGCTTGAGGAAGAAGTTTCCAGGAAAACCAAATATATAAGTTCATGCCAAGATGAAGGTTCTTTCAAAATACTCGAAATATTTGGTGAAAAGACCTACAAACTTAAGCTTCAAGGTGACTTGAGTTTGAAAAGCTTTCAGTAATGGATATATGTTCGAATATCTATAAGGTGAAATTATTTTGGATTTGAAAACAAATCCTTTGGAACCAATAGGAATTGATGTGGGAGCGCGGAAACACAAGTCAAACACCCAACTAAAGAAGATGTTTTATAGCAGAATATTGGTCACTCGGGAGTTCCGGTTGCAATGCCATTTTTTGAGTCACCCCATAATCGACAAGATATCCCTCATCACTTACACATAGCACTCTCTTCTGACCAAAGAAGCCATCAAATCACAAACAAAGGGGTTGCATATGACAGTCCATTCGTTTCACCAACACGGAAAGCATACAAACTCAAGTTTCTAGCTCGAAACTGCTATGAAGACTCATTCAACATCACTAATTGGGTTTCCGATCTGAATCTGATAACACTTTACAAATACCCCTTTCACTTTAAGTGAAAAGTATGCCAAATAAGGTTCAACTGCTCAAGTCTACACACCAACCAAATTACTTTACTTTAGGGAAGGAAACCAATTAGTTGTTCACCAGAATAACTCTCTTTCCTTCCTCCCTTTTGAACTTGTTATCATCATTGCATGACTTTCAAAGAGCTCCAACCACTACTGAATAGCATCCAAGGCCCAAAACCTGACCACCTCCATTCCCTCAGTAAAATCGTCTCTAGCTCTGTACTAACCGACTTTGGGAAGAGAACTTGGTAGGGTGAGCTCACACCGGTTGCTGAACATATTTTATGAGGTTCCATTCTATGCTACCTCATGGAATTGCTAGCCGTTGACGGCTTAGTCTTGGACCTCAATTGAAATGCTTCTAGATCTTTTGGCCTTGCCTTCTTCAGCTTTTATGAAGTGTTCTCGCCCTTCATCACCACCTTCGCATCTGGTCAGAACTTCTGAAGTCGTTTTTCATTTCATCTCACTCTATTAGCCTTGTGTTTATGTTGAATGGATGGACTGAGTTCTCGTTTTTGAAATTATGCTTCCATGTTTAAATTTTTTTTTGTCATAGAATCATCACTTTAGGTCTAATCCATGATTGTAATCCTAAATTATTTTCATTTTTCAATGAAATATTTACAATTTGACCCCAAAAAAAACTGTGTTAAGCTAAAATTTTTAGACAATAATTATCAAGGTTTAAATATATAAAATGTCTTATGTAAAAGCACATTTTTTAGACAATCAAATTTTACATCTTAAAATATCAAAAAGTGAAAAGTAACTTTTTCATATAAAATAGTGTCTTGTAGTTGACTAAAATGTTTTTAACTATGCGTTTTACAATTAAATAAATTAAAAGTTGTATTGAAATTTGGAAAATATCTTATATTTTGAAACATTAATTTTTCTCTAAAACATTTTATATATTGAAACGGATATAGTATTTATTTTATGTTTTAAACATAGATGTTTATTTTTTTAACTTAGTTAAATCGCAAACCAGTTACAACAAATATAACTATTACTCTCTCTACTCCAAAATATAAAGATTTTTAGTTAAAAACTTATTTATCAAGGAAATTTCTTTTTCAAACTGAAAGTATCATTATTTTACTTTTCTCTTCCTATTCTCAAAAAAAAAAGCAACGTAAATAATTACTCTTGATAATTAAATATCCTTTTAGTTTTCTTAATCCACTCTTAGAAACAAATTGGAGCCAAGACAATTTCATAAACAGTTCAAAACAAAATTTTCAAAATTTTGCAATGGAGCCAAAAGAAAAAAAATACTCCAATTTTTTATCCGAATATAATCTCTTCGATCAAACAATAGTTTCCAAATCATTCATGGATTCTAATATTGATTTGAATTTTCCAATTCTAAACTATGAGAGTGAAGTTTTATTTGATTTAAATCAAATTCCAAGGATTCAAGAAAATTCTACTAATGGTGATGCAGTTTTCTCAGTTGGTCCTCCTGTTATTCAAAATCCAGGTTAGAATCTCTTTTCCATGTTTTCGTTTCGTAAGAACCCAGCAATGATGAGTTCTTGTTTTCTTTAAGACCTGTTATCTTCTAAAAGCACTCCATGTCTAAGTAACTTATAATACTCCGTAACTTAAGATCCATTTAGTATCACAACTAATTACGTCATCTTAGTGAGATAGAATGAATTATAATCCATGTCTTTTTCTTAGATTAAATATTGCTCCACTATCGGATGAACTCAGTGTGGTAATGGCTGCATGGTCATCTGTTTATAAAGAACATGGTCAGGTGCGGAGGCAGTATAGCTTTAATGGCTGCATGGTCATGTGTTTATAATACACGTGTCTTTGCGATCCTCGTAGATATGGAAGCAAGATGAAGACCAAATGTAAAAAGCTAACGAACAAAAAAAAATAGCTGAAAAGTGTAAAAAGGAATGGAGGGACGAAAACGGAAATACATAGGCAGAGACCAGAAAATTAAATCGTATAGTTGAGAATTGACATCGTAATAAAATAAATTAATATATGAAGAAAAAAAATTAGACGGGAGAAAAAAAAGGAGCGAGGCCACCGACGAACTTTTCATTGGATATAGAAAAATTGAGTCACACCTAAGTAAATTCATGCAAATTAATTTAATATTTCGATAATTAATCAACTACTGATTTTGTATAGTATTCGATAGTTACAAGATTCACACCCAATAATATCAGATAAAAGAAAAACTTATCAAAATGTAAAAAAGTTTCTTAGATTAAAAATATCAAAATTCGAAAAAATCCTCTTTATAATAACTTTTTCCTATAATTTATATATGATTCTAGACTTTAAATGATATCAATAAATCACAGTTATTTCATTAGAAAAATGTTCGTTCTAAGGACATCTCCAACCCATTTCTATTTTTGTCTTTACATTCCATTTTGAAGAAAAATCATCTCCAATCCACCTCTATTTCTACCTCCAAAATAGAGATTTTTATATTTTCTCTATATTTGAAAATCTCTATTTCTTTTCTCCATTGTGAAGGTGAATTTTTTTATTTACAAATTAATCTCTTAAATTTAATCTTTTTATATTTTGTACTTAAATAAAATTTAAAAAATTAATTTTAGTCTAATAACATACAAAAATGGTTTCTTAGTTTTATTAAAAAGAGAATTGATAATATTTTATAATTAATTTAAAATTTAAATAATATTGTAATTTATTATTTATTGTTTAATTTTATATACATTGATAGAATTTGTAAATTTAAAACTATGAGGTTATAATAAAAACTAATAATTGAATAGAAAAATAATATACTTAAAATAATTTATTTTGGAGTAACAATGGAGAAAACCCGACTTCCAACATAGAGTACGCATAAAATAGAGTACGCAAAAAATAAAGTAATCAGTTGGAGATGGTCTAATAACTTCTCTCCCACGCACGTTCTCGAAGACCCCATCGCAGCCGCCGCTCACTTCTAGATCCGTCTTCTCCTGCCGTCGGTGACCTTTTCCTCCCTTACCGTCGCCTTCTTCTTTCGAGCCTCGTCCTTGCTTGTTCTCGTCGAGCCTCCCTCCCATCTAGGCCGCGAGGAAAGGCCAGCAAAATTCTTCCTTCGCCGCGAATCTCCCCTCTCCTCTTTTGCCGTGCCTCAGAGATTTGTCACCGTTCCTTGCGTCGTTTAAAACTACCACTGTTGTTCTTCGTCATGACGTCCCTCGTTACCTTCTCCGGAGATATTCCACCGGAGCCACCGGTGCCGCCATACCGCTTGGTCGTCTTTCTCTTGCCGCTACTGGACAAGCCCTTTGATGGTGTTTTTAGTTTTGAGAGCTCCCACGTTTTCTCCATCGCCGGTTCAGCATGTCTTCGCCGGTGAGTCTTCCTCTCAGCCCTGCAAGTTCGCTTCTTACCATTGGATTGGTGTTCTCCTCTGGGTCTCTGAGCGTTGTATGGCTTGACGACTGTGATGCTCGCTCTTCTCCGACCACCGTGAAGATTTTCACCTCTCCGCCTCTTCTGCTCCCACAGGTTTTCCCTTGCGTTTCGCCTCTAGATTCTCATTTATTGGAATCGAGTTTTGGTTGAGTATGTGGTCCTGTGTATTTGGAGGTCAGATCTGCGTATTTGGAGTTCAGACATAGTTTGTGTGGTTAGCTTGGTTTCAGTTACTGTCAGATCCAAGCTCGTACCCTTTTGGGACTCTATTACCGCCTAGGTGCTGACTCTTGCTGCAAAATGCAGATCATGTTTTGTTTCTGTCTTCACTGAGTCTAGAAAAATGTTGAAGGTATCTTCTGCTCGGTTGGGACTGTTTGGTTCACTAGTAGAAATTTTCCGTATAGCCATGTTTTGGCAACGACGACATCGTGGCTATATTCAAATTAGCCACAAACAATAACAAAAGCTACTGTAAAGGAAAAAATGTAATATTCGTGACTGTCTCGTAGCTTTTCCGTGGCTATGTAGCCACGTAAATGTAACGAAAATAACGTGGCTAATTTGCGACGATGTAGCCACATAAAAACCGTTTTAGCAATTTGCGACGATGCACGGATACTAATCGTTTCTATATCGTGGCTACTAGCCACGTTTTAGCAATCGAATTTTCGTGGCTTATCAGATAAGCTTTTACCGAGCGAAAGACTAGTCCCATCAGTCAGACTTACACAGAATACATGAAAGTGGGTTGGGAATTTATTCAAATTATAGCGACGACTTTTAAATAGTGGGTTTTTCGTGGCTTTTTTTTGTTAGCCACGATCTCTTTTAGTTGCTATTGCATGGCTATAGAAAAGTCACGAACGAAATCGTGGCTTTTATGTGGCTATATGTTTTCCTATAAATCCAAATCGTGTGTGACTATATCTTGATTTGTCTCCCATGAGGGGTACATGAATAATCTGAAGTTGCTCTAACTGCGGTACAAGATGATACACACAACCAAGTTGTAGCACCAAGTGAGATGATGTGAGTTGAATCACATGCCGTGGAAGATGTTTCAGGTTATGAGACATTACATGTGGCTCCTCCTAACGATGAATACATATCTGAAGATGATTTAGAAGAATTATGTGAAGATTTTGATTCTGATATTGATTCTGATTCTGTTTCTATATAATTATATGTTAGACTATATTTTTAAGCATATGTATAACTTTGGTTTTCTATATAATATGATTAAAATTGTGCTACATGGTTTGCGTTTACTAATAATAAATCGAACCTCCATCTTATATAGTATGTTTTAAACAGATTTTAAAAATCCAAACCAGATTTAGTAAGATTCATAATACATTTAACTGAAATAATTTGAGATTAAAATAGAATTATAACTGTTTTTAAATAAATAAATTAAATAAACCTTAGAAAAAAATTAAAGTTGAATTGAATTAAATCAACCTTAGTAAAATTGAATTGAGTCAACTGTATAGAAAATTTTAAATTTAATAGAATTTAATCAATTTTAGACAAAATTAAAACTGAATTAAATCACTATTGGTTTAATTTTAAATCAAATTACACCATTTTTTTTATTTTGGCGGAAGGAAATTTAGTTTTTGGCATTTGGGGGGGGGGGGGGGGAAATTCTTTTGGTTTGCCACCAAATTGATCTACTTTTTTACATTGACCCAATAAACATTTTTCTTACCCCGACACTTAGAAAAAAAAATCACTCTCATCAGTCATCGACAACTCTCATCACTCAGAAAAAAAAAATCCTCAATCTCAAATCTCCGACTCCGATGTGTTCTCCCAGCCAAAACTTTGACGGTCAGCACTCAAGAGCCTCCGGCCTGAGACCTCCGGGTATATACTTTTTCTCTTTCTCCAGAAAAATGTATCATCTTCTTTTATATATAAATCGCTATGGGTCTGTGTGTTTGATTCATATCTTCTCTTTCATTTAAGTTGGGTTATCATTATTTGATATTGGGTTGAGATTCAGTTTTGTCTAGGGTTTGGAATTGGGTAGAGCACCACTGTTGATTTGTAAATTCATTTGGATTAACTCTATTGCATGTTAGATTTGTAAATTCGTTTAGACTTTTTTGTCTCTGGTTTTAATTTGGTGTTTTCTTGTTGTTCTTTGTGTTCTAGTCTTCAAACTGACCAAACCAAATTCAATTAAACTTGATAGTTTAGACTTCGTGTATGTGGTTGATAAGATCTAATCGAAGTAACAAAACTTTGTCTCTGCCTTTTCTTTTTATGCTTTGTACTCTGTTTATGTTCTGCAAAATCACCAAACTGTTTATTTTTATGCCTTTTACTCTGTTTGTCTCTTGTAATCTTCACTCACAGAATTAGTTAGTCTCTTTATACTTTGTTCACCTCTTGTAGCTTCAGACTCACCAAATTGTCCGTTTGTTGCTAATTAGTAATTTAAACTGTTTTGTTTCAAGTGGTGGAACCGAGAATGCCAGCAAGGGCTTCAGCTGCAAGTCCTGCCATGCCACCAAGAGCTATTGGATCTAGAAGTTCTGCTGCAAACAACTACACTCAGATGACTCTCGAAGCATTACTGAATGCTCCCTCTAAGAATCGCAACCACACCTCCATCCAAGGAAACTCAACGGTGCTTTATGGTAAGTTTTCAAATGAATGTATAGTCTTATATGTCTATATATCTATAAATTGAAATGCATAATCTTTTCTATTACTCTTATTTTGCTTGTTCTTGTTTCGGGTTTGGTATAGACCCAGAGGTACACAAATTCATCAAAACAGTTTGGAAAGCCTACTACATGGGACCATGGTGCAGCTGGAATAAAGTTCCCAGGGAAACGAGAGATAAGTGGTGGCAAACGTTTGTGGTATGTGTTTGATTCCCTAATTTAATTATGTTCACTAACTTACAACTACTTATTTATGTTCCTTTTCATTTTGTAGCAAAACTACTATTGGGAAGATCGCTTTAAGGATAAGGTCTTCTTCCTCTGGAAACTTTAAACACAGAGATCAATCTGTCAAAACATTTACAAGGGGACGAGGGACAATAAGAAGCCAAAGTTCATGAACGATGATCATTGGACAATCCTTCAAGAGGAATGGGAAACAGAAGCAGCAATTGCGAAGAGCAAAGCAGCTTCAGAATCCGGCAAATCTAATCCTGATGGCAAAGGGATGCACAAGCATTGTGCAGGTCCTCAATGTTTTTTTAAAAATCGAATATGATATGGTAATTGTCTCTCTATCTTAGTATTTAATCTGTCATGTTTATATTTGATTTGTTCCTCTTTCTTCTGTAGATGGTTGTGTCTGGTTGTGATGAACCACCATCTTTCACAGATCTTGTGCGGCAGACACACACACGCAAAGATGAAACTATCATCCACCATCGAGCTCACTCAATTGTTCTTGAAGTAGAGGAAGCTATATCCCAGATGATAAGTGATGATGGATCTCCCAATGCTACTCCTCGCATTCTGCTCAACCAAGAATATATCAAGGTACTCTTAAAAAACTCACTCTTTTATTATTTGCAACATGTTTATGTGTAAATATGAGATTTTTGGCTGTCTGTTGATTAGTTGTCTCCTAAGTATTTATTAGTCTTAGTTTGGTTTTAGTGAAGTAGTCTTTGTCTAGAAAATTGTTTTAGGTTCAATCTTTATTGTCCACTATTACGCTGGATGCTTTGAGTTCTGCTATAGTTATCATTCTCACTTACATAGAATCTGTCTTTGACTTCGGTTTTTGGTTTTTGATATGAATCTGGACACATTTTCTTTATGCTCATTTTAATTTTTTTCCTTTCACAGCGCAGCCAGACTCGTCAAGGACGCATACATGGAATAGGTAGCGTTCAGTACCAGGATATCAATCCATCTGAGTCAGTCTCCACTTCTCTTAAACGTAACCTTGACACACATGCGTATCTCCGGTTTAGAAACAAGATCTGAAGCTGCCAACAACAATCTTGAAGTGCTCACGACTGATATGGTCACAGTCAAGGGCGACATAGCTGCAACACAAACAACGCTAGAGGCGATCCTGAAGCTTCTCCAACCTTCTTCTCTTCCTACTGCGACCACTACTAACCCTACTTCTACAGAAGCAGCTTATGTTCCTACTGCCTCGCCCACTAACTCTACTCCTATTGTGTCACCTTCTACTAATCTTACCCCATACCAACAATCTGATTTAGACAGGTGGTGTGATGCTCTTTTATAAGTTAGTATTTCAATCTATTGTAAGACATAGTAGAATGGTTTAAGTTTTTTGGTTTTGTATGAATGAATCTTTAGTAAGCTCTGACTTTTGGTAATGTAGGATATTGAATTTAAAGTTTTCTGGTTGTATGAATGAATCTTTAGTAAGCTCTGACTTTTGTTAATGTATGATATTGAATTAAAAGTTTTCAGGTTCTCAATTTTCATTTATACATTTTTGACAAGCAACAAAATAATTCATTTGCACTAAATAATATGGCTAAATAAAATAGCCATGATTTATTTATTATCAAGATTGCCCATGATCTTAACCATGGCTAATATTGTCACGGAGTATTACATGGCTAAACCGTGGCTCAAAGCCACGAAATATACGGGGAGAAACATGGCTAAGAGTCACGAAGTATACGTGGGACGACCGTGACTGTTAGCCATGAAATATACGTGGGAATATCGTGGCTAATAGCCACGAAATATACATGGGACACAAGTGGCTTAGCCACGAAAAGCCACGAAAAGCCACGAAAAGCCATGTTTTTGTTTTTGCCACGATCGAATTGCCACGTGTTTTGTCCGTCGTTTTGCGTGGCTATATGGAATATAGCCACGAATATTAGGGCCTAGCAACGAAACATTTCGTGGCTATACGCTGTTTTTTTACTAGTGGTTGGAGGTCACTGAATGCACCCATAGTTATTACCTCACCAATGTGTAATGGTTAGGTTCCAGAACCCAATGCGTGTGACATGCTCTCCCACACCTCTTCTTTCCGGCCAGTTCAGGCTCTATTCTCAAGCTTTACAAGGTTTATTACAGATTCTGGATTGGGGTTTTTGGTTTGTCCGAATGACTTCAATAGTTATCCGTACCTCGCCTTGGGGCACACCATTACTGCTTTATGCAGTCCATTTACTGCAGTATGCAGGTTATTATTTGGAGTTGTTAGAGCATTGGCTCTCCTGTTGTCGCTGCGGGATGGTTCCATGTTTGATACTTCTGGTTTTCCCGTCATTTGGGTCTTGTTGGACTGTCATTGTCTGACTTCTTCCTCTAAGGAGTATGCTTCCCTTTCATGCCTCTCACTTGTGTTAAGTGGATTTGTCGCATGGGGCTTACTTTGGAAGACTACAGTCACTTTGGTTTCTGGTTTAAGTAAAGGCTCAACAAAATGGTGTGTCATCGCCTCAGTTTTTGTAGCTGTGTTTAAGATTGTTAATTGTGCACATGTTGCCCATTCAATCTGGGGATGTTGGCCACTGAATGTGCCCTCTATTTCCCTAGGCTTTGTCTCACCCTTTAGCTCTATCGGCGTCAAGATTAGAGGACTTCTCAACAACGTTAGTAGCTCGAGTGTCATGATAGCCGCCATCTATCTTTATCTTAGTTGCTTTTCATCGCTTTCATGTATTTGCTTGTTTGGCCAGGATGGTCTTGTATCAGTTTCTGTGAACCTTTTCTCTACTTGTAGAGAGTAAGCATTATAGAAATAGGTTTGACCAAAAAAAAATAAAAATCACAATTATTCCTATAACTCTCATTAAACGCGTCAGTTTTGATTTGGTCTTTAATGTTGTAACGTCTTGGTTTGTTGAACGACTTCTTCTTTGGTTCGCGAAGTAAGTTTACTTAACGGATTCCTTTACGCTCCGTAAACTTCTGTTGTTCACCGAACTCTTTTGATTCGTACTCCCGAGCTCTTCGTAGGTTCGATAGACTCCTTCCTCCAAGCCGGTCTATATTTATTTCCGGACAGGACTGTCGCTTTTTTATTCTGCTGATGCATTTGACACGTGCTGGTGATGGATATTTGATGCGGGATCCGGTATCAACATACTCCCTTTGTTCCAAATTATAAGAATGTTTAGTGATGTGGTTTATTTATCAGGTTTTACCCAAACAAATAGTTCCTGCAAATGCACGGTTGTGCGCAGTAATATAGAGGTGGGATCGAATCCACAAAGAGAAAAAAGCGCTTTAGATCTGTAGATCTAATTAGAGTTATGATAAAAATATGGAAAGTTTTGTCACATAAAATCCGAATAAAATTCGAATAAAATCCGAATAAAAATAAAAGGAAATAAAATCAATTAAAACAAATGTTGGGATCTAGGAAATGGCAGAGATTTAAATAAATAAAAAGCTATCTAACCGGAATAGCAATTTAATGATCTAGATCTAGAATTCAAACACTGTAACCAAATAAACCTATTTTCAATGCTAGTATATATTAACAAGTTTGATAGAGTTCACTTGTAGATCCAGCCTCAACTCTTGGAAAACTGGAAATCAAGACTACAAACTATAGATTCCAGGTAGAATAACCAACGCTAGCGGTATTATAAAACCCTATGAATCATTTGATACATTCGTCAACCTAACAAAAACATTTGTTTCATAGAAGTAGAGATCTAATAATCATAACCCTAATCTATAACAATAACCTAGTTAAACATTAAATCCCTTTGAATAAATTCCATCTCCCAACATGCAGATCTACTCAATCATGGTGATGGGTTGATAGATCATGATGTTGTATGGTATAAAATGCAAAGAAAGAGATGAAGACAGAATGTAGATCTGAAAATGCAATACAAAATGTTATAGATCTAAGAAAAACCAATGTAAAAGTTTACAGATCTGAAAATGAAAATGAAAATGAAAAAGTAACTGGAAAATAGTGTCTAGGGCTTTTGGGCCACTCAGGAAATGATCCCTATTTATAGGGAGTCTTCTAGGTCAAAAATCAGAGTTAATGTGCGATTTGGAGAATATCCACAATCCGGATCGATCGATTCGGTTGGATCGATCGATCTCCTTCCTTTGATCCGTGCCACCTCATAGATTCCTTTGACTGACCGATCTGCTTTGGGATCGGTCGATCCTCTTTGTGCTTGGTCGATCCTTTTAATGATCGGTCGATCGCAGAGTGTCTCGAAAATCCAATGAAGTGTAAAAAGGTCCAAAGTTGCTCCATTTTTCCCATTTTAGCTCCAATGAAGTGTAAACCTGAAAAGACACCAAAACCGGCCAGAATGACATAAAACCTAACTATTGACTCAATTAAACATGTTAAAACAATAGTAAAAAATAGTGAAAATAAAGACTCATCAACCCCCAGACTTGAATCCTTGCTTGTCCTCAAGTAAGCAACAAAACAATGAAACAAAGGTGAGAAGTATAAGTTTGATAAACGGGAACTTACACTTAGCTTTAGAATTCACCATGTTGATAATGTCAACCAAAAAGAAACCTTGTGAAAGGTTAATTGATGTTTAGCAGTACAACATGTACTTTATCATAAGCATAGCAAACATTACCGTACTCTAGCATCCGAGATCCAAGGGAACTTCTGAAATCTCCATTGTTAGCACTTTAACATTCATTAAGTGTTACGTGCATTCTCACAAAGGGAGTCTCAATCGCTAAGGACTAGTACCGGGGCCATTTTAAGGGTGATGGTTAGGCATGACAAATGAACTCCAGTGCAAGCCAATAGGCAAAATCATAGTGAGACAGAAACCAAAGATAGTGCAGAACCTCCTGAACCTTGGACTCTAAATAAGCTTCTATATAATGATCCTAATAGAGTTGCAATTGGTGCTAAAATAAATAACAAATAACTAAGTAAATAAATAAAAAGATTTTATTCTAGTTCCTTCAGACTTTTTTCCCTTCTCTTTCTTTTCATTTTTTTTATGTTTCTATTTTTTGAAAGAGAGTCTTGGGATGAGACGGGATCGATCGATCCCAGAGTTTTTTTTTTCTGAGAAGGGGAAGTTGGAACCACTCCTAACCATGTACATCAATCCACCAAAAACTGCACCAATAGTCAACTCAAACTAATATAGATGAAGTACTGATACTATATAGCTTACTCAAATATCCTTGGAACATTTGGTTGTACCGGCTCCCATACTCCATAGTTTTTGCACTTGGTTGCACATGCTTCTAATGTTGCGAAAGAGGACTGGGGTCTGAATGAAAAAGGGTGTAAGGGTGTGGAATCAAGCTAAAAATGAGATTGGCCATCCGGAGCTCCAATAAGAATGGGGTGAACTCCGGATGTATATGATCCTTTATGCAATATGGAGCCCCTAAGTGAGAAGATTATTCCGGTTAAAGGTCCAAGTAGATAGAGCCAACGCCGGATCATTCAGATTTCCAAAGGATAGGTTGCTTCTGGTAAAGTTGATCCACTGATGGTGTTTCCAATCTTCCTGAACTAAATCCAATAAATATCAACATAAAATAGAGACCAAGAAAATTGTAATAAAATTCTCATGTTTTGACTCAATAAAACAACTAAAGAAAAATGAAAATGTTTTATTTTTTGACAAAGAAACAAAAGAAAACATTGTGTTAGTAACATATGAAAGCAAACACCCCCTCCTGCAGACTTAAATCAGTGTGTCCCGCTGTGATATAAAATCAAAGAAAAAGAGTGTTGCGAAACAACACTGGAGATAATGAATTGTGAACATGAAAGCAAACCATAAATCGTGAAAGGAATTTTACAGCCAAAACGAAGCATTGGTCTGTTCATGAACCGGTTTTCAGCTTCTCGTCTCAGGGATCGATCAATCTGGGAAGGATCAGGCGATCCTAGCGTCCTGGAACTTCTTGAAATTTGCATCTTCTGCATTTTGCACCTGTTTTTAGTCAGCTCAACACAAAAACATCATCACATCTTATTTTGAAAAATAAATAAATAAATAAAATAACTAAAGGAAAATAAAATAAAATAAAAAAGTTTTATTAATTCAAAAGCAAAAAGAAACTAAAAGAACATATTGGGTTGCTTCCCAACCAGCACTTATTTTTGCAAAGTCACTAGCTTGACTTAGTTTTATTTCAATTAGGTTCTGGGTTCATTGGAGGAATAATATCTTCAGATTCCACATCCTTCACAATGGGTGCTTGACCAAATACAATTGGATATATTTTGATGGTCTCGATGGGGAAGCTTATGACCTTGTTTCCAACTCGCAGCTTTATTCTCTTTTTGGGTATGCTGATAGAAGCACGGGCAGTCACTAGGAATGTTCGTCCTAGAATTAGATCTGATCCATCGCAGTTAATGTCTAGCACAAAGATGTCTATCAGAACATAACTTCCTCCCATAAAAATTGGTATGTTGACTAGGATCCTTGCAGGGCTTTGGAGTGGTCCATCAACCAATTCGATTTTTGACTTGGTTGGTTCCATGTGTTTTAGATCCAATAGCGTTGGAGTGCAGAGTGATATGACGTTTATGCTAGCTCAAGTGTCTACCAAACAGTTCCTCAAAAGGGATCTTCCAATTGTGATTGGTATATGAAATTCACCTGGGTCATCCATCTTAAGGGGTAGTTTGTCCTGCATCTTGCTGTTTAAATACTCCCGAAGATAGTCAGTTGCTCCCTGAAGTGTAATCTTGCCGACAAGGATGTTCCTAATGAAGTCTGCCACCACATGTAACACAGATCTAATCTCCTTAAAAGGTAACATTTCACCCCACTTGGCAATTATCTCATCAACCTTGTTCTCTGTTAGAGGGTCCATCTTATTTCTTGGTGATAGGGTTGTTTTTCAGCCTCTCCCTGATTTCTAAACTATTTTAGGGTTTTATAATCGGGAGGTTTTCGTAACTGCGTTTGCGGAGATTGATCAATCTCAACCGGGATCGGTAGATCCTTATCGGGGAGGTGGGATCGATCAATCTCTCTATGCGGGTCGATCCTGATAGAATCCAGATTGATCTTCTTATTGAGAAAGCAGTGGCTCTCATCGTTGGATCGATCAATCCTGTCCTCGGATCGATCGATCTCACTCTCGAATCGATCGATCTTAGCGGAATTTTGCTTTTTGATTTCTAAAAATCCTTCCAGTTGTGGAAACTCCTGAGATCTCGTTCACTGAGTGAACATCATCGATAGCATCAAAATTGTTAATCACGAATGTTTGACCATTTACGGTAGGTTGCCTATCGACGATCTCGATGTAAAGTTTCCACAAAGGTTTTTCTGAGACGGATTTTTATCCTTCCTTTTAGCACATTTATAGATACTCCAGATTTTGGCTAAGAAAGCACGCCCCAGGATAAGGTCAGTACCATTATCGTCCAAGCTCAAAACCATGAAATCAGCGAGTATGTAACACGAGCCTACTAAAATTGGGATATCAACTAGGAGTCCATGCGGCCTCCAGGTTGTTCCATCAACCATGGTGATTATCTTAGTTGTTTGCTGCATAGTTAGTAGTCCAAGTCTATGGGCAATAGAGAGTGGTAGCACGTTGATTCTTGCTCCCAAATCTACTAAGCTGTTCATGAAACAGGTATCTCCAATGGTGCATGACAAAATAAATTTCCTTGGGTCTCTTAACTTTTTGGGAAGTTTTTCATGCATTTGCTTATCACATTTTTCCTTTAGAAATTTGATGGAGTCTTCCCCAGTGAATTTTTTCTTTAGATGATCTTCCACCAATGAATCATTGAGTAGACCTCTGGAAAAGGTAATCTATCTCTCATCTCTTTAGCTATCTTTTCACATTTCCACTTACAAACTCATGGTAGGTTGATTTAGGGATTGGTGGTAATTTCTTTTCAGAGGGTGCTGAAGTTTTGGTAGTTGGTTTAATAGGTTCGTTCGGAAGATCCTGGCCTTTCAACACAGAAGATTGATTGGTCTCACTGGGGATCGATCGATATCACTGGGAATCGATCGATCTTGATCAATCTACATCTCTCTGAGGTTAGCGTAATAATGCTCTGCTTCTTCAATCTCATCATTCATGGAGTGATCACTTCTGTTTTCCGACGTTTCAGGCTCTTCAAAAATTTTCAGCTCTCTGTTGTAAAAGCTATCCTCTATGTCATCATTGAAGAAATCGTCTTCTTCATCATCATACAGATCAAAGATTGTCCGATCATCTCTAGCAGGATAGATTTTTGGGACGGCGCATTTTCCTCTTCTGAGTTCAATGAAGTGTAGAGATTAATTGGGGTTGTTTTCGGGTTTTCCTGGGAAAGTTCTGGTTAGGGCCCTATTTTTCTCAGTTGTTTGAGCAACTTGGTTTTCCAACACTCTTACGTGAGTTCTTAAGGCATCAAACTTTCCATTGAGGTTCTCATAAACTCTATCAACCTTAGCGTTGATATCCCTATCAAATTTCTTCTGTCCTTCCATGATTTGCCGGAACAGGGAATCAATCTTATCCATTGGACCAGCATTTCCGGGCTGAGAATTGTATCCCATTTTGCCATAACCAGCATTGTTTTGGAAGTTCCTTTGGTTTTGAGTACTCCGAGGTGGATAAAACTGATCTCCAGGGTTCTCAACATTAGTACTGCGGTAGGACATGTTAGGATGGTTTCTAAAGTTTGGGTTGAAATCCCAGTTTTGGTAGTTTCCCTGTCAACCGAGAAAGTTTATTTCCTTAGTTTGTTCCTCCTCATCATTGAACTCTTCACTTTCCAAGAGATTAACATATCTATTTTAAGCTCTCATCAAATTGTCAACCTTAGCATTAAGCTCCTCTATAATCTTATCACTCGCTTGAGTGGGGTTAACTCTCCTATCATAGTCAGAAGTTCTGTTAGAGTTGTTTGCTGCCAGGTTTTCAATGAGCTCCATGGCTTCCTTCAGTGTGTTGCCCATGAAGTATCCCCTACTGGCTGTGTCCATAGCCATTTGGTACTTCATTTCAACTCCCTTATAGAAAAAGTTCATTTTGTCCGACTCGGTGTAGCTTCGAGGGGGACAGTCCCTTAGGTATTCCTTATAGCGTTCTCAAGCTTCATAGAAGGACTCGGTACCAGTTTGGCGGAAGATGACTATTTTGTTATTTAACGCTGCAGATCTAGCTTTGTTGAAGAACTGCTGTAAGAAAGCAGCTCGGCATTCACCCCAGCTTGTGATAGATCCAGGACTCAAAGATTTCAGCCATCTATGAGTCTTATCAGCAAGGGAAAAAGAGAATAGCCTACAACGGAGGTAGTCTTGGGGACTCCGTTGGCTTTGGTGGTACTACAGATCTCCTCAAATATATCAATAGTGATATGGTCTATTGGGTTCTCGTTAGATAGCCCATGGAATTGATTCTGTTTCACCAGGGCAATTATTGGAGGTTTAATCTCATAATCTTGCCTCTGGATAGCAGGGGGTATGATAGCACATCGGTTCCTATAATAGGTGTGTGGGGCATCTTGATCGCCTAAGGTAACCCTACGCGGATGGACTTGCAGTCCCGGCACATCATCTACTCTTACCCCAGGAGCTCCAGCATCATTGAGAGGTCCTTGATTAACCGGACCCTCTCTCTGCCGGATTGCTTCTGCATCCTCACCATCAACAACAGGGGGAAGGTGTCAATCTCAGAGACGTAAATAAAAAATGCAGAAAATAAAATATCCTAGACTAGGTCTAAAACTTAGATCTAGAGGCTACAATTACTCCCCGACAACGGTGCCAAAAACTTGATGTGGTTTATTTATCAGGTTTTACCCAAACCAATAGTTTTCGCAAGTGCACGGTTGTGCGCGGTACTATCTAGGTGGGATGGAATCCACAGAGAGTAAAGAGCGCTTTAGATCTGTAGATCTAATTAGAGTTAGGATAAAAATATGGAAAGTTTTGTCACATAAAATCCGAATAAAATTCGAATAAAATCCGAATAAAAATAAAAGGAAATAAAATCAATTAAAACAAATGTTGGGATCTAGGAAATGGCAGAGATTTAAATAAATAAAAAGCTATCTAACCGGAATAGCAATTTAATGATCTAGATCTAGAATTCAAACACTGTAACCAAATAAACCTATTTTCAATGCTAGTATATATTAACAAGTTTGATAGAGTTCACTTGTAGATCCAGCCTCAACTCTTGGAAAACTGGAAATCAAGACTACAAACTATAGATTCCAGGTAGAATAACCAACGCTAGCGGTATTATAAAACCCTATGAATCATTTGATACATTCGTCAACCTAACAAAAACATTTGTTTCATAGAAGTAGAGATCTAATAATCATAACCCTAATCTATAACAATAACCTAATTAAACATTAAATCCCTTTGAATAAATCTCATCTCCCAACATGCAGATCTACTCAACCATGATGATGGGTTGATAGATCATGATGTTGTATGGTATGAAATGAAAAGAAAGAGATGAAGACAGAATGTAGATCTGAAAATGCAATGGAAAATATTATAGATCTGAGAAAAATCAATGTAAAAGTTTACAGATCTGAAAATAAAAATGAAAATGATAAAGTAATTGAAAAATCGTGTCTTGGGGTTCTGAGCCGCTCAGTAAATGATCCCTATTTATAAAGAGTCTTCTAGGTCAAAAGTCAGAGTTAATGTGTGATTTGGAGAACATCGCGATCCGGATCGATTGATTCGGTTGGATCGATCAATCTCCTTCTTTTGATCCGTGCCACCTCATAGATTCTTTTGACTGACCGATCTGCTTCGGAATCGGTCGATCCTCTTTGTGCTTGGTCGATCCTTTTCAAGATCGGTCGATCCCAGAGTGTCTCCAAAATCTGATGAAGTGCAAAAACGTCAAAAGTTGCTCAATTTTATCCATTTTAGCTCCAATGAAGTGTTAACCTGAAAACACTAAAACCGACCAGAAGAACACAATACCTAACTTTAAACTCAATAAAACATGTAAAAACAATAATAAAAACTACTGAAAATAAAGACTCATCATTTAGTTAAAAATCACTTATTAAGAAAAATTAGTTTTTAAACTAAAGTCATCATCATTATCTCATAAGTGGTGAAGTTATATTAGGAGTTTCCAATACTTTAACTAGATTGTTTTTTATTATATTAAATTATTTATTTTTGAAAATGTGTATAGATATTTGGAAAAATCCTTATAATTTAGAACAAACAAATTCATTAAAAACTATGATATTTTGGAACGGAAGGAGTAATATTTATGAACTGTCACATCAGAGTTACACATACAAACGATTTTACGTTTTGATAACTATAGGAATTATTGCTTTGTGTAGCCATCATTTTTTTCCCGGTGTAATAGTCGATAGTGTCCGGTGATATTCCGGTGATCCGGAAAAATCTAGTCAAATTTACTTATTAACTATTTCAATTAATATATAACAGAACCTAACATAAAAAATTCTCAATAGATCTAAACTTACGATTATGATTCGTAAATGATGTCGTACCATAACTAATAAGTGAAGTTATTTTTGATTAATAATAAATCCTCTGTACCAAATTCATATATTACTATGTTCTGAATATATTTTATATAATGTTAAATAGTAACTAAATTTTATTCCATATTTGTTACATGATATAATAATTTTTACCATGTTAAAATTATAATTACCATTAAACTAAAATCGATGATAGTCCAAATATTTTTATCGTTAAACAAATATTTACATCGTTAATATTCCAATGGTGGTATTTTGGTCAAAAAAAATGATGTTAAAAGAGAAAACTGATAAAAGAATAATCATTACTAAACAATTAATTTTCAGATCTTCCACTACAAAAAAACGCTTTATAACATCATTAATTTAAAGTAATTTTATAAACTGACCGTAATAACTAAAATGAGAAAGAACTTTGGATTACTTAAATAAGTAACTTTAAAAACAAACAATTAAATACGTGAAGATAAAAAATAAGAAAACCCATCAAAATTAATCTATGCAACAACAACAAAAAATTATCGAAGAATTTCATTTCGCGATTTTCGATTCCCTTTTTGAACATTATTAACATTACTATATTACTAACGTAAATGCATTACAAAAGTGACGTCTAAAACCTTGTTTTTTTGCAGTGCTCCATGGTTGTTTATTTTGTTAATCCTACTTTTTTTTGCCAATAAAACTATTCTATTAAATATTAGGATGTGACTTTTTTTATAGAAAAAATATTCAGAGCTAGAGCTTACACAGGAAAATATCAAATTTTATACCCGAGCTTTGTTTGAGAGAAAATCGGTATGAACATTCAAATTTCTAAAAATAAAAGAAATAAAAAAAATCAGGATATATTAGTTTAAGAATGTTAAAATCATCCATCTCCAATACAAACATCGGCTAATCCTCTGACGTATCTTGCAAAGCTATAAAATCCTTGCAATAGATCTAGAAAACAACTTCAAACATGTGTAAATATCTCAAACATCATATATTAAATGATTAAGTACAAAATTCACACCTATGACTATAATATTATTTATAAAAATAACTTAATTAAGAAATAACCGTATTTTCTCTTTCGCCTCTGAAACCTCCGATCTCTGCAACTCCCTCTTCTCATCCATCGTTTCCGGCCGGTGTCGGCTGTTGTCCTTTCTTTCTTTATTTTCAATTTCGTATAGATCTAGGTAAAAATAAAACCACAACCCACTGTTTTATGAATTGGGTTATGCTCTCGTTTGCATGCTGGGTGATACCAAGTTCAGGGGAGACAAGATCTGCCTCATTTTATTGATGTTGGGATTGTAGTCTTTCTAAAATTCATGCCAGTTCGGTGTCGATTCAATGGAATCATGATTTCCTTCTTTGTGTAAGGTTTATTTCCGGTGGTTTCTATCACCGGCATCATCTTCGGGTCTTACTCGATGATTTTTCTCCATATCAAAGCTTTAGAGATTTCATTTGGGTATTTGATCCTGGAATCAATAGACAAACCTTTTGGCTTCACGGAATTGAATCTCGTGATAGCCTTTTCTTCTTAAGACCACAATCCGATGATGGCGATGCTCATCGTTTCGAAATTTTAGGTTTTATGAAAGGAGAATCCATTGTCACAAACCGACAGTGTGTATGGTGTTTCAAGAGGAGAAAGACAAAACCAAAATTAACAATTTTCGGTGAGGTCTGTGCTCTCATCTGTCCGGCGTTGATATTGATCCATGATGTTGTTCTTTTAAACAGTAATTTTGAAAAAGTTCATCGTCAATAAAAGAGTACATCATCAAGATTCATGATCGGGCCAATGTCTCTGAAAACAACTTTCAACAAACGCAAGGATGTACAAAATCAAAGTAACATAAATATGAAGTCTACATTATTATTAATAATGATACTAATATGGACTAATTGGTATCATATCAACATTTCAAAACATGTAACGGATGCAATAGTTGTTGATACCGGATCCCACACCATGGATCCATAACCATTAAAGATATAGGATACGTGTTATTAAGTCATTATAATAAACAAAGAAGAGAGTCCAGTTCGGAAGAGTAGACTTCGAGATAAAAAGGAGGAGTCAGCGATCAAAATAACGAGCCTAGAGAGGTCAGAAAACTATAGGAGATCGGAAGGGGTAAAGAGCTCTTAGATATGATCTAATCATCAAGTCAAAGAGCGGAGTTATTTCAAAACGATATACGTTACAACATTCAAGACCAAATGAAAACCGACATATTTAATTAGAATCGTGTGGTTTATTGTAATTTATTGATAGCATTGAGAGGAAAAATATGTATAAATAGAAAGAGATGAGCATTGTAAAGGGGATCTTTTTCCGATTTTAAGAAATATATACATACAGAGCAAATAGCTACTTTTCACATTTACTAATTCTACAAAATTATTGGGTGTGGATTCCGTATCCACATTTTGGCGCTAGAAGGAGGAGATTTTCAAGCTAAAGTAGGAATCTATAAAACACTGAAGCTAGATGATCTTTTCATTAAATCATGGGAGACACTGCAGACACATTGGCGAAAATAAGCGAGAATCTAACAAATTTGACAACTAGTTTTTTTACCATGCAACAAGACATACAACAATTGAAGACCAGTAAGGTAACTCATACTACTCGACTAGATGCTTCATCTGCAGGTTCTAGGCTCAGGAGTTTGATAACACCACATTATGCATGTTTTCATCACCCTTTTATCACCTTTTAGTATAAACTTTCATCCATTGTCTATATCATTCAATGCATTTATCCTTCATATAGGGCGATTAGTGTTTTTGTATAAGCATTGCATGCATTTTGCATATTTGGGGTCTTATCAGGTACTTATGGAGCTTACGAGGCATACTTGGGTCTTTGACTTGTGCAGTGAAGCATCATGGACTCGAGTGAAGCTTGCAGAGAAGACGAACAGACTACTCGACTCACCCACTTGAGATCCTAATAGAGTGCCTACTCGAGACACCACTCTTCACAGACTACTCGAGAACCTACTCGAGACACCACTCGACAACACCACTCAACTGCTAGGTCGAGTGGGCCATTTTCTCTCTTTTCCCTTAAAACTCGGATTTGTATTTGAGACTTGATATAAAAGCCCCTGATTAACCTAATGTCAGGGGTACGCCGCATTTTATCCTCTTAACCTAGTTTTAGACTTTTTTCTCTCTAGTTCATCTTTTGTTCTTGATATTTCTTAGATTCGGTCACTTTGTGCCTTGGATAACTTTTTATATAATTTGTATTTGCATTTGATTTCTTCTACAAAGTTGTTTATCATCCCCTTATTAATCACATATGTCAAATTTAGAGATTTATGGGTTTGAGTTGATTTTCATGATTTTAGTGTGTGAGTAGTTAGATTAGGGTTATTAGGGGTGGATTAAGCTTGTGATGTTCTAGATCGCCTTGGGTGTCTAAGTTTGTTTGCAAATTCGTTGTTTTCCCTCTTGGGTGAGTGATTTTAATTGTTGTTCTTTTCTGGCCATTTAGGGCATGATTTTAGATGGTCTCATGCGCACGACCCATGCCTTGAGCCATTGGATAGACTTTTTCCAAGGTTTAGAGTACAATAGAGTGAGGGTGGATGCATCAGACATTGATTTATGTCGTGACTCCACCTATTCACTTTTATGAACTCTTCTCGACTTGAATTGACTGAATCTTCATGCTTGATCCGACTCCTCACATTATGCTAACAATGTTGGGTCGTGAGGCTCCTTACCACAAACCATAGACTGAGCTGGTTATGAAGTCTATTGTTAAGGGAATCCCTTATTGATTGAGCATGTTAGCACCTGGGACTTTCTAGAGCATTCACTGGCTAGTTCATTCACCCCTATGATCCCTATAGTTTTAATATCATTTGTCTCACCAGTTTAGATCATTTGAGTAGTAGTCCAGTAGTTTCACTTCCCCACTCGACCATACCACTCGAGTGGACCAGTCGAGTGGCCTTGTCTGCTTTAAGTTCTCTGAGTTTTTGTGTCTCTGGCTACTTACTAAAGTGTGACAGCCTTTAGTGAGTTTAGTCTTTAGCTTTATCTTTTATTTTGCATTCGTTTAGGTTGATAGATTTCACCAAACAACTTTCATATTTGGCTTGAATTAATTGCTAATGTACACATCCTTTTTGCTTAGTGCTATTCACCCAATGGATTGACTCATATCTATACTATGATTGATTGAAAAACTAGTGTTTTGTCTCTCTGTGCTTAGATTTGATTGATTTGCTGTCTATCTTTGCATACTAGGCAAAAATACTTGTTTTAATTTGGCGTCGTTGCCGTTTGGGTGTTTTTAGTATTACAATTAGGATCTCATTGCTTTTGAGATCAAGTTCCTTTAAATTTTTATTTTGATACTCATTTCCAATGGCAGGATCAATAGGTGCTCACAAGACCCCAACCCACCAGACACACATAGGAGGCATTGTTCCACCACCTACGAGTGATGATTTCGAGATTAGGAGAGGTGTCATCACTATGGCTCAAGACAAAATATTCCTTGGTAGGACAGCAGATGACTCCATAGCTCATCTTGATAAGTTTGAGAGGATATGTAGCCTCACAAAGATTCATGGAATCACTGAAGATGGTTTCAGATTGAGACTTTTTTCCATTCTCATTAGGAGAAAAAGCAGCTCATTGGGAAACCAATCTTCAGCCTGGCTCCATAACAACTTGGGATTCTTGCAAGAGGTCTTTCCTTGTCAAGTTCTTCCCATACAAAAGAACAGCAAAGTTTCTCCAAGAAATCACAATGTTTCACCAGCTGAAATGTGAAACATTATCAGACGCCTGGGAAAGATTCACAGACTACACAAGGCAATGTCCACACCATGACTTCTCCAAAGAGTCCCTACTATGCATTTTATACAGAGGAGTACTCCTAATGGTCCGGGTATCCCTCGACACTGCAAGCAAAGGAAATTTCCTTAATGCCGCTGTACAAGATGGATGAGAGTTGGTAGAGAATTTGGCTAGGTCAGACAGCATTTCAAATGAGGAACATGAGCAGAGTATTAGGGATGCCAGAATGTCTGATGAAGGCGCCATAGCTGAAATCAAGATCCTTACTGAGAAGTTTGATATGATGTTAATTCACACTCAGAAGATTCAAGAACAGGTTGCACCTGATATGGATATCAAGTTATTGTTACAACAACTCGTCCGTAGTCAGGAACACACTACTAATGAATTGTGATCCAACGCTCTAGACGTCAATGACAAACTTCTTGACATCACACATCAGATCAACATCCTCCACTGTAAAGTTCATTACCTAGTGAACAGCCAGATCAGTCATACACAACCATCAACAGAAAAAGCCCATGCTATCACCTTGTGGAGTGGCAGACAATTACCACCAAGAGAGCCTGCAAAGATCTCTGAGGACAGTGAGGACCAGGGTGGGGAGGATCTCCATCAGGAAGAATTGCAACCTGAAGAAGCTGCAGAAGAGAGCTCACTCGACCATACCACTCGAGTAGGTGGTCGAGTGGCTGCAAGCCCAGAAAGAAATTTGGTACAGCCTAAAGGGAAAGACAATTTTGCCTTTCCCAGGAAAGAATAAGAATCAACAGGCAGTTAAGTACAAGAAGCTATTCGAGAAACATCTGAAAGACGTTGAGCTTCATATACCCATGTTGGATGCTTTGATGCTAATACCCCTAGCCCAGAAGTATATCAAAGATATGGTTATGGAAAAGATTAAGGAAGCACAAAGTATGGTACTCCTCACTCATGAATGCAGTGCTATCATCCAGCAGAAAGTCATATGCAGAGAAAAGCTCCAAGATCTAGGCTCTTTTACTCTGCCATGCTCAATTGGACCCCTCAGTTTCAAAAATTGTCTATGTGACTTAGGAGCTTCGGTGAGTCTCATGCCACTATCAGTAGCACAGCGATTAGGATTCACAAAGTTCTCCCCTAGCAGAATCTCCTTAGTCTTAGTAGACAGGTCTGTTAGGCAACCACACAGCCTGTTGGAGGATTTGCCAGTTAGGATAGGACACCTTGAAGTCCCTACAGATTTTGTCGTCTTAGAAATGGAAGCTGAACTGAAAGATCCTTTGATCCTAGGAAGACCATTTTTGGCAACTGCAGGAGCCTCCATAGACGTCCAAACTCAAGGCAACAACTGTTGAACTCAAGCCACTTCCAGAAGGGCTAAGGTACGCTTTCTTAGGAAGTAAGGATACTTACCCTGTAATAGTCAATAACAAGCTGAACCCTGATGAACTTGAACTATTGCTCAACGAATTACAGAAATTTAGAAAGGAAATAGGGTATTCTCTAGAAGATATCACGAGAATTTCTCCATCTCTCTGCACTCATAGAATTCACCTTGAGAATGAAATGAAAACTAGTGTAGAGCACCAGAGGAGATTAAACCCTAACTTGAAAGAAGTAGTGAAAAAGAGATCATTAAGCTTCTAGATGCTGGAGTAATCTACCCTATTTCTGATAGTACATGGGTGTCCCCTGTACATTGTGTACCTAAGAAAGGAGGAATAACTGTAATTAAAACTGATAAAGATGAATTGGTCCCAACTAGAACTATAATTGGTCACCGCATGTGCATTGATTTTAGGAAGTTAAATGCTGCATCTAGGAAAGATCACTTCCCATTACCATTCATAGACCAAATGCTTGAAATACTAGCTAACCACCAATACTACTGTTTCCTTGATGGGTATAGTGGATTTTTCCAGATACCAATACACCCTAATGACCAAGAAAAAACAACCTTCACCTGTCCTACGGAACCTTTGCATATAGAAGATTCCCATTTGGCTTATGTAATGCCCCTGCAATATTTCAGAGATCTATGACCTTTATATTTTCGGATTTAATAGAGGAGATGGTGGAGGTATTCATGGATGATTTTTCAGTCTATGGCCCCTCTTTCTCCTCCTATTTGTCTAACCTTAGCAGGGTACTAGCAAGGTGTGAAGAGACTAATTTGGTCCTTAACTGGGAAAAGTGTCATTTCATGGTTACAAAGGGTATAATTCTGGGGCACAAGATCTCTGGAAAGGGTATAGAGGTAGATAGGGCAAAAGTTGAAGTTATGATGCAGCTGCAGCCTCCAAAAACTGTTAAAGACATAGGAAGCTTCTTGAGCCAAACTGGATTTTACAGGAGGTTCATCAAAGATTTCTCAAAACTTGCAAGACCCCTGACAAGGCTGCTGTGCACAGAAACCAAATTTAATTTTGATGCAGAGTGCCTGAAGACTTTCCATATGATAAATGAGGCGTTGGTATCAGCTCCAGTAGTTCAAGCTCCAGACTGGAAGCACCCTTTTGAAATAATGTGTGATGCTTCAGACTATGCAGTAGGAGCAGTTCTAGGTCAGAGGATAGACAAGAAGCTGCATGTCATCCACTACGCTAGCAGGACCCTGGTTAAGTCACAAAGCAGATATGCTACAACAGAGAAAGAGATGCGTGCTGTGGTATTTGCAATAGAGAAATTTAGGAGCTACCTAGTGCATCAGAAGATTATAGTATACACTGATCATGCTGCACTAAGGCACATTTATGCTAAGAAGGACACCAAACCAAGAGTTATGAGGTGGATCATCCTATTGCAAGAGTATGACTTGACAATAGTAGACAAGAAGGGCATAGAGAATGGAGTTGCTGATCAATTTTCTAGGATGAGAATTGATGACCCGACACCAGTGGATGACTCTCTGCCTAAGGAACAGCTCATGTTCATAAGAATTCTCACTCGACAGGCCTACTCGACCTCTCACTCAAGTAAGGCATTCAAATCAAAGCACTGTGAGACGCCTTGGTACGCAGACATGGCAAACTACAAAGCCACTGGTTACAAACCTCTACACCTTGATGCTCACCATAGGAAAAAGCTGTATAGAGATGCAGGACACAATTTCTGGGACGAGCCCTATCTTTACAAGAGAGGTCCTGACAGTTTATTTAGGAGATGCATTGCAGAGGAGGAAGTACAGGGAGTGCTTGAACATTGCCATGGTTCTTCCTATGGTGGACATTTCACTATTTTCAAGACTACGCAGAATATATTTCAAGAAGGTTTATGGTGGCCAACAATGTTCAAGGATACAAAAAACTTTATTGCTCAGTGTGATGCATGCCAGAGGATGGGCAACATTAGTAGGAGAAATGAGATGCCACAAAACCCAATCCTGGAAGTGGAAGTTTTTGACTGCTGAGAGATAGACTTCATGGGACCTTTGAACCCACCATCTCATGGAAACAGCTATATCTTGGTAGCTGTTGATTAAGTCTCCAAATGGGTAGAAGTAATAACATCTCCAACCAATGATGTCAGAGTAGTTTTGAAAATGTTCAAGACCATCATCTTCCCCAGATTTGGAGTGCCATAGATTGTAATAAGTGATGGTGGTTCCCATTTCATCAACAAGCAGTTTGAGAGCCTACTAAGGAAGCATGGAGTGAAGCATAAAGTCGCAACACCTTACCACCCTCAGAAAAGTTGTCAAGTTGAAGTCTCCAACAAGCAGATTAAAGCCATTTTGGCTAAAGTAGTGGAAACTTCCAAGAGGGACTAGGCAACTAAACTTGACGAAGCTTTGTGGGCCTACAGAACAACATACAAAAGGCCTATAGGCAGGACTCCGTCTTAACTCCTATATAGAAAATCCTCCCATCTGCCTGTGGAGATAGAATACAAAGCCCTATGAGCGACCAAGCTGCTGAATTTTGACATCAATTCTGCCCAAGAGAAAAGAAGAATTACTCTGCATGAGTTGGAAGAGATAAGGCTGGATGCATATGAAAGCTCAAAGGTGTATAAGGAAAGGACTAAGGCTTTTCATGACAAAAGGATCACACCTAAAGCTTTCACAGCAGGAGACCAAGTCCTCTTGTTTAACACAGCAGGAAAATTGAAGTCAAGATGGACATGCCCATTCCACATCAAAGAAGTTCTACCCTATGGAGCAGTCACTTTGCTTGACACTGATGGCAAAGAATTCACTGTGAATGGTCAAAGAGTCAAGCCATACATGGCAGATCAAGGTATACCAGGAGACACCTCAATAGATGTGGGTGATTCTGATAAAGCCTAAGGTATGAAAGTCAACCTAAGGGACTCTAAACAAGCTCACTTGGAAGGAAGTTCCATATTTATCAATGTATATATTTTTAAATTTTTTCTTAATATTTTGATGTATTCACCTTTCTATTTAGAGTTTTGTTGTTTCAGAGAGGCTGACTAGGCCAAGTCAAAGATTTTCGGCCCAAGTACCAAGTCACTCGACCGCACCACTAGACCAAGGTAGTCGAGTGGCCTACTCGAGGGGGCCAGGATAAGCCAAAAAATCTCATGCGATCTGAGCTTGTGATCTGAGCCATCTATCTCATCTTATCCGCACCTACCTACTGGCCTACTCGACTACAGTACTCGAGTGCTCCAAAATCAATCATCTTTATCCCATCTCATCCTTATTCCATTTCATTTTATTCCATCTCTCATCTTTCATCACTTGCAAAACGTTTTTATGCTGAAAAATCTTTGAATCTTCTTAAACATTTTATTGCATTAAATCTCATCTCTAATCCGAAAATCATGTGTAGAAGAGGTCACTTTGTTGAGTAAGTACATTATATCAAATTTTTGCTCTTTAAAGCTAGGGTTCTTCTTTGAAAAATGCATAAGTTTTTCTTCAGATCTACTGTAGATCTTGAGTTTATGATATATTTCAAAGTCTTGGTTCCTCTATAAAAACGTTTCCTTTCAAACCCTTTATGATTTCAAAAATTTTGATAGCTCTTGAAAAAAAAAAAAAAAAAATTTTTAAGCATTGAAACCGTTGCTATTTAATGCGCATGATGGACCTATTTTCCTCTTTGTTCTAGCATTTCATATGAATTTTTGTGAAAGATTTGGTTTGAGGTTACTGTAGAGATCTATGACACTGTTCACGCCCACTCGATCATACCACTCGAGTGCACCTGTCGAGTGAGCTTCCTTCCATTACTAAATCCTCAAAACTCATTTTGTTATCAGGTTAGCAGAGCCACAATCAGCTGCAGTGGTAGCAAGGCGCATAGCAAAAGCAAGGTGATCTCTTCAACACAGAGGAGAGCCCTCTCTTGAAGATCAAACTCCTGCTAGGCGAGACAACATGATGTGTGAGGAGACACCAAGATTTCAGAGAAGAACAGGCCAAAGCTCGCAAGCAGTGATACTGAGTGACGATGAAGAGCCACAACCCATGAAGACAGATGAACTGAATAGGGCGCCACATGTGCCTCAGAAGAAATAGAGGAAAATCTAATCAAAATTTTGAAGACCATGCATTTTCACAGGACTAGGTACCCTCACCGTGAAACAATGGAAGCACTTGGGATAAGAGAAGAAGTGGAAGGTCTGATTGAGGCAGCCAACCTTCAAGTTCTGATGAAGCAAAGATTACCTACTTATAAGGATGAAGCTTGCCATTTTTGGCAACAATGAAGGTTTACCCCTATGTTGAGAACCACACCATGGTCTCGGATGGAAGTTTGGGATACATCTATTTCAAGCTAGATGGTGTTGATTACACTTTGATCTTTTGGCACCTGGACGCTTTGTTTGGATTTAGAGAAGGATCGGGCCAGAAGCCAACTTTTGACACTGCTGAACTTATCAGCTTGTGGGAAACCTTAGGAGGAAGATCAACTTTTAGGACGTCCCAGTCTAAGAGCTCTGACATCAGACACCCTGCATTGAGTTATTTTCACCAAGTGGTTGCAAGCACTATATTCGCCAAGAAGAGCCTTGGGACTGTGAATGATCAAGAGCTGCAGATGATGGATTCAGCCCTTAAAGATTTCCTGGTGTATGCCTTGCCAGATGATATAGACAGAGGGATAACTATGAAAGGTGACATGGGCAATGCAGGGAATACTGCACTCTTGCTAGCAAGTCTTTCATACTGCAAGGCTTTCATACTGCAAGGCTTATGCATTCACACTCCACAAGAATAACCGCCGAGGTGACATCACTATTGGAGGATTAATAACACCAATCCTGCTTGCATGCGAAGTTGATTTGAGTTTGACTATGGAGATTGAACCGTTGTGGCTAGACATCTCTCACTTACAAAGTTCTAAAATTTTGGGATCCCGCATGGTTAGGGACAAGTATGTTTACAACTTTGGACATCCTTTAGTTGGGAGAGCCAAAGTTCTCCTCCCACTTTATGGAATGCTAAAGATCACGCAAGGAGAAAGTGTCAACTTCGTCCCACCACCAAAGTTGCTCTACACCACTAGGGCTCAAAGAGAACCCAGCAGGCTGAGAGAGCAGAAGAGATAGATGACACCATACCTGAGCCGGAGAGGTATGACTTCGGTGATGAAAAGTGCTCAAGCTTGAAGCAGGTGAGTAAGAAGTTGAGTCTTGCAAGGCGGTGGTCTAAATGGCAAGACAAAACTATAAAGACGCTCTTGGGGAAGGTAAAGGAACTCACAACAGTAGTGAAGGACTTGACAACAAGTGTCAAAGATGTTAGGAGAAATCACCGTGGTTCCCGACCCTCCGCCCCAACTCATGACCCAAGGAGTTTGACAAGGACCAACTCCCTCAAAACGCATCAAAGGCAGACACGCCCAAGCCAACCTAGGCGTCAATCATCAGTCGAGGACAAACGAAGAAGGAGAAGGACTTATATCCAAGCCCTATCCTCAGATGAAGAGGATCAGTCACTCGACCATCCCACTCGAGTATACCAGTCGAGTGAGCCATTTAAGTCGACACAGAGGAGGGTGAACATTAGGGTTCACACGAAGAGGAAGAAGAACCTGAGGAAGGACGTCTCATTCGACGTAGGAGCACAAGGCAGCTCAGTTGACCTGGGCACTCGAGCGAACTAGTCGAGCAAGCATATCCAGAAGTGCAGGCATATCCTGTCGAGCAAGCCAATACACTCGAGCCAGCACCAGTCGAGCCAGTGGATCCAATCGATCCATCCTACACAGCCCCACCTGCTTACACAACCCCACCTGCTTATACGGCTGACTACCTCAGTGCTTACTTCTCATGAGGTACCACCCCAAATTCACCATCATTATATATACCATTGCATGTTTTTATTAACCTTTGTTTTAGTCTCTCCAATCATCTTCCAGACTCATTTTACACAAGGGACTGTGTAATTTAAGTTTGGGGGAGGGTTCGAGAGACGTATTTGACATGTTTCTCTATTTTCTTATTCAAATTTGCATCATATATGTGCACTGAAAACCCTAAAAAATTGAAAATTTTCTGAAAAATATTTTACAAAAAATAGAGTGCCCTGTAGTTGCATTATCATTTAAGGATTGAATTTTTAGTGTGTCTCTTAGGATTCTACATATGCATAGGGGATAATGATGAGTTAATCCGTAAAAAGCTTAAGAACCAAACATATAATTTCAATGCCCCAGTTATAAGTTGTCTAATGCATGCACCTAAGTTTGAAACATAAGGCTGAATCCTGTTTGGAATCAGATTTATCATTCGGCCTTAGTTAAAATTTGTTGTGATTTGTAATGCTATCCTTAATAATTTAAACCTAATCTGATTAAAAATTATCATGTTATAAATTATAGTATGAACTCATGGGTACCCTATACATATTTGGATCTCCTTATCCCTTTTTACCACTCTTGTTGATCCAAATAGCTGTTCCCATCTCTGGAGCAGTTCCCCAAAGCACCAAACCTTACTTCTTTCAGACCCTGATAAATTCTGAGTGGAAGGCCTAATTTTTGATTGAGCTTAAGATAAAGTGTTAGGTTTAGGCCGAGAAGCATAGGTTCCCATATAGACTCTGGTCCACGCTTTTTGGACCAGAATAGGCTAGGGAATTCGAAATAGTGGTTAGTATTGAGTCTGGGAAAGAAAACAAAGAGTGAGAAAAGAAAGAAAAAGATAAGAGAGTGCTAAAACGTTTCTTTGGAGAGGATAGTAAGTATATGTGTCTAGTAAAGGATTTGGAAAGATTATCTATGATATGAGAAGGCTCTATGAAGAGAAAAAGAAAAAAAATTATTGTATGAAAATTCACTCGGTCACTCCACTCGACCAACGGGGTCGAGTGAGAGCCTAGCACTAAAGGAAAAAAAAAGTCCCCCAATTCCACTAGAAGTAAAAAATGAATGTAAAGTGTCCTCTCCTTAGAGGAAAAAAAAAGAAATCGATCCTTGAGTCAAAGAAATGAAAAGAGAAGCCTTTAAGCACAAGGGTAGAACTAGGATGAGTTTCTGGGAATTTAGAGTTAGGAAAGTCATTATTATGTGTGCTTGGGTAGATGGGAATCTATTCTTGTATGCATCAGTTGGCTTTTACCTTTAGCATTCTCCTAAAGTTCAATCAATTCTATGAGAGATCCCTGTTACTAAATGCATAAACCACATGAAGAAAAGAGAATTTTTATCCCTTAAGCCCAGTCCTTGAACCAAATGAGTTCTTACTTAATATGTAGCATGATCCACTTTTCGCGCTTAATAAATGTTAAAAGGATAGTTTACTTTGACTGCTTGTTGAGGCTGAGTCTGCTTGGTAAGTTCTGTTGTGATGAGCATGGCTAGGTTTTTAAGTAGAACTGATGTGCATTACATTCTAGAATATTAACTGTGACATTGACATTAGAGGTTTGCTTAGTCTACTTAGGTTCTGAGTCCCCACCTTTCATACTACTCCTTTCATCTCATCCTTTCTATTTGCTTGAGGGCAAGCAAATGATAAGTTTGGGGGAGTTGATAACACCATATTATGCATGTTTTCACCCTTTTATCACCTTTTAGTATAAACTTTCATCCATTGTCCATATCATTCTATGCATTTATCCTTCATATAGGGCGATTAGTGTTTTTGTATAAGCATTACATACATTTTTCATATTTGGGATCTTATCAAGTGCTTATGGAGCTTACGAAGAATACTTGGGTCTTTGACTTGTGCAGTTAAGCCTCCTGGACTCGAGTGAAGCTTGCAGAGAAGATGAACAAACTACTCGACTCGCCCACTCGAGAGCCTACTCGAGTGCCTACTCGAGACACCACTCTTCACAGACTACTCGACTCATCCACTCGAGAGCCTACTCGAGAGCCTACTCGAGACACCACTCGACTGCTAGGTCGAGTGGGCCATTTTCTCTCTTTTCCCTTAAAACTCGGATTTGTATATGACACTTAATATAAAAACCCCTGATTAACCTAATGTCAGAGGTACGCCGCATTTTATCCTCTTAACCTAGTTTTAGACTTTATCTCTCTAGTTTATCTTTTGTTCTTGATATTTCTCAGATTTCATCACTTTGTGCTTTGGATAACTTTTTATATAATTTGTATTTGCATTTGACTTCTTCTACAAAGTTGTTTATCATCCCCTTATTAATCACATATGTCAAATTTAGAGATTTCTGGGTCTGAGTTGATTTTCATGATTTTAATATGTGAGTAGTTAGATTAGGGTTATTAGGGGTGGATTAAGCTTGTGATGCTTTAGATCGCCTTGGGTGTCTAAGTTTGTTTGCAAATTCATTGTTTTCCCTTTTGGGTGAGTGATTTTAATGCTTGTTCCTTTCTGGCCAGTTAGGGCATGATTTTAGATGGTCTCATGAGCATGACCCATGCCTTGAGCCATTGGATAGACTTTTTCTGAGGTTTAATGTACAATAGCGTGAGGGTGGATGCATCAGACATTGATTTATGTCACAACTCCACCTATTCACTTGTTATGAACTCTTCTCGACTTGAATAGACCAAATCTTCATGCCTGATCCGACTCCTCACATTATGCTGACTGGGTTGGGTCATGAGGCTTCTTACCACGAACCATGGACTGAGCTGGTTATGAAGTCTGTTGTTAAGGGAATACCTTATGGATTGCGCATTGTTGGCACCTGGGACTTTCTAGAGCATTCACTGGCTAGTTAATTCACCCCAATGATCCCTATAGTTTTAATATAATTTGTCTCACCAGTTAAGATCATTTGAATAGTAGTCCAGTAGTTTCACTTGCCCACTCGACCATACCAATCGAGTGGACCAATCGAGTGGCTTTGTCTGCTTTAAGTTTTTGTGCCTCTGGCTACTTACTAAAGTCTGACATCCTTTAGCAAGTTTAGTCTTTCGCTTTATCTTTTATTTTGCATTCGTTTAGGTTGATAGATTTCACCAAACAACTTTCATATTTGGCTTGAATTAATTGCAAATGTACACATCTTTTTTGCTTAGTGCTATTCACCCAATGGATTGACTCATATCTATACTATGATTGATTGAAAAACTTGTGTTTTGTCTCTCTGTGCTTAGATTGATTGCTTTGCTATCTTTCTTTGCATACTAGGCAAAAATACTTGTTTTAGAGTTCTCATCAACGGATCTTGTTCCAAACTCCCGCGGCGACCACTTTAACAAACCAGCCCACAGATGCAACACCATTACCGGTTGATGGGGTCGGACAAGTCACGGAGAACCAACAGATAAACAGAGTGGGAGAAGACCCGGCGCTCCAAATTACCGATGACGAGCTTGATTCCGTTCATCGCGAGATGAAGGAAACAAAGTCTAAATTCCACCGAGCTACGACCTCGGCTCTGGATATTGACATGGTCATTGAAGAGACCAGGCGATCCCCTTTCAGCAGATTGCAAGTGTTAAAAGAAAGGATGCTCGGAGGGTTAATTTACCAACTTATGATGGACAAGGAGACCCGAAGAGTAATCTAGCCGCCTTTCAAATTGCAGCAGGACGAGTTGACCTGGAACCTCACGAAGAAGATGCTGGTTATTGTAAATTATTCTTCATATAGGCATTGTATGCATTTTGCATATTTGGGGTCATGAAGTGACCTTTGGATCAAGCTGCTGGACTAAGGAGGATGTGTAGTGAAGCTTCATGGACAGAGTAAGGATTTGCAGAGAAGACAGATGGCACCACTGCCCACACGACTGCCCACTCGACCTGGCCACTCGAGTGACCACTCACTGGCCAATCACAGCCCACTCGACCTCACCACTTAGCTAGGTCGAGTGGGCACTCCTCGACTATTTTTCCTTAAAACTCGCAATTGGAATAAGTGCTTTTGTCACTTAGTATAAAAGCGTCTCATTAAACCTAATCAGGGATACCAAGTAGAAACGCCGCTTTTAGCATAATTTAGGTTTTATCTCTTAGTTTTCTCTCTCTTGTTCTTCATTTCTGTACTTTGTAACTTTGATAACTTTCTCATGCCATTGTTTTGGAGCTTGTTTAAGCTCATATAATGACTTTACAAGTCTATACACTTTGTGTTCTTGTCCAGGGATGACAAAACCTTCAAGTCTTTTCATGTAAATCTTCTCTTCTAAATCACCATTTAGAAAAGCAGTTTTCACATCCATTTGATGGATTTCTAGGCCTCTTAGTGCGGAAATTCCTATCAGCATTCTGATGGAGGTTATTCTCGTCAGTGGAGAATAGGTGTCAAAGAAATCCAAACCTTCTTTTTGTCGGAAACCTTGCACCACAAGCCTAGCCTTGTATTTATCGATTAAGCCATCAGTTTTCAATTTGGTTTTGAAAATCCATTTACACCCTAGTGCTTTAAACCCTTGGGAAAGATCGGTAATTATCCATGTATGATTTTACATAATGGAATCAATCTCACTATTGATGGCTTACTTCCAGAAAGGTCCGTCTGATGTAGACATGGCTTCTGCAAATGTTCTTGGTTCATTCTCTAAAAGAAAAACCATCATGAAATCATCGCCAAAGGATTTTTCTTTACGAGCTCTTTTACTGTGTCTAGGTTCTTCTTAAAGACGTTCTTCACCCTCATGGAGTGAAGTACCAGAGGTGCTTGCCTCATTTTCGTCTCTTTGATCATGTGTACGTTTTGGGTACGATTTATCCTTGCATTGCGTGATTCTATTATTGTATTGACATGGATATCTCGTATATCTGATTTATATACCAAAAACCGATAAGCACTACTGTTGTGTGCATATCCAATAAAAATACAATACACAATTTTTGGTCCTATTGTGACCTTTTTCGGAGGTGGTACTACTACTTTTGCTAGGCACCCCACACTTTTAGGTATTTGTATGAAGATACAACACCTTTCCAAAGTTCATAGGGTGTCTTACCCGTAACTTTGTGTGGAATTTTGTTAAAGATATAATTTGTGGTAAGCAAAGCTTCCCCCCCCCCCCCCACATGTTCTGGGCTAACCCAGATTCTTGCAACATGGCATTCATCATTTCTTTTAGAGTTTGGTTCTTTCGTTACACAACTCCATTAGATTCTGGTGAATAAGGAGCAGTCGTTTGGTGGATAATCCCATGTTCATGACAAAAGGCGTTAAACCTACCATCGTACTCTCCTCCTCTGTTGCTTCTTACTATTTTAATAGTCGTACTCAGTTGATTCTCAACTTCCAATTTAAATTCCTTAAACTTTTCCAGAACTTCGTCTTTGCTTCTTAGCAAGTAGACATAACAATATTTCGTGTGATCATCTTTATATGTCACAAAATATTTGTTCCTACCTCTAGTTGGTACAAATTTGAAGTCACATATATCTGTGTGAATTAAACCTAAATGTGTGGTTGTTCTTTCGACTTGGGGTGATGGTGTTTTTGTGAGTTTGGCCTGTACGCACACTTCACATTTTTCTTTACTCATTTTGCATTTTGGAATTAGGTTCATATTCATCAAATAATTTATTGATTTATAATTCACATGTCCTAATCTTTCATGCCAAATATTAAAAGACTCAAGCAAGTAAGCAACTGGATTCTTATTCATTTCATCAATGGTTATAACAGTTTTTGGATCAATATCAGAAACAACATTTGCAACATTCTTATTCTTAGAACTACTTGCTTCACCTCTTAGAACTACTTGCTTCACCTGTGCCACCCTTGACAACCGCCTGGACACACATCTTCACAAGGCCTCCCTTGACGTATCCTTTTCCCAAGTACATGCCAAACTTGTTCAGAATGAGGTTGTCAGCCTCGAAGATCACAGAAAATTTAGCCTTGCTTAGGAGGGTACCGGAAATCAGGTTCTTCCGCATGTCTGGGACATGTTTCACATTCTGGAGTGTGAGCTCTTGGCCCGAGGTCAAGCATAACACCACCTTCCTCGTTCCAGAAATCTTGGAGAACGCTGTGTTTCCCATGAAGAGTTGTTGACTTGCCTTGCTCTTCTGATAGGTGCTGAATATTGTCCTATCGTTGCAGACGTGCATTGTGGCACCAGTGTCGTACCACCATTCACTTGGGTTGTTGTGACCATGTTGACCTCAGTTACCACAGCGCAAAGGTCCTCTCCCGTGAGGTTGGCTTGAAATTGTAAGGCTTTGCTGCGATAATCAGTGGCCTTGTGACCATTCTTACCACAATGGTGGGATTTGCCATTAAAGAACTTCTTCACCAAAGGTTCTGGGGCACCCTTCTTCTTGAAAGTCTTGAAAGTTGGCCTCAATGGAGAATTAGCAAATGCCTTGCCTTTTCCTTTGTCATTCACCTTTCCTTTTTGAACAGACACATTCACAGTATGTTCACAAGACTGGATCCCGTTTGCAGTACGGTTTCTGTCCTCACTGTTCAACCTCTGGATCAGATCCTCCAGACTCATCGCCTTCCTCTTGTGCTTGAGGTAGTTCTTGAAGTCAATCCAAAGTGGAGGAAGCTTCTAGATGAAACTGTTCACCGTGAAGATTTCGCAGATGAACATTCCCTCAGCAGCAACTTCTTGACAAATTCGTTGGAATGCTTCCACTTGTTCCATGGTGGGTTTGGAGTCCACCGTCATGAAGTCATGAAATTTTGCGGTTGCAAACTTCTGACAACCAGCATCATTAGCTTTGTACTTTTTCTCCAAAGCTAACCACAAAGATTTTGAAGTCTTGGCTTCACAGTAGATACCAAAGAGATCTTCAACGAGCCATCCTAAAATCCAGCCTTTGGTCATGAAATCTCCCTGATTCCATGCATCCACTGTTACAACAATATGCACATCCGTATTCCCTTGAGGAATGATGGGCCGATCCTCCGTGAGATACCTAGACAGGTGCATCGCATGGAGAAAAAAAATGCATATTTTTCTGCCATGTCTTGAAGCCTTTGCCATCAAATTTCTCAGGTTGCAGTCCTTGACAAGAGAATTGAGGCTGAGTAGGTACCATAGGCGCCACCTTCACTGGTGCCAAAGCCAGAGGCGGTCCAGCAACGTTGTTCATTTCAACATTTTGCCCATCAACGTTGTTCACATCTGATAACACCACTTTTATACACGTTTTTACCCCCTTTTTATCATGCTTTAGAGTAGATTTTATCCATTGTTTATACCATTTCGTGCATTTATCCTTCATATAGGATGTTTCATGTTTCTATATAGGCATTGCATGCATGTTGCATATTTGGGGTCTTATAAGGTACTTATGGGGCCTATGGAGCATACTTGGTTTTGGCTCATGAAGTGAAGACGTGTGGCAAGCCTATGGAGTCAAGTGAAGATTGCAGAGAAGGAGATGGCTCACTCGACCAGACCACTCGAGTTAAGCACTCTCGGACATGCTCACTCGACCAGACCACTCGAGTGAAGCATTCTCAGAAGCACTCTCAGACAGGCTCACTCGACCAGACCACTCGAGTGAAGCCCTCTCAGACAGGCTCACTCGACCTCACCACTCGACTGCTGGGTCGAGTGGGCACTCTCCGACTTTTTCTCCTTAAAACTTGCAAAATGTAATAAGCACTTGAGACTATGTATAGAAGCGCCTCATTAAACCTAATTAGGGAGGATCGAATAGCGCAGCTTTGGCTTAGTAATTTTTAGGTTTTCTCTCTAGTTTTTCTCTCTCTTGTTCTTAGTGTTCTTGACAGTTTTTCATTTCCAGCAACTTTGTAGCTTTGATAACTTCTTAATAAATCAGTATTTGCTTTTGATTTCTTCTCCAACCTTGCTCACTAGATCAAAGGCTATAACATATGAAAAGCTCAAACTTTTCTGGGTTTCGGACCCCAGCCATGATCACCATGTGTGAGTAGTAGATTTGGGATTTTTGGGGATGGGTTAGGTTAGCTTCTCTCTGTTTTGTTATTGCTTAGATAGTTTGATCATCACTCAGTTTCGACTCCCTCTTGGGTGAGTGATTTTAATGCTTGTTTTCCCCTGATCAAGGAAAATATGATCTTAGATGGTCTCATGAGCACGAACGATGCCTTGAGCCATTGGAAAGACTTTTTCCGGGGGTTAGAGTACAATAGCGTGAGGGTGGATGCATCAGACATTGATTTATGTCACGACTCCACCTATTCACTTGTTATGAACTCTTCTCGACTTTAATAGGCTGATTCTTCATGCTTGATCCGACTCCTCATACTATGCTAACTGGGTTGGATCTTGGGGCTCTCTACCACGAACCATGGATTGAGCTGGTTATGAAGTCAGTTGTCTAGGGTAGTTCTTTAATGAAATTGCTAGTTGATAGCTACAATGGAACATAGTGTTTACGATCCTGTGATTTCCATCCCTAGAGTCCCTGTTTTTCCCCGTAGTTCACAGCTTGCTTATAATTAGTTCACTGTAGTTTTTCTCTGTTTTTACTGTAGCACTCGACCTCACCACTCGATCAGTGTGGTCGAGTAGTCCTAGTACTGTGATTTTTCTTGCTTAGTTCCATGATGTGCTAAAGTGTGCCAGACTTTGGTACCTCTAGTATCAATTAGGGTTTTTAGTAGATTTCTTATTTAGACTGCTAGTACCACACCCTTTTGATAAATACTTGAATAGCTAGCTATATTTATCAACTGATTGCTGTAGACCACTCTTGATTGGTTCGACATAGTTACTCTAAAAAAACTCCCACTTACCACTATACTACTATTGATAAACTTGGTATTTAGTCTCTCTAGGCTTAGGTTGATAGCTTTGCTGTCTTTCTTTGCTTAGAGCAGGCAAAATCTTAGTTTCAATTTGGCGCTGTTACCAGTTTTGAGTGTTTTTTTCTACATAGCTAGTTGTTTAAGGCTTACTAGATCAAGTCTGTTACTTTCGAGATCTGGGTACTGATTTGGTTTTGAAAATTTGTTTGTTTTGCATCAGGTACTGTAGCACTCGACCCCTACTCGACCTTACCACTCGAGTGCTCTATCGAGTCACTACTCTCTGAATGCAAACACGTTCTCAAGGCAGCGAAAACCTAATCTAGTATTTGGATCACATTCATCGCATCAACCACCATACTCGTCAAGCTACACCTGCACCTGCTACCCCTATTCCGGCACAACCAGTTCCAGAGACACCTGTAGTCATGGCGGAACAAGTTCCTCAGCCTAGGGTGATTGGAGCAGGAGACGCTCCAAACACTCACACTCAGAGGCAAGGAATTGTATCCCCTCCACTCAACAACAATAACTTTGAGATCAAGACATGTTTGATCTCCATGTTCCAGAACCACAAATTCCATGGACTTCCTATGGAAAACCCGCTTGCTCATTTGGACCAGTTCGATAGACTGTGCGAGCTCACCAAGATAAAAGGAATCTCAGAGGACAGCTTCAAGTTACGCCTCTTTCCGTTTTCTATTGGTGATAAGGCTTCCCACTGGGAACGAGCACTGCCTCAGGGTTCTATAACCACCTGGGATGACTGCAAGAAGGCTTTCCTGCTGAAAATTTTATCTATGTCAAGGACTGCCAAGCTCAAGAACAAAATTTCCAGCTACACTCAGCGGACCAATGAGAGTTTCTCTGAAGCATGGGAGAGGTTTAAGGAGTACACAACGCAGTGTCCTCACCATGGTTTCACCAATGAGTCTTTGCTCAGTACGCTCTACAGAGGGGCAAGCCCGAAGATCAGAATGCTACTGGATACAGCCAGTAATGGAAAGTTTTTCAATAGAGACGTTGTCACTGGCTGGGAGCTAGTGGAGAACCTTGCAGTCTCTGATGGAAACTACAGTGAGGATTTTGACAGATCAGTCAGAGGACCATCTTCGTCTTCTGATAAGACCAAGCAAGAAATCTAGTCTCTTAGTGAGAAGCTTGACAAGTTAATCCTGGCTCAGCAGAAATCTGTGAACTTTGTTGGTGAATTTTCTGCTGCTCTGGCTCAGGAAGGTGAAGATGATCAGGTTGAAGAGATCCTGTATATACAGAATCAAGCTGGCTTCAACAGAGGGTACATTAACTATAGGAACAATCCTAATCTCTCTTATAGGAATCCCAACGTAGCTAACCCTCAGGGTCAAGTATACCCTACTCAGAACCCAGGCCAAAATAAGTCATTTGTGCCACAAGCTCCAGCCAATCCACCTGGATTTGTTCCAAGACCACCTCCACAAGCTGATGGTGATCTTAAGCCTCTTCTACTCCAACTTCTTCAAGGCCAGAATACTGCAACTCAAGAGACGTCAAAGAGGTTCACTGAACTCAGAACCCACATCGACTGCTCTTATGATGATTTGTACCACAAGATTGAGGTTCTCTCTATGTAGTGACCACAGGCCAACTTCCTGCCAAAGCTGTGCAGAACCCTAAGGAACCTGCAACTCTCTATGTAGTGAGCACAGCACCAGCTCTCCATCTTCTTCCTTTCAAGAAGAGATTCTCCAACATCAGTAGGACAGTGATACTCAAGTTGGGGGGGAAATCTTTTGATCTGCTGCTAAAATTGGCTCGAGCACTGTAGCACTCGACCACACCACTTGAGTGAGTGGTCAAGTAGGCACTCCCGAGACTGCAAAAGAGAAACGCATACTGGATCTGCATACAATGATGACAAGTCCTTTTCCAGAACGGTTCAAGGCTGAGATTGAGAAGGAGTATGCTATTATGCTTGAAGAAGAGCTATCAGAGCTTGAAGCTAAAATGATTTGGTATGAAGCTGTGAAGTCACTTGGACCTTTTGACAGTGGTTTGAGAAAAAGAGCCTTGAAGAAAATTCAAGATAAGAGAACAACAGCTGCTAAGACCTATGAGTATAAGTTGATCACTCAGCAGAATGTAGTAGTGCAGAAGAAGCTGACGGATCTTGGATCTTTCACAATACCCTGCACCATCAGAAACCAGACTTTCCAGAACTCTCTCTGTGATCTGGGTGCTTCAGTCAGCATAATGCCATTGTCTGTAGCAGGAAAGTTGGGCTATCACAAATTTCTGCCAAGAACCAGGTCTCTAGTCCTAGCTGACAGAACCATCAGATTTCCCCATGGCTTGCTAGAGAATGTCTCAGTGAGAGTAAGAAACATGGAGATCCCTACTGACTTCATACTGATGAAGATGGAAAAAGAGCCAATGGACCCCCTCATACTAGGCAGATCATTCTTGGCATCTTCTGGAGCTGTTATAGACACCAAAAATGGTGAAATAGTTCTTCGAACTGGTAATGACTTGGTGATGCGTTTTGACCTCTTCCAGCTTGAAGAACCCATCTTTCGAGAGACAGCTCTTTTACATGGAAGAAGCTGAGGGTTATGAAAAGACAAACTGGGGAAAGTTTGAACAGTACTCTCAGACACCATTCAGACCTCCAGGGTTCACAGTCACCATGGGTAGTCACTCTGATGGAGCAGTGCAGAAGTTTGATACGTTTGTAGCAGAAGGTGACTCTGATGAAGACAGCACATGGCACACTCACCACTCCACTCGAGTGCTAGGTCGAGTGTCCACTCGAGTCATCACCAGAGAGCACATCCAACCCCTACGAAACCACCTGGTTTGATTTGGTACTCGGACCAGGAATTTTTTTGTACAGGGAAGAGTAACTCAACATACCCACTCACAGCACCATCATCAAACCTGAGCACAATCCTTGCTCTACAAGGTGTTGTTGTTGAGTTGGCAGAAAAGGTGGACATGCTTGAGAAGGAAGTTCTAAAGCTTAAGGAAGCTCAACCACCCCCACCAGAGATGGGAAGAAGGAGGCCTAAGCCACCAGGAATGAGTGATAGCTTCAATCACGCTATCGTGGCATCAACCTTCATAGTAGAAAAGCCGAGTCCATAGGGGTCAACACAGTCTCTCAAAGACCAGAAAAGTTTCGAGAATCTAGAGGGATCGACATGGTCACTGAAAGACCTTCCACCTGCCTAAAAAGAGTGAGAGTCAAGCTAAGTGACTTTTTAACAAGCTCACTTGGGAGGAATTCCCATGTTTATCAATGTATATATTAGCTTTGATTTTTTTTATGTCTTTTGAATCTTGTTATTTTTAATATGTTTCCTTAGTGTTTTGAGTTTCAGGAGAGGATAGGAGCTGAGTATAAGTCAAAATGGAGTTTCAAAAGGGTCAGCCAAAAATCCCAAAAGTCACTCGACCCCCAGGTCGAGTGGCCAGGTTTTGTCTGAAATCTCAACTTTTAATATAGGCCGTTCATTTGAAATCACTCCACCATTTAATTCGCACGCGACCCATCATCTTCTTCTTCCCCATTTTCACGATTTTCTTTATCTCTCTAAGTGCATAACTCTCCAACTTCACTCTAAAAATTTTCACTCAAATCTTCAAATTTTCAACCAAATTTCAATCATGTCTCACTACTCTAGCAATCCCGAAACCAACTTGTAAGTTTTTAAACCCTTTTGAACCCGTTTTTGCGAAAATCCGGGTTCGAAATTTTTAGAATTTTTTTGAAATTGTTGACTTGCATGTAGTTAAAATCGACTGATTAGAGTAGTGTAAGGAATCAGAATGAGTATGCAATGAATTTATATGGGTGAAATTGCTTGAAATCAAAATTTTGTTCTTAGTAGTGTACTTGAAATTTTCAAAAAAAATTTGTAACCTTAGGACAAATTTCGGTTTATCTATTGATTGTTTGATAACTAGAGAACCCACATTGATCATCATTGTTGAAATTGAATAAGTTTTAGAAATTTTTGAAATCATGCATATATAAAAATTGCTTTGAAACTTGATGATTTTGAAATTTTTTTAAGCCTAAGTGGTTTAGATCCTTGCTAGGCCTGAAATTTGATGCATATTATTGTTAATTTAGTTACTCAATCAAAGCACCCGAGTGGGTAAAGTCGGGCAAAATTTTATTTGGAAAATTTTTCCCACTCGAGTGCCTGGGTCGAGTGGTCTAAATTTTTGCTAAATTTTCAATTTTTCAATTTTTTTTCAGGAGCACTGGCACGACAAGGACAAGGGCAACAAGAAGCCAAACCGCAGCAAGAGCCACTCGACCATCTGGGTCACGACAAGACAAGGCTAAGGGAAAGAGGGTTCAAGAAGAAGAATCAGTGAGAAGGAACAGTGAGGAAGATGGTTTCGAGAGCTCAGAAGACATCCAGGCTGAAACCTCTGAGGAAGCTAAGCTCATCTCCATCCTGGAGAGGGTGAAGTTCTTTGGGACTAGGTACCCAGATCGCCCTACCATGCAAGCTTTGGGAATTTGCAGAGAGGTGGGGAAGCTCTATTGCTCTACTGACATAGTGGGACTCACCCACAGCCCTCGTGATGGTTTCAAGACTGAGACCTGCCATTTCTTGGCAACAGTGGATCTCCACCTCTATGAGACGAGAGGCATGGCTGGTACAGCTGAGATGGGGCATGTGAGCTTCAGAGTCAGAGGGATAGACTATCAGCTGCCCCTCAGTGTAGTAGGCATCTTGTTTGATTTCCGCAGAGGAACAGGGCAAGCTCAAGACTTTGACAAGAAAGAGCTGAATGAATTGTGGTTAGCACTTGCAGGAAGGGAGCACTATTAGTCTGCTAGAGCTAAGAGCAGTGATATCAGGCACCCTGCAGTGAGATACCGCCACAGGACTCTTGCAAACATGATGTTTGCGAAGAAGGCCAGAGGGCCAGTGAATGAGAGTGAGTTGAAGATGCTGGACAAAGCTCTTTGCGACTACCTCGTCTACTCATCAGAGGAGAACTGGGCCAATGGGATTAAGATGCGAGGAGATAGAGCCTACACAGGGAACTTCATCGTTTTGGTGAGACACCTCATGAGCTACAGAACTGCTACTGCCAAGAATGACAAGATGCTGAACAAGGCAGAGCTCACAGTTAGAGGGACTGTTACCCCATTTTTAGAGGCTGCTGGAGTTGAGCTCATATTTGCGCCTACACCATACACTCTGATGGACTTGGATCACACAAAGGACACTCAGACTATTGGTGCAAAGGTTGGGGAGAAGTACATCTACAACTTCTCACATCCCAGGAGCAGCAAGGCGAAGATTTTGCTACCTTATGGAGGTCTAGCCAAGCTCTATGTAGAGGACGGAGACCGTAGTGTCCCCTTTGTACCACCAGTCAGAGATCTCTACTTCTCTGATGAAGGAGTTAGACTTCAGGAAGACAAGACACTTCAAGATTTCATGGGGAGTGTGCAAGCTCCAGAGAGGTTTTATTTTGAGGAGACAGAGTGCAAAAGCCTCAAGGAGGCTAATCATAAGATCTCCACATTTCAGAAGTGGTGCAAGTGGCAGGACAAGCAATTCAGCAAATTCAAGAGTAGAATGAATGCCACAATGAAGGGGATCACCAGCCGCTTGGCAGCAGCTGAAAGGAAGTTGAGTGCTGGCTCATCTAGAAGAACTTCAGCTGCGCAGAAGGAGAGAAAGAGGCGCCCAGATCACCCTATAGAGGATCTAGAGCATTCGTCCCCAGACGAAGCCACTCGACCACCTAGGTCGAGTGAGCTAGTCGAGTGCTATCAGGGTTTCAACACAAGTGCACCAGTCGATCCATACCCACGCTATGATCAGGGCACAGAGCTTCCACCTTACCCGGGGTACTATCCGAGCGAACCACTCGACCACGCTGGGTCGAGTGCACGATATATGCCAGACCACTATACTGCTGGGTCGAGTGGACCACTCGAGTCGCACCCCGCAGCTGATCCTCTAACCACTACAGTTCCAACATACACTCAGGAGAGCATGGAGGCTAACACAGATGCCTTTTTCACTCCACAAGAATGAGGTACCACCCCTCTTCCTTATCATTGTCTATACCAATGCATTTTTTTGTTCTCTTTTGTTTTAGTCTCTCAAATCATCTCTTGAATTCATTTTACACAAGGGACTTTGTAATTTAAGTTTGGGGGAGGGTTTTAAAGACGTATTTGACATATTTCCTTATTTTCTTATTCAAATTTGCATCATCTATGTGCATTGAAAAACCTTGAAAATTTGAAAATTTTCAGAAAACTATTTTACAAAAACAAAGTGTCATGTAGTTGCATTATCATTTTAGGATTGATTTTTAGAATTTCGCTTAGGATTGTACATATGCATAGGGGATAATGATGAGTCAAACCGTAAAAAGCTTAAGAACCAAACATATAATTTCAATGCCACAGTTATAAGTTGTCTAATGCATTCGCCTAAGTTTGAAAATTAAGGCTGCACCTTGCTTGGAATTTAGATTTAGCACTTTCACTTGGTTGAAGCTTATTGTGATTTGTCAAACTATCCCTATCAATTAGAACCTAATTTGAAAAACTTAATTATCATGATATGCTCTAAAACTTCAACTCATGGATACCTCAAAATACTTAGATTTTCTTTCACCTTTTACCACCCTTGCTAATCCAAGTAGCTGTCTCCACCATTGAGGCAGTTTCACAAAAACCAAACCCAAAACTTCATTTCAGACCATACATTATTCTTGAGTGAAGTGAGGCCTATTTCTGGATTGAATTAGAAAGAAAGTGTTAGGTGTTGCCGACAGGAGTAGCCTCTCATGTAGTCTCTGGTTCACAATTTTTGAACCAGATTTAGGCTAAGAGTTTGAATAGGTTTGGGTTTGAGTCTGGGAAAAGAAAAAGAAAAGAAAAAGAGTTTGCTAAAAATCATAAACCTTTGGAGAGGATAGGTTCAAAAAAAAATAATATATGAGTCTAGTAAAGGATTTGGAAGAAAAAGAAAAAATTTGGCTCAGTAAAAGAAACAGAAAAAAAATTCGTACAGTAGCAACTCGACCAGGCCACTCGAGTGAGTGGTTGAGTCAAAGCTTAGGGAAAAATCAAAAATCCCAAATCCGCTAGAAGTAAAAGTAAAGTATCCTCTCCTTAGAAGAAAACAGAAAATCAGTCCTTGAGTCAAAAACTGAAAATGAAAAGCTTTTAAGCACAAGTGTAGGACTAGGATGATGTTTCTGGGATTTTAGAGTTAGGGGAGTCATTTGGTTCTTCATAGGTAGATGATAGTCTGCTCCTGTATGCACCAGTTGGCTCTACCTTTAGCATTCTCTTATAATTCAATCCATTTCATTGAGAGACCCTGATACATGTGCTTAAAACCAGAGGAAGAAGAGATCATTTTTATCTCTTAAAACTTGTCCCTCAACCAAATGAGTTACAGTTATTGCATATCATGATTCACCAGTTCGTACTTAATCAATGTTAAAGGGATAGTTTGCTTTGAATGTTTGCTTGTGGCTGAGTCTTAGTGTTGAATTTGATGTGATGAGTATGGCTAAAGCTTTTAAGTAGAACTTCTGTGAATTGCATTCTAGAACTAATAACTGTGACATTGACATTAGAGGTTTGTTTAGTTTGCTTAGGTTCTGAGTCCCCACATTTTATACTACTCCTTTCATCTTATCCTTTATATTTGCTTGAGGGCAAGCAAAGGGTAAGTTTGGGGGAGTTGATAACACCAATTTATACACGTTTTTACCACTTTTTTATCATGCCTTAGAGTAGATTTCATCCATTGTTTATACCATTTCGTGCATTTATCCTTCATATATGATGTTTCATGTTTCTGTATAGGCATTGCATGCATGTTGCATATTTGGGGTCTTATAAGGTACTTATAGGGCCTATGGAGCATACTTGGTTTTGGCTCATGAAGTGAAGACGTGTGGCAAGCCTATGGAGTCAAGTGAAGATTGCAGAGAAGGAGATGGCTCACTCGACCAGACCACTTGAGTGAAGCACTCTCAAAGGCACTCTCAGACAGCACTCTCAGACAGGCTCACTCGACCAGACCACTTGAGTGAAGCACTCTCAGAAGCACTCTCAGACAGGCTCACTCGACCAGACCACTCGAGTGAAGCACTCTCAGACAGGCTCACTCGACCTCACCACTCGACTGCTGGGTCGAGTGGGCACTCTCCGACTTTTTCTCCTTAAAACTTGCAAAATGTAATAAGCACTTGAGACTATGTATAGAAGCGCCTCATTAAACCTAATTAGGGAGGATCGAATAGCGCAGCTTTGGCTTAGTAATTTTTAGGTTTTCTCTCTAGTTTTTCTCTCTCTTGTTCTTAGTGTTCTTGACAGTTTTTCATTTCCAGCAACTTTGTAGCTTTGATAACTTCTTAATAAATCAGTATTTGCTTTTGATTTCTTCTCCAACCTTGCTCACTAGATCAAAGGCTATAACATATGAAAAGCTCAAACTTTTCTGGGTTTCGGACCCCAGCCATGATCACCATGTGTGAGTAGTAGATTTGGGATTTTTGGGGATGGATTAGGTTAGCTTCTCTCTGTTTTGTTATTGCTTAGATAGTTTGATCATCACTCAGTTTCGACTCCCTCTTGGGTGAGTGATTTTAATGCTTGTTTTCCCCTGATCAAGGAAAACATGATCTTAGATGGTCTCATGAGCACAAACCATGCCTTGAGCCATTGGAAAGACTTTTTCCGGGGTTTAGAGTACAATAGTGTGAGGGTGGATGCATCAGACATTGATTTATGTCACGACTCCACCTATTCACTTGTTATAAACTCTTCTAGACTTTAATAGGCTGATTCTTCATGCTTGATCCGACTCCTCACACTATGCTGACTAGGTTGGATCTTGGGGCTCTCTACCACGAACCATGGATTGAGCTGGTTATGAAGTCTGTTGTCTAGGGTAGTTCTGTGATAAAATTGCTAGTTGATAGCTGCAATGGAACATAGTGTTTGCGATCCTGTGATTTCCATCCCTAGAGTCCCTGTTTTTCCCCGTAGTTCACAGCTTGCTTAGTATTAGTTCACTGTAGTTTTTCTCTATTTTTACTGTAGCACTCGACCTCACCACTCGATCAGTGTGGTCGAGTAGTCCTAGTACTGTGATTTTTCTTGCTTAGTTCCATTATGTGCTAAAGTGTGCTAGACTTTGGTACCTCTAGTATCAATTAGGGTTTTTAGTAGATTTCTTATTTAGACTGCTAGTACCACACCTTTTTGATAAATACTTGAATAGCTAGCTTTATTTATCAACTGATTGCTGTAGACCACTCTTGATTGGTTCGACATAGTTACTCTCAACAAACTCCCACTTACCACTATACTACAATTGATAAACTTGGTATTTAGTCTCTCTAGGCTTAGGTTGATTGCTTTGCTGTCTTTCTTTGCTTAGAGTAGGCAAAATCTTAGTTTCAACATCGGTTGCTTCTAACCCAACGAACGATAGCTTCTACGATACTCTCGAATGGACTTACGATTTTAGACTGAAGACGAGAGAGAATTTGTGTTAGAAAAATCAAATGATATTGATATCTTGAGTTTTAAAATATATAGAAGGAGATAGCGGTTTCATTCAAATTTCGCTGGAGAAAATCTCGGATCATTAATGCAAATGTTACGCGCATTAATACAAACGTTACGCGCAAATCTCTCAGCGCATTAACATGAAAAGAATATTCAAATTTTCTCCAAAAAGAAAGGTACGCGCGCGGGGGCCTCTGGAGGCCCATTGCCACGAACCACGAACCACGAACCATGAACCACGAGCCACAAGCCACGAGCCACAAGCCTCAAGCCATAAGCCACGAGCCTCGAGCCATGAGCCACGAGCCTCTGTGGGACATTTTACCAATTTACTTCTATTTTGAGAGTGAAGAAAGGCTTTGCCATTTATTGGCCCATGTCCATTTCTTTTCAACTCACACACAATTTTATAAACCCATTTGTCTATTAAAATTTTGACCCAACAGTCCTGTGATCAAATTGCTAGTTGATAGCTATTGTAGTATTTAGTTAGATTGCCTTGCTGTCTTTGCCTGCTTAGATTAGGGTAAAATCCCAGTTTCAATTTGGCGCCGTTGCCAATTTTGAGTGTTTTAGTCTACACAGTCTGTACTTTAGGGCTTACTAGATCAAGCCTGTTACTTTTCAAATCTGGGTACTGATTTGGTCTTGAAATTATGTCTGTGTTGCATCAGGTACTGTAGCACTCGACCCCTACTCGACCTTACCACTCGATCGCTCGATCGAGTCACTACCTCTCTGGATGCAAACGCGTTCTCAAGGCAACCAGAACCTCATACAGTATTTGAATCACGTTCACCGCATCAACCAACACATACGTTAAGCCACACCTACACCTGCTACCCCCATTCCTCCACCTGCATCCCCCATTTCTGCATAACGAGTTCCAGAGACACCTGCAGTCATGGCAGAAAAAGTTGCTCAGCCTAGGGTGATTGGAGCAGGAGACGCTCCAAACCCTCACTCTCAGAGGCAGGGAATGGTAGCTCCATCCTGGCTCAGCAGAAATCTGTGAACTTTGTAGGTGAAGCTTCTGCTACTCAGGCTCAAGACAGTGATGACGATCATGTTGAAGACATTCTGTACATACAGAATCAAGCTGGCTTCAATAGAGGATACATTAATTATAGGAACAACCCTAATCTATCCTATAAGAACCCAAACGTTGCCAACCCTCAAGATCAAGTTTACCCAGCTCAAAACCCAGGCTAGAACAAGCTCTTTGTACCTACAGCTCCAGCCAATCCATGTGGATTTGCTCCAAGACCTGCTCCACAAGCTCATAGTGACCTTAAGGACAGAGCACATCTACTCAAGAAACGTCAAAGAGGTTCATTGAGTTTAGAACCCACATCGATTGCTCCTATGATGATACTGAAGTTTGTTGAGTCTAGTGCTGCATCAGCCTCTACAAAGACCACATGCCAACTTCCAATAAAAGCTGTTCAAAATCCAAAAGAACCTGCTACTACCTATGCAGTAAGCACATAGCCTGCCCTCCATCTTCTTCCTTACAAGAAGAGATTCTACAACATCACTGGGGACAGTGATACTTAAGTTGGGGGGCCAGTCTTTCGATCTTCTGCTAATGAAGCGAATGAGTAGTCGAGTAGGCACACCCGAGACAGCAAAGGATAAGCGTATAATGGATCTGCATGCGATGATGACAAGTTCTTTCCCAGAACGGTTCAAAGCTGAGATTGAGAAAGAGTATGTCATTATGCTTGAGGAAGAGCTATCAGAGTTTAAAGCTAAAATGACTTGGGATGAAGCTGTAGACTCACTAGGGCCATTTAAGAATGGTTTGAGAAAAAGAGCCTTGATGAAAATTCAAGAGAAGAGGGCATCAGCTGCTAAAGCCTATGAGTGTAAGATGATCATTCAGCAGGAAGTGGTAGTGCAAAGGAAGCTGAAGGATCCTGGATCTTTCACAATACCCTGCTCTATCAGAAACCAGACTTTCAATAACTCTCTCTGTGATCTGGGTGCTTCATTTAGCATAATGCCATTGTCTGTGGCAGAAAAGCTGGGCTATCACACGTTTCTACCCAGTATGCGGTCTCTAGTCCCTATAAGATTTCCCTATGGCTTGCTAGAGAATGTCCTAGTGAGAGTAGGAAACATGAAGATCCCTACTAACTTCATCATAATGAAGATGGAAGAAGATCCAATGGACCCCCTTATACTAGGTAGACCATTTTTGGCATCCTCTGGAGCTGTTATTGACACCAAAAATGGTTAAATCGTTCTTCGAACCGGCAATGACTTGGTGATGCGTTTTGACACCTCTTCCGGCTTGAAGAATCCAACTTTTGAGAGACAGCTCTTCTTCATGGAAGAAGCTAAGCGTTATGAAAAGACAAACTTTGCAATGTTTGAACAGTACTCTTAGACACCATCCAGGCCTCCAAGGTTCACAGTCACCATGGGTAGTCACTCTGATGGAGCAGTGCATAATTTTGATGCGTTTGTAGCATAAAGTGACTCTGATGAAGACAACACAGGGCACACTCGAGCAGCCCACTCGACTGCTAGGTCAAGTGGCCACTCGAGTCCTCACCAGAGAGCACATCCGACCCCTCCGAAACCACCTGGTTCAATTTAGTACTCGGACCAGGAATCTTTTTGCACAGGGAAGAGCAATTCAACATACCCACTCGCAACACCCATATCACCCCAGAAGATAACAGCACCACAATGATGCTTAGGATTTGCATCAGTTCTTCATGGTAAGATGCCATCAGGGTGTTTAGTGTTCACGACAGATTGAGCAAACTGGGTATCCAACTTCTTGATGTGGTTGTTCAAAGTTTCATACTTATCTTCTGTTGTCCCTCTATAATTTGGTCAAGCATATCCTTCATCTCAGAATCTGGAGTCTTAGCAGGTGGATTCTGGTAGTAAGAACTTCCATAGTTCCTTGTGAAACTGATGTTGTTTCTCTGAGCATTCTGAACCTCAGTCTTGGGCGTAAATCCAGAAGAGTTCTGGTTGTTCCCATATATGTTCCTCTGATTGTTGTATCTCCTGAAGTTACCTTGAGAGTTGCAAAACCTTTGACCATTAAAACGGGAACCATTCACATAGTTCACATCTTCTTCAGTAGCTTTATCCTCAACTTCAAAAACTTCAACCTCTTGAGAAAAGTGAACTGATTTCTTGTTCACTAAAAGGTTGTGCAAAATATCAATTTTCCCTTTAACTTCAGCCATCTGACCATTGTCCAAACCAGCAGCTAACTTCTTCCTCTCAAAATATGCATTCTTAGTACTATTACTAGATGTCAAGTTCTCAATCAACTTGTTAGCTTCATTGGTGTCCTGGTCTTGAAGTTACCTTCACTAGCAGCATCCAAAGCAACATGGTATCTCCAACCAACTCCGCTAAAGAAAGTTCTTAAGAGATGGACTTCATCAATACCATGGTGCGGAAAATCCCTCTAGTAAGCCTTGAATCTCAACCAAGCAGCCTTAAAAGTCTCTATAGGTCCCTGAGTAAACTTAATGATCACGTTTCTGAAGTCCTATGACTTAGCATCATCATAGAATTTATTAAGAAAAGCTGTCTTGATGTCCTTCAATGTAGGTAAAGATCATGGTTTCAATTGCTTCAACCAGTGAGCTGCTTCCCCAGCAAGAGAGTATGAGAAGAGCTTGCAGAATAGATAGTCTTCAGACACTTCATTGGCTTTGATACTTGAATCCAAGTCTTCAAACTTCTCTATATGTTCCATGGGATGTTCATCATGATGAGCATGGAAAGTGTGTTGCCCCACAAGAGTGTAGTATTGGGGTTTCAACTCAAAATCATTCCTCTGAAAAGCAGGAGGGCATATAGCAGACCTATTAGTGTAGAACTAATTGGGTCTGTTGAAATCAGCTAATATTCTCCCCACAGCTTCAACCTCTGCATCCAAGCCATTCGAACCGCGTCCGTTGGCAGTGTGTCGATCGACACAGTTGCCGTCATGTCGGTAGACATGAGCAGCTTTGTCGACGTTCTTGACAATTGAGTTTCCCTTCAGCATCAAATTTCTGACCCAGTTCATTGCGCATGTTACCATCTAAATCACGATAATCTCCAGCTTTATCTCTCACAAACACAAGTGGTCTAACCATCTCTGATTCCCTCTGCGTTTTGCGATTAGCTTTCTCTAACCTTCCAATCTCCTCAGTAGCAACTAGTTCTTTGTTCTTGTTGCTCCTAAGATTTATGCAACTGAGATAGGAGAAAGTAGAGATCTAAGTAACAAAATAAAAGAAAAATCTAGACTAAAATCTAACTGAAACTAATGGTGAATTTAGAGTCCCTGGCAACGGTGCCAAAATTTGATAGGGGTCAAATATAACCCTAGAACTACTCTCTCAAATTAAGAGATCAGTTGCAGCACTTAGGGATCGAATCCACAAAGACTCTGAAAACTCACATAATAGAAGTATAGAATCAAATTAAGCTAGATAAATAAATAAGTAATTAAATAAAAGCAATGCAATAAAGATAAACGAGATTAACGGGGATTAAATTCAGGTGATTAAAATGCTAGATCTAGGGAAGATCAGTTAGGGATATTCTGAAATGTGAACTGGGCAGTTCGATAATTAGGATGCAATTGTATGTTCGGTTCTTAACTCATAACACTAATATCATATCTATCCAACTCTCGCTGCGACAACATCTATCCTCTCCACAAAAGAAAACCAAATCTCTTTGCGAATCTAAATAAATAGAGTCTGCATTATTAACGAGTATGATATGTTTACAGAATTCTTAAACCATCTCTCGCTGCAAAAAGGCTGTTTGCTCATCTAAGATTAGGTCAGGATATCAATAGCACTCTCGGGCCTACCAATATTCCTACGGTACCAAAATTAAGGTGATCAATCTTAAGCCTAGTGTGATTAACAAATCTAGATGAAAAACATTATAGATAACCTAACATGTTTATGCCCAATGATGGAATGCTTTATGCATCAGGTTTTAACCAACCAATGGTTCCTGCAAGTGCACGGTGGTGCGCGGTAGTATAGTGGTGGGATGAAAAATATGGAAAGTTGTCACAAAAGGAAATCCGAATAAAATCCGAATAAAATCTTTAGTTAAGGAAATAAAATCAATTAAAATAAATGTTGGGATCTGAGAAATCGTAGAGATTTAATTAAATAAAAAGACTATCTAACTGGATTAGCAATTTAATGATTTAGATCTATAACACAAACACTGTAACCAAATAAATCTCTTTTTAAAAAGCAAATATTATTCTAACATAAATCTGCTAGGACCCTATGCTACCATGTATAAACAAGTTTGATAGAGTTGACTTGTAGATCCAGCCTCAACTCTTGGAAAACTGGAAATCAAGCCTATAAACTATATATTTCGGGTAGAATAACCAATGCTAGATGTATTATAAAACCCTAGAAATCATTTGATAGATTTGTCAATTCTAACAAAAGCATTAGTTTCATAGAAATAGAGATCTAATAATCATAACCCTAATCTATAACAATAACCTAATTAAACATTAAATCTCATTGAATAGACCTCATCTCCCAACAATAGATCTACTCAATCATGGGAAATGATTGATAGATCATGATGAAATATAACATGTAATGCAGAGAAAGAGATGAAGACAGAGTGTAGATCCAATGATTCAATAAGAAAATGTTCAGATCTGAAAATATCAAATGAAAAGTTTATAGATCTGAAAAGATGAAAAGAAACAAAGGAGAACAATAAAAAAGTGACCTAAAACGGCCTAGGTCGTGTCTGGGACGGACTCCTTTTCTTTATAGGGATTCACTAGGTTAAAATCAGAGTAAATGCTTGATCTGGAGAATATACGGGATCGGGATCGATTGATCCTGTGTGGATCACTCGATCCCAGTGCATTCTCGAAAATGCTTCGTTTGCCGCCAGATGGACATGTCTTCAGTAAAACAGACATAACTCTTGGACCAAGAATGATAATGACATGATACCGGAGCCAAATGAAAGCTAACTCAAACATATATCTTATGTCAAAATCTCATTGTAATGCGATAGTTGAAAGACCTCCAACGATGTCAAACTTCTGGCACCTCTGCATTGCTCTGCATCTTCAAATTCGTAAATTCATCACAAATCTTCATGTTTTGCTCCAATTATGTGTAAACCTGTAAAAACTTTAAAAGAACCAAAAAGACACAAAAAGACACAAAAACCAAATCCTAAACTCAATAAAACATGTAAAAACTGGTCAAAATAGAGACTCATCACCAAATTCAACAAACCATTATAAACCCTTGAAATCCCTAGATCTAACAAGGTGACTACTCATACATGGAAGAGATAACACAAATTATTTTCTGAATAATACTTATAAAATAGAATAAGAAATAAAGGGAGTTCAGAATCTTCTCTCTACAAAGCTTGAGATCTGAATCTTCTCTCCAACACAAACTTGCTTAGAACTTACAATGAAAACTTATAATGTGATTACACTGAGACTTCTAAAACATAAGTTAAACCTAAAACACAATGGGGTATTAATTATAAACTTTAAAACTTTTGGGGCAAAGTTGTAATTCTTGAAACTTGAGAAAACTCAAAGGCATCATTCACGTCAGATGTGTGTCGACCGACACAGGTAAGGCATGTTGATCGACATGGACAGCAATATTTGTCTTCAAGTCATTTTGGTCAGCTACAAGCCTCCAAAAGCTTCAAAGTGCTCATCAATGTCTATCTCGTGTTTGTACCTAATAATACTCAATATACAATACAAAAGACTTTAAAACCAATGCATATATATCATTGTATAAACCACAAAATCCATGATATATCACCTCGATCTCTGTTAGCGTCAATTGTCCTCCTTAGTGTAGCACTTTCTGAAATAGAACATAAACTCCCTTAACCATCTCCATATCCGTGTGCAGTTTCAAAATAACCATCTCCATGCGAGTTTTCTGGTCTCATCTACAATCACAGCTACAAAATGGAATGGATCGTCTAGTAAATTGATGCTTATCTTAGAATCAAACACAAGATTGTCAAAAATCATTGTACATCAAAAGAGACTGGTACATTTACATATGCAAAGAACAGAAAAATTTTAAAATCAAGACAAGACTCATGATGCAAGAAACAATGATTCGATCTAGGAGAAAGTTACTAGAATAATACTATATTTAGAGTTAATTGCCAATTTAGCATAGAAAATATTCGTATTAGATTAGTTCTTTTTTATCACAAAATACTCTTAAGACCATGTGTTAGAAAAAAAATATTACAAGAATACCATTACTGATTAATGCCACATCAGCATTTTTCTTATTTTTTAAATGAAAAAAAAATATTTACAACTTTGCCATTGTTAAAGAAAAAATCTGCAAAATAAATCTACGGTTCTATGTTATCGCAGATTTTTGGATTTGGTAGATTTTTTGATTTGCCGTAGATTTGTATCGTAGATTTTTTTAAAACCGTAGATTTTTAAGTCTTAGTAATTGTAGATTTTTTATTTCATCGCAGATATTTTAGCCTTCTGTAGAGATTCTAATAACTACTGCGATAGTGATTGTAGATTTTATAGTTTTCCTAAACTGTCAGATTTTGTATTGTAGATTTAATAATTTACCGTAGATTTTTGTTGTAGACTTATTTTTTTCTCGTAGATTTTGAAATTTAGTTATGGTAGAGTTTGATTTTACATTGAAATGACCGTAGATTTTTTGACAAAGTTTAATTACTAGAGTAACATATTAGTTACCGTAGATTTTTTTTGTTAAATTTAGTTATCGGAGATTTTTAAATCTTTTTTCAAAAAAGATTTGGCGCAATTCTCTTTACCGTAGAGATTAAAGTTACTAGAATGGTATATTTAGTGGCTGCAGATTTAATGTCGTAGATTTTTTGACGCTATGTTACCATTGAGTTTTTACCATGAGTGTTACCGCAGATTTTCTCATAATTATCTGAATAAATGATGAAAAATATAAATATTTTTTTTTAAAAAAAGTAACAGCTTCATCTAGGGTTAAATGCAGCCTCCATCGGGTTCTTCCCCAAAATTTGTTTTAGTTTTCAACCCTCACCTCCAAGTTTTTCCTTCTCATGATATTTGATCTTATTCTTTCTCAATGGACTTATCATGGAGCGCATCATCCTTGTTTTTGGAAAATGGATGTTTACAAATAATAGATGGTTGTTTGGTGTTGATAGCAAGAGTGGTTCTAGAATTCTGCAAGGGAATTCAGAACTCAGTTTTGATGAATTCATTGACATGGTATATGAAGATTTTGGGTTGGATAAGAAAGTATGCAATGTTGAGTTGAGTTACATGCTCCCGAAGAATGTCCTTAAAGATCTTCCACCAGAAATGCCTCCTGTTATTATTGCCAACTCAAGACAATTTCAATTTTATTTGGGTCAGCAATCATCAGAAACAGTTAGACTTTGTGTGGAAGTGAAGGAGAAAAATTTGGCTGAATCGCAAGAGGTTGTAGAAGATGAATGCGTGACTTCAAATAATAGCAAGGATGACGCCAACTCTGAGAATGAAGAAGAAGAAGATGAAAGCAGATTTTATTACTGTTACGACTCAGATGGAACTGACTCAGATGATGAGAACTTTACCAAGTATGGGATGCCAGCAGAAGAGAAAGAAGTACCTACGAAGCAAAGAATATCCACAGTGTTTTTACATCAATAAAATGAGTATCCTGATTTGGTGAACTTTGAATTATCTTCCATGACATTAGCTGTTGGACAATGTTATGCAACCAAAGAGCATTTAGAGACAAGATTGAAGATCATGACAGTCCTTGAAAGGTTTGATTTTCGTGTAGACTATTCAAAACCAGACTTACTGATTGTCCGGTGTTGGGTGGAAGGATGTACGTGGAGGCTACGAGCATCACCAACAGAAGGTGATCTCAAATTTTATGTTCGTGTGTACATAGCTGAACATACATGTTCAGTTACTCAGCGGTCTGCATCATCATGCCAAGCAACTCCAAATATACTTGAAATGTTATACAAGGTTTTTTGTCGGTTGAATCGGACCAACTGTTATGCCGAAGCATGTTTCTGTAGAAATGACTAAATGATTTCGGATCAAGGTAATGACTACGCCTTAATTTTGTTGCATATTGAAATTTTTGTTTTAATCGAAATTTCATCTTTTTTTTGTTAGATGAATTATTGGAAAGGTTACCAAACTCTACAATTTGCACGCCAATTGGTTAGAGGTACTCCTGAGAGTGGATATGACCAGCTCCCTGCTTATTTATATATGATACGAAGAGCAAATCCTGGGACACTAACGCGACTAGAAGTTGATGAGAGTCAAAGGTTCAAGTATTTGTTCTTAGCATTTGGTGCAAGTATTAACGGATTTCCATTTATGAGAAAAGTTGTGGTAGTTGATGGTACTTTCTTACAAGGAAAATACAAAGGTACACTTCTTACTGCAACAGCACAAGATGGTAATTTTCAGATATTTCCTATAGCTTTTGCCGTGGTTGATACTGAAAATGATGAATCATGGGAATGGTTTTTCAAGCAACTAAGCTATGTGATCCCAGATGATAAAAAGCTTGCAATTGTCTCCGACAGTCACTGATCAATTGGGAAAGCAATACGGACCATCTATCCAAAGTCAAGTCGGGTATATGCACATATCATCTATACAAAAATATTCCGGTTAGATTTAGAGGAAGAGAAGCCTTTGGGTTAGTGAAGAAGGCGGCCAATGCTTTTACATTTGTTGATTTCGAAACTGCATTTGATCAGATTAAAAGTGTTGAATCATCCACTTCATAATTATCTTGAAAGAGCAGATTTAAAACTGTGGACACGAGTGCATTTCCCTGGTGATAGGTACAACATCATTACTAGCAACACTGCCGAGTCTATTAATAATGTTTTATCACATTCTAGGAGTTTGCCTATTATCCACCTCCTAGATGCAGTGAGGTCTATGATGACAAGGTGGTTTTCAGATCGAAGAAACAATGCTTTAAAAATGAAAACATCTCTTACACGTGCTGTGGAGAAAATGCTAGAGGTAAACATATCCAAAAACAAGTGTTGTAGTAGTTACGTGTTATATAAGATAATCTTGTTTATGTAATAGTAACCGTATTATTTTTTTGTAGAGCCGAGTAGCGTATGCTCAACTTATTACTGCACAAGATATAGATGCACATCAGGTGCAAGTGACAAGTGGATCATCTGTACATGTTGTTAACTTGAGAGAGAAAAAGTGTACATGTTGCTGGTTTGACTTGGAGAAAATACCATGTGGCCATGCAATTGCAGCTTGTGAGAAGAGAAAAATCGAACCAACAACAATGTGTCATTGTTATTACCACAAGAATTCCTTGTACAACTCCTACGCAAGCGCCATCTTACCTAGGGATTTCACTATTCCAATACCAGAAACTGTAACAAATCAAGTTTGTTATCCCCCTGTGATTCGAGAACAACCAGGTAGACCAAAAAAATCGAGGATTAAACCTGCTTTGGAAGTTGCTATGGAGAAGAAAAAACCAAGGAAGGAACACACATGTGGAAATTGTAAGGTTGCTGGCCATAACCGTAAAACATGTACTTAATAAACCATTTGTTTCTTTCTTCCTTAGCTTCGTCAACCATTTGTTTCTTTGTTTCATGAACCAATTCTTGCTTTGTTTCTTTGCTTCATGAACCATTTGTTTCTTTGTTTCATTTGTTTCTTTGCTTCATGAACCATCTGTTATTTTTGTTTGTTGATGAGTTAGTATTTTTGTTTTTTGATGTGTTCGTATAAGTCTACAGTCGCTAATCAATAAATCTACGGTAACTAAGAAATAAATCTGCGGTAACTTAGAAAATAAATCTGTGGTAACTAAGAAATAAATCTTTGGTAACTAAGAAATAAATCTGCGGTAACTTAGAAAATAAATCTGTGGTAACTAAGATATATGCAGTAATCAAACATTTAGGCGGGATTTTTACAAAAAACCTAAAAAAACAACTTACTGGAATCCGACATCTTCACACCGGAAATTGAATGAGGGAGTGGTGGATGTCGCTGTCACTTGCCGGAATTATCCACACTCTAGCAGTAAAATCCAATCTTACACTTCCAATTTGTAGATCTAAACCAAAAAAACTTATTTTAGAAACAAATAAACAACAAAAATTGAGAATACATCGGTGAGAGGATAGACAAAACTAATGAGAGACAAAGAAACTTACCAGCAGTAAGAGGAGAGAAGTTACGCCGGCTTATCTGGTAGAGGAGACAAGAAACGGCGACGGAGTGAAGAGATGGAATCGGTTTGTTTGGAGAACTGAATTGGCCTCCGCAGCGGCAATAGGTGAACGGATACAGCGACTATGAGGCCAGTGCTCAAGGAGACGATGCGCCGACGTAGCTCAGATGACCGGAGAGAAGAGAGGCGATTTCTAGGGTTTCAGAGTGAAAAAAAGGGAAAACAGATTTTAATCTCGTGTAACACGATGCGATGTAGTTAGGTTTTTTTTGTGTTTTATTTTTATCTTTAGATTTTAATAATTTATTTAGTTTACATATTTAGATTTTAATAATTATTGCATTTAACTATTTCAATAATCCAAAACCTATTTTTATTTAAATTTTATTTTACATTCCCTTAATTAAGACTTTTTTATTTTATAATAACTAAGATTTGATCATTTTAATCTTTCAATTTAATTTTGATAAACTTTATTTCACATTAACAAAGATTTGATTATTTCTTATCTTTGTATTTAATTTTGATATATTTTATTTTACATTAACTAAAACATGATTTCTTTTATCTTTCAACTAATATTTCTATATGTTTTTAAATTTTATATTACTTTAACTAATATTTTTTTCTGATGATAACTTTTTTTTCATTTTTATTTTACATTAGTTTAGATTTTTTTTAATTTTTTATCTTTCTATTTTCCAAATCAGATTTAACTAATTCAATTTTCCAAATTTGAAACATAATGGTATTTTTGTCTTTAACCAAAGATTAGTATTAGACTAGTAAACTTTTTTTGAGGATATTATTCTAGTAATTAAATTAAAAATTAGTATCATTCTAAGCAAATTTTAGTTAGATCTAAGATCAACTAAAACAAAGTACCTTTCATTGACGAAAGAAACAATAAAACTTTAGGAAAGAGAGGAATGAAACGAGGATTGTAATACTAGTACAATGTGTTTAGTTCATGTTTTGCTTTATAGGCAAAATTTTAAGACCCATTATGCAAGAAACAAAGGTCATAACAAACAAAAAAATACCTTTGACTGAAGAAAACACATAGAAATGTATAGGAAATAAAGCAATGAAAAAAAGATTGTAAGTAAGATAAGGATCATGTGTTTAGCATTTGCTCTGTTTTATAGGCAAAATTTGAAGACCCATATCAAGAGGATTAGCTGCCAAAGGTATCTATCCAGCAGTAGATCCTTTAGATTCAACGTCAACTATGCTACAACCTCGAATCGTTGGTGAGGAACATTATGAAACTGCGCAACAAGTTTGTTGCAGGTCAACCTTTGGGTTATTACGGCTCCTGGGCTCTATTCGCGTTGTCCCACCATGCTATTGTGTGGTTGGCAGCATTACGAGCATATCCTCATCAGACGAGACCATTTCTCGACTGGTGCGGGAGGAAAAGGAAACAACGGAGGGATCCGAATCGGACCTAAATGGGATATCTATGTAATCCGATGATGTGTTTAGTATTTGTTCTCGGCAAAACAGGCAATGTCAGTCTCTTCACGTCTATTTAATTTTCTTATTGAGTCGAGGGTTAGTTATAAAGTATATACCCAAAAACTACAAGGTTGAAAAACCAAAGAAACAGAAAAAGAATCTCAAAGCATCAGAAAATCATTATCTCTTGTTAAAATCTTTCTTTATTAGTATGTTAGCCTTTATTATAAAATATCAACTGTTTTCATTGGTCACCATGCATTCAGATATAGATACTACAAAGAGGTAAAATCGTATATGTTTGTCAACTTGAGAATTAAGAACATATTAATGCGGACTATAAGAGATCAAGTCCACTTTATCTTTGTGTATGTATATAATCCAAATTACAAATACATAAAAATCATAGCTTGCCAAATAAAATTATATTTCGAGAGCAAAAGGAACACAATAAACGTTATTTTATTGAGAGTATTCATAATTTGCCACAATTCATATAGCATCTTCAGAAATTATATGTATAATTTTACTGTTTATGACAATTTTGTCCTTGTTGCAACAAAAAAAATTTGGTACACAAAAACATATAAATATTTTATCTATGCAAATTATGTCTACCATTAAAACTTAACCCTATAAAAATATAAAACCAAAACCTAGATTATAAATAGAGAACTCAAACTCAAAATTAAACCCTATCTAAACATAAAACTAAACTCTAAATTATAAATAATGAATCCAAACTCAAAATTAAATCATATCCAAAACCAAAACTAAACCCTAAACGATAAATAGGGAAACCAAACATTGTGTATTAGTAATCCAACATAAAACTATACCCTAAAATAAAAATATAAAACTCAAAATGCCTTAATTATTTAAAGATTATGGATCGGTGGACAAAAAATATAAGTTGAATTTGTCTACGAAAATATATGGACAAAAATGAACTGTAATTAAACTAAGGATAAAAAAGTAATTTTGACATAACAAAATGACAAAATCCGAGAGGTGAACAGTAAAATGGCAAAATCCGAACACAACTGCTACAGTAGTGGCATATTTTGAATTAACTCTATTTTATTTCATGGATAAATATAAAGACATCATTATTTTAGTATTCTTTGGGTTGACATCAATATGTTAACAAATTTATGAAATGTAGAATATACTAAAACACCCATAATACCATGCCGTAAAAGCAACCTACTAGCATGAACAGCACCACAGTAACAAACACAATCTCCTTCCATTTTTCTTTAGATAAATCCAATATGTCTGTCCATATGATTTGATGCAGCCTCCGAAGCCTGTGAAGATGGTTTTCAGATCAATCCACAACGAGACAACCCAACGAAAGATAATATTCCACGACAAAACCACCCAACCCCAGACAACCAATGCGACGAAGAACCAAAATGCAAATATGCCCAGTTTTTTTTTCTGTGTCTGGGCTATAGAGATCAAAAACAAGCCAGATACACATAACGATTCCAGACGTAATTGCTCCTTCTTCAAAATACCTGAGCTCGGGGAAGTAAGGTGCAGTGATGGCTCCAAGCAAAGAAAACAAGATGTGGGCAAAGGCAGGGTAAGCGGACCCGTAAAATTCCTCTGTAAACTCTATCACTTGCAATATCTTAGGTTTTTCGACCGGTCCCCTCAGAGCCATGAAGGCAATGAGAACCAAGACAACGCGGAAGAACAACTCGTCCAGCTTCTTCAACATCCCCTCGTATTCTTCCTTGGGAATGCGGAGAATACAGTGCGTTAGTCCAATCTTTTTTTTTTTTGATAAATATGTGAATATCATTAAATGAAAGTTTGATTACAATGAGCTATACAGCTTTGAAGAACTACCTTACCAAAAAAAGAATAAAAAACAAGGAGAACTTTTATAGAGAGCAAAGCTTCTAAAACATTAAGTACTTAACCACTTTTGCATTAGGTTGCGGAAGGCAGTCCGTTTCCTTCTAGCAAGAATGGTGTTCTTGATGCTTCTGTCAAGGACCCAAAAGAGTTGTTCTGGTGTCGTAGTAGTCCGGTTATGCAACCGGTTGTTTTGTTCTTGCCATAAGAGGTAGACAACATTTTGAGCAACGAGGCTACGTAGCAGAGAAGGTGAAGTAGGGGAGTTCATAGAGGACCAGTTAATTAGAGAATTCCAACAGGAAAAACTTGAGGGAGGCATACCAAGCCTAGCGAGAACCAAATGCCAAACAGATTCACTGAACTCACATAAAAGGAGAAGGGAGTCTCTGGATTCTTCATGCACAGAGCACAAACAGCATTCAGAGGAGATTTGAAGGCCCCAGGAGAGGAGTCTTTGTCGTGTTGGCAGTCGATCGAGTTGCGCGACCCACATGTTCTTGGGGTAGCCCCTTTGAACCATATTTTTGGAGCCCAGTCTTTATTCAAATCCCGAGGTCGTAAATCATTCCAAGTAGACTGAGCATTGAAGCTTGAGAACTCTTTTTCTGATGTTAACCAGTTGAACTCATCGTCTGGGCCGGAGTGCAGTGGAATCTCAATTGTAGTGAGATACATTTGCAACTCTAGTGCAGGAGTAGAACGTGCCGGTCGCAATCTCCAACCAAGTGGAGTGCAAGCGGAAGCAACTGTTGAATGGGATGGTATACCCAGTTGTCGTGGACCAGACAAACCAAGAGAAGTAATAAGAGGTCCTTGCGGAGCCCAATGATCATGCCAGAAACTTGCCGTTAATCCATTCCCCAAGTTACAGCGAATAAATTTGGTTGCAAGATGACGAAGCTTTAGGAGGGTTTTCCAAATCCACAAATCCCCTGATTTTTCCTTTACTTCCCAGAAACTGACTCCTGATAACCTGTCTTTATGCCACGCAACCCACAGAGAACCAGAATTTGAGAATAATAACCAGATAAGCCTTAGGCACAGAGTCTTATTCCAGGCTGCAAAATTTCTAAGGCCTAGACCACCTTCTGCCTTAGGTAGCCATATCGTTTGCCAATAAACCTTTGCACTATGCCCATTTTCAAGCTGTCCGGTCCAAAGAAATTTAGAACACAAACTTTCCAGTTGCTTTAGGCATCCCTTTGGTAGGAGAAAAGCTGTCATCCAGAAATTTACCAAGCTGAAGATCACATAGCTGATCAGCTGTAAGCGACCTGCAAAAGTCAACTGACGTACTGTCCAAGATGAAAACCTCTTGGTGACCTTGTCAATAAGAGGAACGTACTCGGAGAGCTTGAGTTTTTGATGCATCAAAGGTAAGCCATGGTAGCGGATGGGAAGTGAACCAGTTTGGAAACCAAAACTATGAAGATGATTAGTTTTCATTTGGTTCATACCCACCGCAAACAGCTCAGTTTTAGAGGGGTTGATCATCAGACCCGATAATTCTGCAAACTCCAAGAATGTATCAGAGATTCCTTTCAGTGAGGGGGCCGAGCCATCAAAGAAGATCATGATGTCGTCCCCAAAAGCAAGGTGAGTAATGCCTAGCCTTTGGGTGTTAGGATTGTAGCCTATAGTCCCAGCGCCAAAATGAGAGCGCAGAATCTGACTAAAAGCTTCCATGATGATTACAAAAATGTAAGGAGAGATTGTGTCACCATGTCTTAATCCCCTGGTGCCTTTGAAGTAGCCACAGAGTTCACCATTTATGCCGACAGAGAATGATGGTGATGAGATACACTGCCAGAGCCACGCGATGAACAGTTTTGGAAGGTTTAGACCCCGTAAGCAACTCATGACAAAATCCCACTTAACGGACTCAAAGGCTTTTTTGAGGTCCACTTTAAGCATAGCCCTTGGTGAGATGTTCTTTGTGTTGTATCCTTGAACCAGCTCTGTTGCAAGGAGTAAATTTTCAACAAGGAGCCGTCCTTGAACGAAGGCTGTTTGTGTATTAGAGATAGCTTCAGGCAGGAAAAGCTGTAGACGATTGCCCAGAATTTTAGAAATCGCCTTATACATTGTGTTGCAGCAGCTAATTGGCCTGAAATCAGTGATTGAGACTGATGGAGTATTCTTTGGTATAAGAGTCAAATGGTTGAGTTCCATTGACGAAGTAGTTTTCCAGAGGTGAAAAATTCAAGCATTGCGGAGATGACCTCTTCACCCACGAATTCCCAATAACCAGTAAAAAACTCAGCGGGGTACCCATCCGGGCCAGGTGCTTTATTCTTAGGCAGGCTGGCAAAAATTTCCTTAATCTCTGCTGGAGTGACAAGCTTCAGCAAATTTCTCAACATCTGCTTGTCACAAATGTAGCTGAAAAAGGCTGAGATCGTGGATTGGTCGGCAACCAACGTACTTGCAGATAGGGCACCTAGAAGATGCTCAAAGAAGTCCACACAATGGGCCTTTAGTAAGTCGACGTCATTAACTTGATTGCCAGCATCGTCAAGTAAATAATGAATTTGATTGAGAGAGCATTGCGCTGTAACAACTCTGTGAAAAAAGGCTGAGTTTGTATCTCCTTCATCTAGCCATTTCACACGAGAGAGTTGTCGTAGGAAAGACTCCTCTGCTGCTGCCAGAGTCGCCCAAGAACGGTGAGCCGCTTTCTCCAGTGCAGCATTACTGGGAGATGGTTTGGCAAGGATTCTGTGCTGACAGCTTAGAAGATGCTCATGAGCCAACATTACCCTTTTTTTGATGCCAGAGTAGTGCCTTTTGCTGAATCCGCGAATGCAAGACTTAGCCAATTTCAGTTTCTTAGATAGGCAGAACATAGGTGTACCCTCGAGAATAGTCTCATTTCAAAACCGCTTTAAATCGGGAATGAATTCTGAATTATGAAAAAGGAAATTCTGAAACTTGAATGTTTTACGCTTCTTGATGGTAGATGAGTCAAGGATTAAACTCATAGATATATGATCTGAAAAGTCTGGTTCCCCAAAATAACCAAGGGAAAGAGGAAATTTCAGTAGCCATTCATCATTTACCAGAATCCTGTCGAGCTTCTTTGTAATAGGATTTGATTTGCATCTCTGTTATTCCACCAAGTATGATCACATCCTCTGAAAGGAAGATCTGAAAGACCAGAGGAGAGTAGACAGCTTCTAAGAGTGTTCATACCCTGAGATACTCTAAAACCATCAGAGTTTGAATCTTCATCAGGGTTCAAAACTTGATTGAGGTCGCCAAGTAGAGTCCAAGGATATCATGATGTCATTGATGTTTGTGAGATGTATTCAATATCTCGCCAAAGTTCAATTCGATCATCCTTGTCTGTAGAAGCATAAACAAAAGAAACAAGTAACTGAGGCTTATTAGGAAACTTCACCAAACATGTGATCATTTGCAAAGATTTTGTGATCACAGTGACAGCAACCTGCGGATCCCATAGTACTCAAATTTTTCCAAGATCTGAGTACTTATAATTTGCGGCAAAATTCCAAGCAGGCAAAGTCGAACTTAATATAGAAAGGGACTGAGCTTGCTTGACGTAAGTCTCTATAAGACTTCCAAAAAGGGGTTTTCAGTTTCTAAACCATTTCTTGAAACCATTTTGATGGTTATTATTGTTAAACCCTCGTACATTCCAGCAAAATATATCCGTATTTACACTAATATCCATGTAAAATATTATGATCTGGGGGGACCTCTGCCCCTAGCGCTCATGAGAGAACACTTTGTGAAAACAACTTGGAACCTTTTGTCATCCTCATTCGGATTATCGTCCTCCTCAGATAGAACCGGCAGCCCCGAGGCTGACTTTGGGTCATCATCATCAGCAGGTAACTGTTTTTCTTTTGCGGGTGTTTTTAGCAGCTCATCTCTCAGATCAGTTATAACTACTATAGAGCCTATGTCTATTGATTTACTTTATCCTTGGAAGCCAAAATAGCCGAAGGACCAGATTCCTTTTCTTTCTCTTGAGGAACTGGCTGACTAGAGGTGAGAGTTGATTGTTTCTGCTTTGGGGGGCCTGCCGTCGACTTTCTTCTGGGGCAAAACTCGGTTTGCTGAGAAGATGAGTTGCAACCTGAACATGTTTTTGGAGCTGAGGGGCATCTGCGGATGCTATGTCCAACCTGGCTGCAATGAGAACAGATGAGAGGCATCCAAGGACTGGAGACTTCAATCCTGCGGATATCTCCAGATTCAAATTGTGCGTTTACTCCTTCTGGCAAAGGCTTTCTAGGATCGATCACTATCAGGACATTTCCAACCTCCAGATTGGACATGTTTAGCATGTTTGGATGAACAAGGATTGGGTGGCTAACCATTCCTGCGATGTGTTCCCATCCCTCTTCAGACCAGAATTGGTGAGGCACGTTTTTGAACTCAAGCCACACAGGAGCCAAGGTCAATTCAGGTTTGACTGGCTTCGGACCAGGTGCCCATTTGGCAATGAACATTGTCTGTCCTTCGAACTGCCAGAGACCTTGTCCGAGGATGAGTTTTCTCGTTGCAGGGTTTGGAACACGAAATAGGTATGCGAACCCATCTAGTTTGGAGACTGTGATGTCTCTGTTTTGCTTGCTCCAAATTCCATTTGCAATGGCGTGAATAGCTCCTTTAGGGGGTGGGTCCGCATAGAACTGCCCTATGATAAAACTCTCCCACGACGTTGCATTTTTGGTGATGACAGTATTGGGGATTTTAACACACATCTCTCCTGAATCAAACATAAATGGAGTTCCTTTCTTCTTCAACTTTCGTGAGGTACCTTTACCATGTCAGACCAGGTAGAGGCTGGGGACTCAATGGCCGGTTCAGTAGCAGGCTTCGATATAACACTTGTTTGTTGCAGATCTTTTGATTGATTCAGATCTGGAACTGTTTTAGATAACTGAGGTTCCACTTGGTTGGAATTGATGTTTGTCACTGTAGCTTGAGCCGGGGCCTTGGAAGAACCCAGATCTGTGACGCTTTCTTTATCTGAGGTCTTTTCAGAGCCCAGGTTAACTGATTCCGATGTGGCCGGAGCCAATTTCAGGGAGGATTTAGCAGGGCTCGGGGAGGTCTGATTTTTTGAATTAAGAGTGGAGGATCCGTTGGGGAATCCACCAGAGGAGGTTTTTCTGTTTTTGTTCTTCCCCATTACGGAGGGGAGGGCCGGGTTAAAGGAGACGGCCAGCCAAATGGCTGATACACCGGTGGTCGAGAAGGAAAAAAATCACCTCTAGAATCGCCTAGAGGAGAGAGAAAAAAATACTACCCCAATCATCTTTGTTAGTCCAATCTTCATCCCCAAAAACCAGAGGAAATCAGAGTCAGTAACATTTACATATGGCTCACTACAATTGATTTAAATGATGCAAGAGACAAAGATCATAACTAAAAACATACCTTTGATTATACAAACACACACAAAAATGTATAAAAAAGAGAGAAATGAAACGAAGATTGTAAGTACGAGTAAGATGTGTTTAGCATTTGCTCTGTTTTATAGGCAAAACTTGAAGACCCATTATGCAAGAAACATAGGATTTCTATGTAATCCGATGATGTGTTTAGTATTTGTTTTGTTTTATCGGCAAAATATGCAATGTCATTCTTTTCACGTCTCTTTAATTTTCTTATTGACTCGATGGTTAGTTATAAAGTATATAACCAAAAACTACAAGGTTGAAAAACCAAAGAAACAGAAAAAGAATCTCAAAGCATCAGAAACTCATGATCTCTTGTTAAAATTGATAACTTTAGAACAGAACAATATTATTGAGTTGGTTGGTTTGATACAAATCATAAGAAACAAATATATAGTGCTACCATTAAGCTAATGATAACACCAAATAATGTAAATCTTCCTAAACCTTATCTAACATATAAGGTAAATATTTGTTCAATAGATAATATAGAGATCTAGAGAATATTCTTCTTTGGCTTCACGGGCTTCACTTCAGACTCTGACGGTCCCTATTACTTGGTCCGCAAGATATTTATCTTCCTCCTCTAATACTCCCCCGCACGACAAACGTGGTACGCGAAACGCAAACTTTGCAATCACAAAGCGGAATACGTATGTCGTGGACAACTTGTCGAGAAGAGACAACATGTCAAACAAATTCTTCGGATAGAAACTTCAATCTTGAATAAAAGGGGTGGAACTTCAACTCGTCTTTGATCTTGGTAAAGGGATTAACAACATCCCATGGGTGCAAACTCTGCATCTCCACAAATAATTGTCTTTATTTGGGACAGTCCACAAATCGGACTAAAAATAAGACCTAAAAACTTGAGTTTTCCAAACAACTCCCCCGTAATGGTTAAACTATAACCAAACTAACTCTCCCCGTAATAAGAGAAGCTAAAAATCATATATATAACTTAGAAAAATTCTTAACCTAAAAAAAATCTCAAAAAAATTGTGATAACCCAAACCCTTAATGTGATCACGTCATAAAAGTTCTCCATAAACCTAAATAATTTTCTTGTAAAGAGTAGAAGTCAAAACTAAATATCCCAACGTGAGACAACCAATATCTCAATAAAATCAAAAACATGAACTAAGATAAAAGCCAAAAACCATTAACTATTTAACAAAACCAAGTGAAACGAAATCTTTTTCCTTTTTTTTTTCTTTTTTTTCTTTTCAAAATAATGAGAAGCCAACGTGGACATCACACCACATGTCTTCTTAATCATCGGCATCTTCATTGTCTTCTTCAACGGCTTCACATCCGATGGTCATTATGACCACACGATTATTAACGCGGAATATTACCACCGATCCTAGGTTGAATGCTCTGATACCATGATAAAATATAATCGAATAAAATATTATTATTGAGTTGTTTTGATACAAGAGCATAAGATACATATATATAATATTTACTTTAATATAATGGTAATACCCACATAATGTAAACTTTCCTAAATACTCTATAATATATTGAGATCTACTTCCTCTTCAAGTCTTTCCATTTAGTCTTCACGGTTTCACGGGCTTTTAGAGTTTCACAATCTTGGTCTGTATCTTGCGGCCCAATATATCTCCAATACTCCCCTGCACGACAAACGTGGGATGCAAAATGCAAAATCTGCAATGACAAAGCAGATCATGTATGTCGTGGACAATATGTCAAGAATGGACAAACAAGTCAACTGACTCCTCCGAATATAAACTTTAAAGTACACACTCACATACGGTTAAAGAAATATGTGAAATCAGGATATACAATCACGATCTATTGTGCCCATGTCTCTACAAGAGACGAACACCTCCTCTCTTTTTTTTTTTTTTCAACAAAGAAAGAAATCCAACATAATGGAAAGAAAAGAAAATCAATGAAGTATATCTGATTTTCAAAACAAAACTCGAATCTCTCTATTTTCTTTTCTTTTTTTCGAAGCAGAAGCAAACATATTAGAACCATAACCCAAAAAAACTGGATCAAGACTCTGATACCATGATAACTTTAGAATAGAATAATATTATTGAGTTGGTTGGTTTTATACAAATCATAAGACACATATATATAGTGCTACCATTAAGCTAATGATAACACCAAATAATATAAATCTTCCTAAACCTTATCTAACATATAAGATAAATACTTGTTCAAGAGATAATATAAAAATCTAGAGAATATTCTTCTTTGGGGTTCATGGGCTTCACTTCAGACTCTGACGGTTCCTATTACTTGATCCGCAAGATATTTATCTTCCTCCTCTAATAAAAATCTTTCTTTATTAGTGTTTTCATTGTCATCAAAAGCATATTTGAGAGGACATTCTGATGACTCTAAATATTTTATTGTTAGTCTTCTCCATTCAAATATAGTTAAACGCGTTGTCAATAGTATTAGTAGTTACTACAAGAGGTAAAATCGTGTATATCTTTGTCAACTTGGGAATTAAGACATCTTAATGCACACTAAGCCATTCAGTACATTTTATCTTTGTGTATATATACTATCCAAATTACAAATTCATAAATAGTTTACCCAAATAAAATTACAGATCAATATTCAGAAAAATGTTTGAGAAATAAAAATAAAAATAATAATCAAGGAGAGTGAAGCTTCTAGAAGAGTCATAAAGTTTCCAGCAGTTGGTTCCTCTAGCTAGGGTTCGGTACAGAATCCGGTTAAGGTGTGAAAAACACACGTGTGAAATTTGTTAGACTTTACAGCCTATAACCTTCATTCCCGAGTGAACCATCTTCTAAAAACATCACATTTTAAAACTGATAATTTCCTAAAACTATATTATTCTGAAAACCCCATTCATATGATAACAAATCAGAACACAAAAATACTCTTATCTAACTAATTTGATTTTCAAAAACTAAAAAAAAAAATGCAAACGCGAAATAAAAAACAGGAAAGGTCAACCGAAACTAACGATCTTGGCTGCTCAGTACGAGTCAATACATCAACTAATTTCTACTAACGTCTATTGGAATACAGAAACATGGAACCGGCCATAAAACACCTTCTTTGACGGTCCCTCCAAAATGAGACATCGTGTGCTCAATCTCTTTTAGCATGTGATCAAATGACAATCTCCCCCGAGGAAAATCCTTACAAAACTCAAGATCATCCACTACTCTTAGAAAATATGGCTCGACGGGACTAGCTTCCTTTCCAGTGTTTGTCTGTGCTATAACAATGCTGGAAAAGAATAGAGGACAGCCATCTTCAAAGCTATAGACCGACCTACCGGTACCATTTTTTATAGTTTAGCTTTCACATCTTGATATCTAATTTTTTTGAGCCCCTTAAAATGCTTCTTCACAAACGCTTTACTCCCTAAGTTTTTACAACCTATTGGATAGTTACGGCAGTTAAATCCTGATATCAAGGCGTGCTCCTTAATGCCATACCCGATTGGAATACCATTTACGACAAACCAAGCTTGCTTTTTTTCCTCGATGACTACCTTTCGGAGAAGGAGCATCCACATCCCCATAACCATGTGGTTGTTTTCCCTTGGCATGTGGAAAATGTGTATGAAGGACGGATATTCCTTAAACCATTTCCTCTCTACTGTACTCAGCGGAGGTGTCAACTCATATAGCATTTTCAAAGCTTCAACGATAAAACACCTCGTCGATAGCTTTATTTTCTTCCTATACTCCGAAGGTGAAAAGCACATTCTCAGAGGTTATAGTGGTGCCTCTATTTCCTCTTCAGAACCCTGCAACAAGAAGTTTTACCAAGTGTTACCTACTTCTATCTTTTCATAAATTTCTCAATACATCATTGTTAGTTTTTCCTATTTATAACCAATACTTACCGTTGAGTCTGTGAGTGTTCGGGATGTACTTTCCTCGACAGTATCTCCTTTTTCTTCATTACGGTTAATCGGAGATTGGTCGGTCTCTTTTTCTAAATCTTCTTTACTTCTGTCATCGCTCTCTTCTCCAAATTCTTCAGTCACTGGAGGTTGCTCATTTCTCCTTCTTTACTCATCTCGTCTGCAAGAGATTCCTCCTTTTCTCCTTCTTCACTCATTTCGTCTGCCTGAGATTCTTCCCTCTAATCGTCGTCGCTCTCTTCTCCAAATTCTTCAGTCACCGGAGGTTGCTCCTTTTCTCCTTCCTTACTCATTTTGTCTGCCTAAGATTCTTCCCTATCCATATTCTGAACCGGCGATCGGTGGCTCTGTCCTTTTTCTTCTTCAGTCACCGGAGACCCGTGCCTCTTTGCTTCTTCTTCGGTCCTTCCGCCGGAATTCACTTGCTCATCATTCTAAACCGGAGATCGCTTTTTTTCTAACCTTGTTTCAACCATTTTTAAACACAACTAAACAACAATCTATCTCCAATCAAGTAGTTTTCCCTAGTTTGACGATGAGAGTGCTCGTTCTCTAAAGAAGAGCGGTTTGATTTTTGATAACTGTTTTTGAAAAATTAGGGATTTGATCGATTTTAATTAGGAACAGTTATATTCGAATGGGTCGGGCTCGTCTACCGGATCCTCATGTTTAGGTCAGTAATATTTCTATTTTTGTTAGGGTAACATTATAAAATACCATTATTTTCTTATTTAACTTAAATGGAAAAAAATTGATTTATTATACTGGGGTCTTCGGATTTTCGTTTCCCAGCATCGGTATTTTCAGACAAAACTCTTCCTGAGTGATATCATTGTTAGGGTTATTGTAACACCCTTTCCGCTTTTCCGCCACATGTGCCAAGATAACGTATTAATTTTTTTGTCTCATTTCAAAAATTTTGCAAACGACCAAAATTTAAACTGCAAATGCTAACCTTAGAAAAATAGAAAATGAGATAAGTAATGAATTACTATTTACACAGTGAAGGTTTTTTTCGACCCACATGAAACATAAAACACTTTCTATGCAACAAGCTTCAAAACACATTACCATAAATACTATCAAACATATAGCACATCCTTCTCGAGAGTTATAACATACACTAAACCTCTGTAAATTAATAATGTCTATACTATGATATTATACAGTAGAACCTCTATAAATTAATATTTGATAAATTAATAAATACTATAAATTAATAAAATTTGTCGGTCCCAAGTCGGACCGGTGTAAAAATGACCAACATTCGATTAGATAATAAGATAATATATTTTTAAAAATCTCTATGTAAATATATGGTCCTATTAATAACATAGATCAATAATCATGTAAATTTGTATATATATATATATATATATACATATATATCTTTTCTTATACAACAAATTTCTGTTAGAACTCACCAATAACTTTTCATGTATAAGAAAATATTAAAATATATTGTAAACTATATTACTGTTATAACGTAAATGCATTTGCCATAAAAATCAATAAAAATTTCTATAAGTTTTTCAATTCTAAAATATGCATACTTTTTTATTCAATAGTCGTATAAGCTGTTTAAATACAATAATTAAAGTTACTACTCATAAATTTAAAGTTATGTTAACAGTTTATATAAGTAAATTCATCTATAATTTTTGTTATTTATTATCAAAATAATTTAATTTTGTTTTAAAATTTTAAATTTTAATTCTTAAACTATTAAAATTTATAACATACAAAACATTAATTTCAGGATCATTTTAAATATATATTTTAATTTTTAACAAAAATCTCTTGAAATTAATAAATAAACTAATATCACTATAAATTAATAAAATAAAGTGGTCCCAACATTATTAATTTATAGAGGTTTTACTGTATATGGAACAATATTTATTTTGGGTCCTTTTGAAATTTTAATTCCAAATGCAGTCTTTTGAGAATACTTTTTAAAATACTATGGTTCCCATTTGTAATTAAAATTTACAGAGAGATAAGTTTTCGTAATTTACCATTTTATTAATATAGAAAAATTAGTTTCAACTGATTTATCATTTAAGATAAAATTAATAAAGTTTTCAAAATTTTGAGTTGAGATCATTTAATCTAAATAAAATAAGGAAAATTGTAAAAATTTTATCCTTTCAAAACTTTATTTCTAATCAGAACCGCCTACCTAAGTAGCACTGAAACGGAAACAATTACGCGAAAGCGAAACGTGTGGAAACACGGAAATAATTTTTTCAAACAATTAGGAAACGGGTACATGTTGAAAACATAAATATATATATATATATATGTATAATATAGTAGATATAAATAATTTTGAAAAATATAGTGAAAGATTAAACCATATTAAAAAAATATTTGAAACAATAAAAATCCAATAAATAAGTATTAAATAGTTTAAGTAAAATAAAACATCATAATCATTGAAGTCAAACATCTAAATCATAAATTGATAAACATTTTTCTTAAGTTGTAAACTTTTGAGTTCTACTTCTAAGTTATAATTGTTGTTTTAGGTCATGATTAATTTTTAGAGAAGAATAAAATATAAAATATTTTTATGTCATAAATTAGTTATTATTTTAAAAAGTAAACAAAATATACATATATCATGCATATATCATGTTTCTAAGTTATTTATTTATAAATTTCCAAATAAATAAAAAACAAGTTTTCATCGTGTTTTGAAAAATGTAAATAGACGTTTCCATAGAGTTTCCAAATGACGGTTTTTTGGAAATGTGTTTCCATCATGTTTCTATCGAGTTTCCGAGAGTTTACATGCTTCATAGCCGCCTACTACTTCAAAATCCTTCCCAATACACTCTGTTTGGAATTAAATTTTTAAAAGAGTTTAAAATAAAAAAATTCTCACAAAATTAATGTTTTAAAAGCTATCCAAAGTATAAAAAATTTCCATAAAAATTTCTCCGTTTGGTAAGTCGGAAGGAGTGAAAAGGTCAGAGAGAGAGATCAAGAATAAAATGTGGATTTCGTCGGCATGATAAATCATGTAGTTGAGTTGTAAATGATTAATGTTTCCAATAGGTTATTGATGAATCTTTATTTTCACTAGTTTTTACTATTGTTTTACATGTTTTATTGAGTCTAGAGTTAGGTTTTGTGTCCTTCTGGCCGGTTTTGGTGTATTTACAGGTTTATACTTCATTTGGAGCTAAAATGGGCAAAATGGAGCAACTATAGATGTTTTTACACTTCATTGGATTTTGGAGACACTCTAGGATCGACTGATCCTGAAAAGGATCGACCAAGCACAAAGAGGATCGACCGATCCCAAAGCAGATTAGGAGATTATCCGCAATCAATCTCCTTCCTTTGATTCGTGCCACCTCATAGATTCCTTCGACCGATCCCAAAGTCGAAGGAATCTATGAGGTGGCACGAATCAAAGGAAGGAGATTGATTGCGGATAATCTCCAAATTGCACATTAACTCTGATTTTTTACCTAGAAGACTCCCTATAAATAGAGATCATTTCCTGAGCGGCCCAGAAGCCCTAGACACGATTTTTCTCAGTTACTTTGTATTTTATTTTCATTTTCAGATCTGTAAGCTTTTACATTGGTTTTTCTAAGATCTATACTATTTTACATTGCATTTTCAGATGTACATTATGTTTTCATCTCTTTCTTTGCATTTCATACCATACAACATCATGATCTATCAATCCATCACCATGCTTGAGTAGATCTGTATGTTGAGAGATGAGATTTATTCAAAGAGATTAATGTTTAATTAGGTTATTGTTATAGATTAGGGTTATGATTAATATATCTATACTTCTATGAAACAAATACTTTTGTTAGCTTGACGAATCTATCAAATGATTCATAGAGCTAGCGTTGGTTATTCTACCCGGAATCTATAGTTTGTATACTTTATTTTCAGTTTTTCAAGAGTTGAGGCTAGATCTACAAGTGAACTTTATCAAACTTGTTAATATATGCTAACATAGGGTCCTAGCGGATTTATGCTATAATAATATTCTCTTTTTGAAAAGATGTATATTTGTTTACAGTGTTTGAGTTCTAGATCTATATCATTAGACTACTAATCCGGTTAGATATCATTTTTATTTATTTAAATCCCTGCGATTTATCAGATCTCAACATTTGTATTAATTGATTTTTATTTCCTTTTATTTTATTCGGATTTTCTGTGACAACTTTCCATATTTTTCATTCTATCTATGTTTAGATCTACAGATCTAAAGCGCTATTTACTCTCTGTGGATTCGATCCCACCATTATACTACCGCGCACAACTGTGCACTTGCGGGAACTATTGGTTTGGGTAAAACCTGATAATAACCACATCAAGTTTTTGGCATTGTTGTCGGGGAGTAATTGTAGCTTCTAGATCTAAGTTTTAGACCTAGTCTAGAATATTTTATTTTCTGCATTTTTTATTTACATCTCTGAGATCGAGCAATCCACATAAGATCAATCGATCCTACTTCTTGCATGATCGACCGATCCCTTTCGAGATCGACCGATCCTACTTTGTGCAAGATCGATCGATTCTCTTTGATCGATCGATCTTACTTCTCTCGAGATCGACCGATCCCTTCCAAGATCGATCGATCCTAGAGCCACTTAATCGGATATGACTTTCAAACTTCTTCTATTTCTCAGATGTATGCAATTAAGGAGCAAGGCTTCTAAAGATCTACAAGGGTTGAGTATAGAGGAGTTGACAAGGAAGTCCACAAGGAAGATCAAGGATACAAAGAAGAACAAAACCACAAGGAAAGCAAAAGATAAGGTTAGTATGGCTTACCCTCATAACTTAATAAACATTCCCCCTGTTGTTGATGGTGAGGATGCAGAAGCAATCCGGCAGAGAGAGAGTCCGGTTAATCAAGGACCTCTCAACGATACTGGATCTCCAGGGGTAAGAGTAGATGTTGTGCAAGGACAATAAGTCCCTCCGCGTAGGGTTACCTTAGGCGAGCAAGATACCCTGCACGTATTATAGGAACCGATCTGCTATCATACCCCCTCCTATCCAGAGGCAAGATTATGAGATTAAACCTCAAATAATCGTCTTGGTGAAACAGTATCAATTCCATGGCCTATCCCAATGGACCACATTGATATCTTTGAGGAGATCTGTAGTACCACCAAAGCCAACAGAGTCCCCCAAGACTACCTCCATTGTAGGCTATTCTCTTTTTCCCTTGCTGATAAGGCTCATAGATGGCTGAAATCTTTGAGTCCTGGATCTATCACAAGTTGGGGTGAATGCCGAGTGCTTTCTTACAGTAGTTCTTCACCAAAGCTAGATCCGCAGCACTAAAAAAAAACATAGCCACATTCCGCCAACCTGGTACCGAGTCCTTCTATGAAGCTTGGGAACACTATAAGAAATACCTAAGGGACTGTCCCCCTCGAGGCTACACTAAGTCGGACAGAATGAACTTTTTCTATAACGGAGTTGAAATGAAGTATCAAATGGCTATGGACACAGCCAGTAGGGAGACTTCATGAGCAACACACTGGAGGAAGCCATGGAGCTCATTGAAAACATGGCAGCAAGCAACTCTAACAGATCTTTTGACTATGATAGAAGAGTCAACCCCACTCAAGCGAGTGATTAGATCATAGAGGAGCTTAATGCTAAGGTGGACATTCTAATGAGAGCTCAAAAGAGATTTGTTAATCTCTTGAAAAGTGAAGAGTTCAATGATGAGGAGAAACAAACTGAGGAGATTAACTTTCTTGGTGGACAGGGAAACTACCAAAACCAAGGTTTCAACCCGAGCTTTAGGAACCATCCTAACATGTCCTACCGCAGTACTAATGTTGAGAACCCCGGAGATCAGTTTTATCCTCCTCGGAGTACTCAAAACCAAGGGAACTTCCAAAACAATGTTGGTTATGGTAAAACAGGATTAAACCCCCAATCTGGGAATGCTGGTTCCATGGGGAAGATTGAGTCCTTATTCCAGCAAATCATGGAAGGACAGAAATCAACCTGAAAGTTGATAATATCTACAATGATCTTAATGGGAGGCTTGAATTCTTAGGTTCCCATGTGAGGATATTGGAAACCAAGGTAGCAAGGTCAGCCAAAAATGGTTAAGACTTTACCAGGGACTCTCCCAGGGAAGCCTGAAACCAATCCCAGAGAATATATGAAGTACATTGATCTGTTCGCAGATAAAGAATTTTTATGGACGTTTCCGCTGGGATCGACCGATCCGAGGGTAGGATCGATCGATCCGAAGATGAGAGCTACTGTTTTCTTGACGAGAAGATCGACCCAAACCCAATGAAGATCGACCCGCAGAGTAAGATTGATCGATCCAACTTCCCCGATAAGGATATAAAAATCGGGAAGGATCAACCGATCCTGGTTGGGAACGATTGATCCTCACGGACACGATTTTGGGATCCCCTTCTTAATAAAAACCAAAAAAGTTCAGAAATCACAAAGAGTTTAGAAAATAAATTGTGCAGCCACCTAGAGAGATAAATCTGCTGAAAACATGAAAGCTAATGAGGATCAAGGAGGAATTGGAAAAGATAACCCACAACCACCTGAAAAAAGCAAACCCTCAGATGCATAAGAGGATAAATCAAGTATGACTTAGATGAGGGTGAGATTTCCCCTTCAGGGAAGATGCATCAATGACCTCTCAGATCACATAATACATGAGAGATATCATTGATGGTAGGACAACTCTGCAAGAAGCAGCTGATTTCCTTCAGGGGGAGTGCAATAAGAAGATGCTAGAAGAATTTTCCCAAAAATTAGAGGACCCTGGAAGGTTTAGTCTCACGGTTACCATAGGGCAGTATCGCTTTAAGAACAGCCTAATTGACACTGATTCCAGCATAAACATAATGCCACTCAGCCAAGCTAAAGAAGTTCGGATTGATCACCCTAAAACCAATTACCATAGATCTTGAGATGGCTGATGGAACAACAAGGAAACCAGTGGGGAAACTCTTTACACATTCATGTCCAGCTTAAGGGAAGTTATGCACTAGTAGACTTCGTTGTTCTCGCCTTGGATGAAGAATGAAAAGGAATTATACTTGGCAGACCTTTTCTGGCAACTACCAGGGCCTCAATTAGCATCCCCAAGAGAAAAATTAAACTTAGGTTTAAAAACACATTTATCACCTTCTATGTCGAGACCGTCAACAAAATCCCCACCATAAATGGTCAAGCTTTCATTGTGAAAGATGTGGAATCTGTTGATGTTGTTCATCCAATGAACATGACTCCGGGAAGTGATGGCCGCGAAGATCCAGCTGAAATAAACTTTGAAACTGCTGAAGAAAATATGGATAACATGATGAGGGCTGTCACTGCAAAGCCCAAAATCAAGGCAGAAAACCAACAACCAGATCAGGAAGATACCATTCATCCAATGAGCCCAGAACCAAATTGAAATAAAACCAAGTCAAGCTAGTGATTTAGCAAAACAAGCGCTAGTTGGGAGGCAACCCAACATATTCTTTTAATTTCTTTTTGCTTTTGAATTAATAAAACTATTTAATTTTATTTTATTTCCCTTCAGTTATTTTATTTTTTTATTTATCAAAATAAGATATGATGATGTTTTTTTTAGCTGACTAAAAACAGGTGCAAAACGCAGAAGGTGCAAATTTCAAGAAGTTTTAGGACACTGAGATCGATCGACCCCGAGACGAGAAAAGCTGAAAACCGGTTCATGAACAGACCAAAGCTCCCTTTTGGTCGTAAAACTCCTTTCACGGTTTATGGTTTGCTTTCTTGTTCACAATTCATTATCTCTAGTGTTGTTTCGTAGCAGCAATTTTCTTTGATTTTATATCACAGTAGGACGCAGTGATTAAGTCTAGAGGAAGGGGTTTCTGCTTTCATATGTTACTAATACTGTGTTTTCTTTTGTTTCCTTGTAAAAAAAAATTAAAATTTTCAAAACAAAAAAAAAAACTTTTTCATTTTTCTAGAGTCGTTTTGAGTCAAAAATGGGAACTTTATTACAATTTTCTTGGTTTCTATTTTATGTTGACATTTATTGGACATTAGTTTAGGAAGATTGGAAACACCATCAGTTGATCAACTTTGCCAGAAGCGACCTATCCTTGGAAATCTTAATGATCCGGCGTTGGTTCTATCTACTTGGACCTTTAGCCGGACTAATCTTCTCACTTAGGGGCTCGATATCGCATAAAAGATCATATACATCCGGAGTTCACCTCATTCTTATTAGAGCTCCGGATGGCCAAGCTCATTTTTAGCTTGGTTCCACACCCTTACACCCTTTTCATTCAGACCCCAGTCCTCTTTCACAACATTAGGAGCATGTGCAACCAAGTGCAAAAATTATGAAGTATGGAAGTCAGTACAACCAAATGTTCCAAGGATATTCGAGTAATCTTTTTAGTATCAATACTTCATCTATATTAGCTTGAGTTGACTATTGGTGCAATTTTTGTATATTGATGTATTTGGTTAGGACTGGTTCCAACTTCTCCCTTCTCAGAAAAAATGCTCTGGGATCGACCGATCCTATTCAGATCGATCGATCCCGTCTCATTCCGAGACTCTCTTTCAAGAGAAAAAAAACCAAAAAGAAAGAGAAGGGAAAAAAGTTTGAAGGAACCAGAATAAAATATTTTATTTAGTTAGTTAGTTATTTGTTTATGTTATTTATTTTAGCACCAATAGCAACTCTATTAGGATCATCGTATAGAAGCTTACTTAGAGGCCAAGGTTCAGGAGGTTGTGCACCATCTTTGGTTTCCGTCTCACTGTGATTTTGCGCATTGGCTTGCACTGGAGTACATTTGTCATGCCTAACCATCACCCTTAAAATGACCCCTCGTTACTAGCCCTTAGCGATTGAGACTTCCTTTGTGAGACTGCGCGCAACACTTATTGAATATTAAAGGGCCAACAATGGAGATTTCAGAAGTTCTCTTGGATCTCAGATGCTATGCTTATGGTAAAGTAAATGTTGTACTGCTAAAGTTCAATTAACCTTTCACAAGGTTTTTTTTTTGTTTACATGATCAACATGGTGGATTCTAAAGCTAGACGTAAGTTCCCACTTTTCAAACCTATACTTCTGAACTTTGTTTCATTGTTTTGTTGCTTACTTGAGGTCAAGCAAGGTTTCAAGTCTGGGGGTATTTGATGAGTCTTTATTTTCACTAGTTTTTAATATTGTTTTTACATGTTTTATTGAGTCTAGATTTAGGTAGGTTTTGTGTCCTTCTGGCCGGTTTTGGTGTCTTTACAGATTTATACTTCATTGGAGCTAAAAGAGGCAAAATGAAGTAATTTTGGACCTTTTTACACTTCATTGGATTTTGGAGACACTCTAGGATCGATCGATCCTGAAAATGATCAACCAATCACAAAGAGGATCGACCAATCTCGAATCAGATCGGTCAGTCAAAGGAATCTATGAGGTGGCACGAATCAAAAGAAGGAGATCGATCGATCCAACATGATCGATCGATCGATCCGGATTGCAGATATTCTCTAAATCGCACATTAACTTTGATTTTTTACCTAGAAGACTCCCAATCAATAGGGATCATTTCCTGAGCGGCCTAGAAGCCCTAGACATGATTTTTCTCAGTTACTTTGTATTTCATTTTCATTTTCAGATCTGTAAACTTAAAACATTGGTTTTTCTCAGATCTATACAATTTTCCATTGCATTTTCAGATCTACATTTTGTCTTCATCTCTTTCTTTGCATTTCATACCATACAACATCATGATCTATCAACCCATCACCATGGTTGAGTAAGTTTAATGTTTAATTAGGTTATTGTTATAGATTAGGGTTATGATTAATAGATCTCTACTTCTATGAAACAAATACTTTTGTTAGGTTGACGAATGATTCATAGGGTTTTATAATACAGCTAGTGTTGGTTATTTTACCTAGAATCTATAGTTTGTAGGCTTGATTTTTAGTTTTCCAAGAGTTGAGTTTGGATCTACAAGTGAACTTTATCAAACTTGTTAATATATGCTAGCATAGGGTCCTAGCAGATTTATGCTATAATAATATTCTTTTTTTGAAAAGAGGTCTATTTGTTTATAGTGTTTGAATTCTAGATTTAGATCATTAAACTGCTAATCTGGTTAGATATCCTTTTTTTTTATTTAAATCCATGTGATTTTCCAGGTCGCAACATTTGTTTTAATTGATTTTTATTTCTTTTTATTTTATTCGGATTTTCTGTGACAATTTTCCATATTTTTCATTTTAACTTTGTTTAGATCTACAGATCTAAAGCGCTATTTCCTCTTTGTGGATTTGATCCCACCATTATACTATCATGCACAACTGTGCACTTGTGAGAGTTTGGGTAAAACCTGATAATAACCACATCAATTATGAAATCATTTCATAGTAAAATGTGGATTCTGTGTTATTCATTTTGGGTTTTTTCTCTATGGTATAGTGTTTTTATTTTAATATTCTAATGGATTGGTCTTGTGTGAGATGTTGTTGTTTATATATACATTATTACAAAATAGATGTTGATTTTAATTTTTTTTTCTGATTTATTGTATCATATTTAATTTTTTTAATTTTTATTTTAATTATTCTTGATGATTAGTTTTAATTATCTTTGATTAGTAGTGTTATTTATGTTGACCAAGTATAATAATATAAAATGTTCTCTAAGAATGTGATATGATTTATTAATTTTTAAATAAGGAGTGAAAAAGTTATAAGATACTATGCTACATGTCACACACACAAAAAAGAATATTTGACATATATTTTAATTTATTTTTTGTTAAAATAATTTGGCGCTAATATACTTTGAATAAAAAAAATAGAATCTAAATATATGTTTTTTTTTACATCAATAGAATCTAAATATATGTAAATTCATATAGATGTATAAAATTAATTTTTTTTGAATATAAATACTTTTTATTGTATATATGCATAAAATTAAAAATTAATTTTTGATTCGTATATATGCATAAAATTAAATATTTATATATACCTTTTGTCTATATTTTATTTTCTTAAGTTATAAAATTTAGGGTATAATAGGTTTTTCACTTATTATAAAACCTATTTTACCAAATCGTTCTTAAAAATAATATAGATGGTCAAATTATTTTTTTAAAATCGTATATTGCCAAATTCTCCAAAAATAGTTAGGACTTAAAAAACGACGGTAAGACATAGTCATGGGCTTACCTAGCTTTTGAAATCTTCAACCCGGCCCAGTTAAAAGATAGGGAAAAAAAACAAAATGAACAAATACTTCAACGCTTCTTCAGTTCTCAGTCCTCAGTCCTCTTGTTGCGTTGAATCTGCCAAAACCCTAATTTTGGTGTGATTGATTCTTCGTTTCCGCCATGGAAGAAGTATGCGAAGGAAAAGAATTCTCATTCCCACAGCAAGAAGAGATCATCCTCTCACTCTGGACTCAAATCGATGCCTTCAAAACACAGCTCAAACGCACTGAGAATTGTCCGGAGTACATCTTCTATGACGGACCTCCATTCGCCACCGGGCTTCCTCACTACGGTCACATCCTCGCCGGTACAATCAAAGATATCGTGACTCGGTACCAAACCATGACCGGTCACCACGTCACGCGTCGGTTCGGGTGGGATTGTCATGGTTTACCAGTTGAGAATGAGATTGATCGGAAACTGAATATAAAGAGAAGAGATGAAGTGATTCAAATGGGGATTGATAAGTATAATGAAGAGTGTAGAAGTATTGTTACGAGATATGTTAGTGAATGGGAGAAGGTTATTACTAGGACTGGTCGTTGGATTGATTTTAGTAATGATTATAAGACTATGGATTTGCCTTATATGGAGAGTGTTTGGTGGGTTTTTGCTCAGCTTTTTGAGAAGAATCTTGTTTACAGAGGCTTCAAGGTTTGTTGTTTCTTGCATTTCTCTGTAGGTTTAGAGATTTTGGTGAAATTGGTTTTTGATGTTTGTGATTTGTGGTTTTGTTTTGTAGGTTATGCCTTATAGTACTGGTTGTAAGACACCGTTATCGAATTTTGAAGCTGGTCAGAATTATAAGGTAATGTGTGGTTCAGTTGTTTGCTACCTTCTGTTGTTGTATATTTGATCTCTGATATTGGTAGAATCGTGTGTGTATAGGAAGTACCTGATCCAGAAATCATGGTGACTTTTCCGGTTATTGGAGATAAAGATAATGCGGCTTTTGTGGCTTGGACTACTACTCCGTGGACTTTGCCGAGCAATCTTGCTTTATGTGTCAATGCTGAGTTTGTTTATCTGAAGGTTCGTAACAAGAATACTGGAAAAGTCTTAGTGGTTGCTGAATCTCGGTTGTCATCGCTTCCTGCTGATAAGCCCAAGGCTAAGTTGAGTAATGGACCTGCTGGTGATATGAAGAAGGCAAATCCGAAAGGGAAAGGTGCTAAACCTGAAAGTGCAGCTGATTCTTATGAAGTGTTGGAAAAATTTAGTGGAGCTTCTCTGGTTGGGAAGAAGTATGAACCGTTGTTTGAGTACTTCAGCGATTTTTCAAGTGAGGCCTTCAGAGTAGTAGCAGATGATTATGTCACTGATGACAGTGGTACTGGTATTGTTCACTGTGCTCCTGCCTTTGGTGAAGATGATTATCGTGTTTGTCTTGAGAACAAGATAGTTAAAAAGGTTAGATTTGACTACATTCTCCATAACTTCAGATATGGCCTTGTTGTTCAGATTTATATTCTATTTTGTTTTTCTTGGTTTATATTTCTGATCACACTACTAGAAAATATCATGTAATCTTATTCAGGTGGGGTTTAGTTGATATTGGGTTTTGGGGTGGTTCCTGGGGATTTCGTAGGGGGTTTAAAGGGATTACACTGTATAGTTAATTGTTTAGGATGAGATTTTCATTTGTTGTTTCTCTCTCTTTTGAAGAACCCATGCTTGTGTATTCTACTAATCTCGCTTTATCTCATTATTTTAGATGTTGTTTTATTTGGTAATCCTATATTTCAGGGAGAGAATCTAGTTGTGGCTGTTGATGACGATGGTTGTTTTACTGAGAGAATTACCCATTTCAGTGGCCGTTATGTCAAAGATGCAGACAAGGATATAATTGAGGCCGTGAAGGTGAGTATGGATGCCAAATGCTTGTAATATGCCTCGATGAGTCATTTAAGATCGTAATGATTTGTCATATCTCTTAGAGAATCGGAGTGAAATTAAGCAAAAAATTTCAAAACTTTCAGGCTAAAGGCAGGCTTGTTAAAACAGGGAGCTTTACTCACTCATATCCATTTTGCTGGCGGTCAGACACCCCTCTGATATATAGAGCAGTTCCAAGTTGGTAAGTTTCATATTTCACATGAGCTTGTGCTAAGTACTTAGTTGTGTTATCATTTAGTTCTAGTTTCAGTGAGGCACTTTGTCACTCTGGTCCTTGTCTTGAAGTTTTGCTAAAAAGATGTAGGAATTTGTCCTGTACCAGTTTGCTTGGTGTAACTGATGATTATATTTTGTTCATATGATTATATCTGGCTGCCTCTTTTCGGAGCTATCTTGTGTATATTGTTTTGGCAACCCATCAAACTATTTACGTTTTTCAGTTTTTCATGTTTTCATTTATCTATTTATATTTAATATGTAGTGAGTATCTTACCTAAGTGGCACGAAGTAATTACTCCAGATGATATGAATCTTAGCATTATTTAAGTTTCATGTGTGGTCAGGACTTTGAAGTTTGTTCGTTTTTGACCTGTTAGGTTTGTGCGCGTGGAGCAATTGAAAGAAAAATTGTTAGAAAACAATAAACAGACGTATTGGGTACCTGAGTATGTGAAGGTCAGTGGAAGAAAGAATCAGTACTTTTGAGCATATTACAAGTTTAGTTTTTTTAGATAAGTTACTGATCTGAATAAATTTATTCTAAAACCTTCTTCTTGATTAACCTGCAACTCAGGATAAACGTTTTCACAATTGGCTTGAAAATGCAAGGGATTGGGCAGTCAGCAGAAGTCGATTCTGGGGTACTCCTCTTCCAATATGGATCAGCGATGATGGGGAGGAAGTTGTGGTCATGGATTCTGTTGAAAAGCTTGAAAAGCTCTCTGGTGTCAAGGTCTCTTCTTTTGTTGTCTGCTTTTTTTTTTCTTTGTTTTGTTTCTGTCTTTCTACTGCAACTAAAAAAATAAGCAGTAATTTATCAACAGGTAGCTCACTGATGCTTTTATAGGAAAAGCTACTGTCCCGATCTTTTACAATCTGACTGAATGTTTCTAGAAGTCTTCTTAATATGTTCTGTTCAAGTTTATGCCATACTATAGGGGTTCTTATCTTCTTACTGGGCATTTCAGATGTCAGAAAGTCTGATACTCGTTTGTTTTTCTGATGATGTTGGTGCAGGTATTTGATCTACATCGTCACCATATTGATCAAATTACAATCCCATCTAGTCGTGGCCATGAGTTTGGTGTGCTCCGTCGTGTAGAAGACGTAAGATGGATCCAATACTTCTTTCATTTTACTACTAATCCTTGATTATCTGGGGTGTTATCCAATGCTTACACTTATATCATGCTTTTTCAGGTTTTTGATTGTTGGTTTGAGAGTGGGTCGATGCCTTATGCATATATTCATTACCCATTTGAAAACAAAGAGCTATTTGAGAAGAACTTTCCTGGTGATTTTGTGGCTGAAGGGCTTGATCAAACTCGTGGATGGTACGTCATTCCATCTCTTGATTGTGACGAGAAGTATAAAGCATTACATTATTTAAACTTGGGCATTTTAAAATTATTTAATAGCTATCATGGTGGTTACATGGTGAAAAAAGGGCTTTGCTTTCTATTAAGGTCTTTGAGAACAGAATTTAACCTTTTAGTATTGCATATCTTAATTGGTGTTTATGGTCTTAAAAGTTTTCAACCCAAGATGGGTGCTAAGAACCCATATCATATCTGTTCTCATAAGTTTTCGAGAAGGAAATGCTATATTGATAAATCGTTTAATCTCTTTAGACAAATTATCTCTTGCTAGATCTGGGTTTGTTTCGTACTGTATTGGATGATCCGAGGCTAATGGAAGTTGTGGTTTGGTATCTACAGGTTTTATACTCTTATGGTGTTATCTACTGCATTATTTGATAAGCCTGCGTTTAAAAATCTGATTTGCAATGGTCTTGTGCTTGCTGAAGATGGTAAAAAGATGGCTAAGAAATTACGGAATTATCCACCACCTATGGAAATCATAGATGAATATGGGGCGGTAAGTTTTCTTTTTATAAGCTCTTATGCTACGTTTTCAGCTTTTATTTTTATTTTCTACAGCTATGAAAATCTTGGCAGCGTTTATACGTCATCACTTAGTCACTTTACCTGAACCATGACAGGATGCTGTGCGATTGTACCTGATAAATTCTCCGGTTGTACGTGCTGAGCCACTACGCTTCAAAAGAGAGGGAGTACTTGGTATTGTGAGTGATCTTAGTGATTGGTTTATTGATACTTTGAGTAGATTTGTTGATTGACTGAACTAATCTTGTCCTGCATTGGGATATACTAGGTTAAAGATGTATTCCTTCCATGGTACAATGCATATCGGTTCCTTGTGCAAAATGCAAAGAGACTTGAGATTGAGTGTTCTGAAACCTTTGTTCCTATTGATCTGGCAAGTTTACAGTCATCAAACGTTCTCGATCAGTGGATTCACTCAGCTACGCAGAGTCTTGTCCATTTCGTATGCGAAGAGATGGATGCATATCGGCTTTACACTGTAAGCATTTTACATGCCATTTTCAGCATGATATGGTGTTTAGAAACAAGTTATCATTTTCTTGTGGTACTTATTATGGTACTTATTACATCTTTCTTAACCTTTTCCAGGTGGTTCCTTATCTCTTGAAGTTCCTCGACAATCTCACTAACATATATGTTAGATTCAACCGCAAGAGGTTAAAAGGCCGTACAGGAGAAGATGATTGTCGCATTGCTCTTTCAACTCTATACAATGTATAGTAAATAGTTCTGTGGATACTTTTGTTTGCATGGTCATCATCATTTGCAAACTCGTGATAGCTAATAATTGTGTCTGGATTTTCAGGTGCTCCTTACTTCTTGCAAAGTGATGACCCCTTTTACTCCGTTCTTCACCGAGACTTTATTCCAGAATCTGCGGAAAGTATCTGAAGGTTCTGAGGAAAGCATTCATTACTGCTCTTTTCCACAACCAGAAGGAATGGTAGTTCTCAAATCCATATCTCCATATCCAAGTAGAAAATATAAATTGTCTTTGAGTTTTTGCTTATTCATATTTCTTGTCGTGTTTAAATAGAGAGGGGAGAGGATTGAGCAAAGTGTTACAAGGATGATGACAATCATTGATCTTGCTCGGAACATTCGTGAGCGTAACAAACTACCCTTGAAAACTCCTCTAAAGTGAGGATTGTATTTTTATTGTTTTTCAGTTTCTTCTTTGTTACGCTAAACATGAAAAAAAAAGGTTCATGCATGCTTATTTTTGTTGTATCAGGGAAATGATTGTAGTCCATCCAGATGCAGAATTCTTGAATGACATAACTGGAAAACTAAGAGAGGTATGTGGTGTTACAGTTTATCTTGTGGAAAGTCTTAATTATTATATATACTTATCTGTATAAGAAATTTTTTGATGTTGTTACTGAGGACTGCTTGAAATCAGCAAACTACTGTGTGGAAGAGAAATTATTAATGCTCCACGAGTCCTGAGTGCATACTAGGCTTTGCGCATTAACTACTTTTTATCTTTACATTCAAGGAACCGATACCTCAGATTTATCCAGTTGATTTTGCATTGCAGTATGTCCTGGAAGAACTTAATGTAAAATCTCTTGTACCATGCAATGATACTCTGAAGTATGCAGCTCTAAAAGCAGAACCAGATTTCAGGTTGATCAAGTTTTGTATCTGCGCTTTTCTCTTTACCGTTGAGCTCAATGTGCTATAGCAATTTTATTTGTTCATTCGTGCAGTGTATTGGGAAAGCGACTTGGAAAGTCTATGGGGCAAGTTGCAAACGAAGTTAAAAAAATGTCTCAGGAAGATATCTTACGATTTGAAGAGGCTGGGGAAGTTACTATTGCTGGACACATGCTTAAGCTAACAGATATCAAGGTCTCTCATGCTATAATGCTCTCTTATGGGATGTCATGAAGAATATGTTGTCAATAGCTAAACTCTGACACATTTCTTTCTTTTGTTGTACAGATTGTTAGGGTTTTCAAACGCCCGGATGGTTTGAAAGATAATGAGATTGATGCAGCTGGAGATGGTATGAATCTTAATTAAGCACCATTTATCTTGATTGATTACTGGTACTCTATCGGTAAGGATACATATAATATTTGCTTATATTCATGATGCAGGTGATGTTTTGGTGATTCTGGATCTACGAGCAGATGATTCTTTGTTTGAAGAAGGTGCTTCTCGTGAGGTAAATAGATATAACATATAATGCTGTTCAAGTCCTAGATGAAACCGAAGCATACATTTTCTTATAACTTGTATATTTGCTATGGTTTTTTTTTCTGTATCTGAACATTTTATTTCCAGATAAAACATTATAACATATTGAGCTCATGAGCTTTCTTTCCTTGTGCTATAGATTGTCAATAGGATCCAGAAACTACGGAAAAAGTCAGGTCTGGAACTAACAGACTTTGTGGAAGTGTACTTTGAATCATTGGACGAGGATGAATCTGTTTCGAAACAAGTTCTACTCTCTCAGGTAACTGACTCTTTGGTTTGTTACTCAACTCAAGTTCTACTTGAAATATACGAATGTCTCATTGCTGTTAAGTTCTCACTGTCTCGTCATTTTTGTTTGTTGGACAGGAACAATACATTAGGGATTCAATTGGCTCGCCTGTGCTTCTGTCGACTTTAATGCCATCACTTGCAGTAAGTCATTAACACTCCCACTTCTGCTTTTTTTATTTATTTTCACGGCGGAAACTTAATGTTTTACCCTCATGTCTTTTGTTTGACAGGTCGTTATATCTGATGAGGTATTTATCCCAAAAGAAACATCCGATGAGAGTGTCAAGAAGGTTCCAAAGATGTCATATAAGATAAGTTTGGCTAGACCAGCTTTGAAGTTCAATGAAGAGGCTGTTCTTGCTTTATACTCAGGTGAGTCGCTGTCTCATCACAATAGATGTCTACCGTCAATTCTCTCTCACTTTCTTTAATGAGTCCCATCTATGGTTTCCAGGAGACGTGAAATTTGCAACCGGGCTTCAAGCATACTTGTTATCGAGGGATTATTCGAATCTTAAATCAGAATTCCAAGCCGGAAATGGGAAGGTTTGTTTGTACATACACAAAATTCTGATCATTAGTTAAGTGTTTTACTTAATCGGTTTTTCTGTAACTTGTATGGCAGATAACTGTAAGCTGCATCGAAAAGCTGCCTCCAGTGACTGTGGTTCTTGGAGAACATCTTCATTTGTCAGTCAGCGACGACTTTTTGAGCACGAGGAACGCATGAGCCCTCCCTCGTGGTTTTGTTTGATTGTTTGTGGTAACTTGGGATTTATTTCAAACGTTAAGTCCCACATTTTTCTTCTTCCATATCTTACCTTTAATGTGTTTCCTTAGATTGTTGCAAAAAGTGTTAAATCTCAGTGTTGAGATTACTCTGTAGTCTGTACTCGTTTTCTCAAATTTTATGGTGGGACAGCTTCACAAGCTTGGTCAAGAGTTTTGAGTTTTTTCCTAATTATTGTTATAAGCAGCGAGGCTAACATTATATAACAGTAAAGCTCTCTGATACAGAAAAATGAAATCTTACAAACTAAGTTAAGAGCACGAGAAATTGACGAATAAAGCAAAATTAATCATCCTGTTTTACTAGATCTACTTTTTTTTTTTTTTTTTGTCGTATTTTACTATATCTACTTACAATACCATCAAACTCTATTTGTACATATATAAAAGATCCTGAGGCTTGCATACTTTTCACTCAGCGTACCACAAGCTTCGAGTGAATCAACAATTGCCGAGTCTTACAAATTCGTAGTAATCATCATGCAATTTCACCGGTAGTCATCTGGAGAGTGCAAAAACCTGAATGTGACTGGCAGTTGCATTAGTACCACAAAGCAGACAATACCATTGGCTAGTTACGTGATTTGCAAGGAAAACGAAGGCAATATGTATAAAAGACTAAAACTCATAGGAAAAGATTTCTCATAGGATCTGATATCATATTAGGAGATGGTCTTAGAAATGGTCTTAAAGGGCTTGTGGTTGAAAGAGTGAAGACTCCATAAACGAAAAATGTATCCCAAGAAAGTATCAAAGTCACAGAATCTGCAATTAAGTACAACATTTCGAAAACCATTGGCAGAATCCGAACAACAAGTTTAAAGCACAATGTTTGACTTCTAGGATGTTGGATGCGAGATTATTGTTTCCCACGACATGAATAACATTTTCAGGAATCTTAAAAGAGACTCTACTGGTGTTTGGCTTTTACATATACAACGTATATGCTTCCGCTCAGTTCCTCAAAGCTAGGAAAGTCCCAAATATATCAATTAGCATCAAAATTGAAACTTCTTATGAAAAAGCATGAAGATCAGTAACCTATCAAGATATCCACCGGATAGTCAATGAATTTTTTTATTCAGATAGGGATGATGTGCTTCCTTGTCCACATACCAGATTGTGTTTAATACAACATAGGTCTCTATCTAAGAAACTGCACATACATGAGCATAACAGATGTATCATTTACTCACAAAAAACACAAAAAAGCCATGGTGCAGAAACCCAACCAACAAAAGCCCAGCCCAAAAAAGAATATCTACTACACTATTAAAAAAGAATCAATTTAAGAAGTGTTTCCAAACAGTACCTACCACTAAATTCAAAAAAGTTATCACTAAACCTGTTTCCAAAAACTTACACTAAAATAATTTCATTAATTGCCATTATACATATATCATTCTTCACATTTTATTTTCTATAATTTAGCCATTAACTAACTAATCCCATTAAATTTTGATGGCCTTAAATATATAGTTTAAAATAAATACTATAGTATTTTATTTCAACATAAAATATGTAATTTTTATGTAAAAAAATCACATTTAATTATACACTTTATTACATTGAAATCTCATTTTATTTATCAAACACTATTATAAAATATTGATAGCCACACACACACACATATATATAGTTTAAAATAATTACAGTTTTTCTAAGATAATAAGTTTAACAACTTATATAATTTCTTATAAGTATCGTAGACTAATTTAGGAATGTTATCCTTCCTACCAAACTAAACTGATAGAATCGAAATCTCATCATATCAAAGTGTCATTATTCTCCGTCGCTAAAATGATGATTTTTAGGAATTTCTTCGGTTGGTCTCCGCCGCATATACACATGTTAACACATGGTTCTGAGCCTCTGGAGTATCCATCTCCTTACCTCGATGATATTTCTGAGAAAAGTGGTATGGGCACAACGACGCAAGAATAAGATGTCTTAGCAGAGGTAAAACTGTCTTCTGAGCAGAGGTAAAATTGTCTCCTGCTTTTCAAACAGATTATACATTATAGCGGCATTAGAACCTGGGCTAATGAGTGGGATCTTGAGTTCATGTCTGCAGTCTTGAAATTGATACCATATCCAACGAGAAAGAATATGATTCAAAATAAATATGGTCATATACAGTGCTGTTTTTGAGGAATTGGTTACAAATTTATAACAGTCTTTAGTGGCTCGGGAAGAGGGGCTACATTCTCATGATATCCATCATGTTCAAAGATAAATAGAGGGAGAAGATGAGAAATTATAAAAAAAAAATTGGTTTATGTTAGTTTTTAGTTTCTATGTAGAGGAAATAATTTTATAGTAGATTTATCTATCAAAATTCTAAATAAGCGGGTTAATAAAGTGAATTTTATCAGAATTATGTGTATTTTTGTTGTTGCCTCAGTTTCAAAAATCTGTGGGTTAATCCGCAAAACCCGTGGTTATAATGTGGGCAGGATTAGAGTTATCAGTTTACAATTAGGAGTTCATGGTGGGTCAACATGCTAAAACCCGTAAATAAGTTCAACATGTGGTGAGACCGATTAAATGGAATGAGTTAACATGTTTTGACACCCCTACATATTTGTTTTGGCTTTGTTTTAAACTTAAATCATAGTCTTCCATGTTGAAAATTAATTTAAAAATTAAGATAAACTTATACATTTTAAAATATTAAAGTATTTGTAATTCGATGCATGCTAAAAGACTGTAAAACTTATATATTATAAACTGTAATAAACCAAATAAATTTAAAAAAAACAACCAAAATTAAAAGTAAATAAATAAAAAGTAGCAACTTAAATTTGACAAAAAGATAAAAAAAATTATAAATAGAAAACAAATAAAAAGATACAAATTTATATTAAAACAATTGACTCGCGGTGTACTGTAAATCTAGTTGTTTTATAAATACCTTCTTCCTAGGTGGGAAATAAACCCTTGCTGTTTTCATATGTTCTGACCATGGCTAATTTATTAGGTGGCTGTCTCTTACAAGCTCTTATCTAATGTTTTATACCCACTTTCTTGACTGAAGAAGTTGTTGATTTTAACTTGTGCTCTTCTTTAAGGTAAGCGAAAGCTGGAAGATGATTTGGAGATAAAACCGATTCTGATGAAACATAAGGAAAACTCCGAGGAGAAGGTAACCTAAGATGGTCAGATTCTGCAGAATCCTCTTGTTATCTGTACACTTTGTTCTAATGGTTACTCGTAACAGGAAACAAGGCAAATATGTAGTCATTTTCTCCAGCAGATGAAAGGAAGGATCAAGTTTTTGGAGAGAAAATCTGATTTAATCTCAGTGAAGGTATATAATTTTGAAAATTTAAATATTGTACTGTTTGTTAGATATTATTGTACAACACACTTGCTACTTTGTTGAAGTCCTTTTCTCCCTAAGTAACAACACACTTGCTGTTAAATTCAGGAAGTTGCCAGAAGAAAAAAGACGTTCTTTGTTTTATGTCTCCCTCGCGGAGTTGAAATATCAGATATGTAAGTTTCCAATTTCCTTGTCGAAACAATTTTTTTTTCAGGACTGATACTGTATATATCTTCCCACTTTTATAGCATAGATTTCTTCAAAAATGTTGGACAAGTTATTCGTGTTCAACTTATTCTTAAGGAGGATGGCACGCGTATGGATTGTTGCTTTGTTGAGTTTGCTTCTGCTTACCAAGCAAATAAAGTGAGACTAGTTTTATGAAGAAATTATTTGAAAATTAGTGTATATATACTTTTGCTGAAAATTGTACAAGTAATTATTCGAAATAACTTTTTTATACTGTAGGCGCTGCAAAAGAAGAACGGTGAATACTTGCCAACTCGAAGGATCTTTCTTGTTGATGTGGATGAGATAGCTCCATACCATTCACAACCCAAGTAAATTGATTTTTCTTATTTGTTTCTATAACACTGGTTGTAACTTAATTATTGCTAGAGTTTTGACTAATGCTATTATTTTTGTTAATTAGATATTGCATGGATCACATTGGTAAGGGCTTTAACTATTTCCATCTTGTGTTTGTTATCAAGAGCACATTAAGTGAAGTTTTTGCATTTTTGATATTCCAGGTCCGGACGAGAAAGCCTTCCTAAAGAAGAAGATGAGACACTTTCCGATTTTGTTGAGGTACCTCTCTTCAAATATATGAGGAATGAGGCTACTTTTTGTTAATATACGATATAGAAGTCTTTTTTCTCCTCAAGAGTTGTGCTAACTCACATCACATGTCTGTTAAATTCAGCAAGTACTCTTTGTTGCCAATCTCTCGCCCCAAAGTAAAATATTTCAAATGTAAGTCGCACCTTAAATTTCCACTTTTGTTTTCGAAGTAAGTTTTTCATGTCTGCTATTTTAACCTCCACTTTTACAGCGTCAATTTCTTCCGGAATCGTGGAGGAGTTGTTAGTGTTTGACTTATTGTAAACCACGAGGGTAAGCATGTGGGATATGGCTATGTGGAGTTTGTTTCTTCTGAAAAAGCAAAGATGGTGAGAGTAGTTTTGTAGTAATAATGAAAAAAAAAGTAGTATTTACTTATGATGAACAATATACAAGTAGCTATTTGAAAGTATAATTGCTGATTAAATCTTTTATATTGCAGGCACTAGAAAAAAGGAATGGTAAATATTTGCAAGGTCATCAGATTTTTCTTGATGACAGCTCCATACCCTCCAGGACCCAAGTAAATTGATTTCCCATGTTTTGGAGATTTGTTTCAATATAACACTAGTTGTAACTTACTGCTAGAGTTACAGAAGACTAACACTATTTTTTCTGTTAATCAGTTGCAACCTTGCAGAGAGGCTTTGGTAAGAGATTTAACTATTTGTCTTTTGATTTTTGTTATCAAGAGCATATTTGTGTATACACGTACGGAGAGCTCACTAGGGTTTTTTGATATTTCAGTTACGAAGACTACCTTCGACGAGAAAGCCTTATGATAGAAGATGATGAGACAGTGGAAGGCATTGATGCAACTCCTGATTTTGTTGAGGTACATACATGTTCTTATTATATATCTTCAAATATGTCATTCTCAGAAGAAACACTTTGCGTTTAATAACATAACTGTTGCCACAAAGTCGAAACATGGCTTATTCTGTTGATGAATCTTTAGATGAGCCTACTTTTTGTTATGAAAGTTTTAAATCCTTTTTTCTATGTAGAGTTGTGTTAACACACTTGGAAAATCGCTCTACGTTGGCCATCTCTCTCCCCAAACCGAAATATCGCATATGTAAGTAGCGCCTTTAATTTCATCTTTCTTCCTTGGAAACAAGTTTTTCACAACAAATATTATTTTATCATCCATTTTTACAGCATCAATTTCTTCAAAGATGTTGGGGAAGTTGTTCATGTTCGACTTATTGTAGACAAAAACGGCAAGCATGTGGGAAATGGCTTTGTTGAGTTTGCTTCTTCCAACGAAGCAAAGAAAGTGAGTACTTTATTATAGTAATGAATAATGATGATAAAAAAAAAGGTATGATACATTTGGGAAATTATACTAGTTATTTGAAAGTATGTTTGCTGATTAAATTTTGTATACTTTAAGCGCTGGAAAAGAAGAAGAATGAATATTTGCATGATTGCAAGATTGTTGTTAGTTTGCCTAGCACAGCTTCATACCCTCCAGGACCCGAGTAAATTGATTTCCCCTGTTCTTATTGTTAGAGTTTTAATGCCATTATTGAGTACTAACACTATTATTTTTGTTAATCAGGTATAATTGTATAGATCACAAAGTTTGGTAAGGGATTTAACTATATAGTTTTTTATTATTCAAGTTTTAGGTAGACATGGAGAGATGACGAGGGTTTTTGATATTCCAGGTACGAAGCATACCTTGAACAAGAAAGCCTTCTGATAGAAGATGAGGCTGATGAAACTCCCATTTTCCTTGAGGTATACCTCTTCTTATTATCTTCAAAATATTTAATAACAGAAGTGTTGCCATGCACAAAGTTGAAATGAAAGTCCATTTTCTCTGTAGAGTCGTGCGAAACACACTTGCATGGCTACTAAATTCAGGAAGTTGCCGTAAGAAAAAAGACTCTCTTTATTGACAAAATCTCTCTTGATATGAAATTGCCAAGAGTGTAAGTAGCACCTTTACTTTCCATTTTCCTTTTCGGAACAAGTTTTGTAATGACTCCACTTTTACAGCATCAGTTTCTTCGATTTTGTTGGAGAAGTTGTTAGTGTTCGGCTTATTGCAAATCATGAGGGTGAGCATTTGGGCTGTGGCTTTGTTGAGTTTGCTTCTGCTAACGAAGCAAAGAAGGTGATAATAGTTTGGGCAATTCTCTTAAACACCATTAAATTATGTTTTTCTTCCATAAATACCATTAATTTTAAAAATTTCCATATATACCACAAAACTTCCATAAATACCACTAGTTTTAGGGTTTAGGATTTAGGGTTTACGATCTAAAAAACCTAAGCCCTAAACTCATATTCTAACCCCATAAAAACTATACCCTAAATCTAAAATAGTGAACCCAAACTCAAAATTTTAATTATAAACTTTATAAAATCAATTTTTGTGTTTGTGGTACTTTTGAAATTTTTAATTAATGGTGGTATTTTTGGCAACAAAACATAAAAGTGTGGTATTTTAAGGAATTTCTCTAATAGTTTTCTAGTAATGATGAAAAAAATAGTAATTTCATAACTAGTGTACTTATGATGAAAATTTCTTTATATTTTAGGCGCTGCAATATAAGAATGGTGAAAGAATTTGCTGGTGTAAGAGTAATATTTATCTTAACGTGGCTCAGATAACTCCATACCCTCTCCGACCCAAGTAAATTGATATAGTTTCTCTCTAACTTATTTGCTATAGTTTTGATATAAATTACACAAGACTAAAGCTATACTATATTTGTTAATTAGGTACAACCTTGCAGAGAAGCTTTGGTAAGGGGTTTAACTATTTGGCTTTTGAGTTTTGTATGTGGATGAAGTTTTTGGTATTCCAGGGTTATTGATATTCCAGGTACGAAGACTACCTTGGACGAGAAGAAGATGATTTGGAGACCAAACTTAATCTGAAGAAACACAAGGTATTCTGCTCCGACTAATAGAAGAAGATGGAGTTGTTTGATGTTTTTAACTTGTGATACAATGCTTTATTACTTGGGTTTTTCTTATGTTCTAGTTATCTTTTGAAAAATATAATTAATGTTGATTGTTTTGGTGTTAAATCAGTATTACTCGGAAGAGCAAAAAAATTCTTTTCTCATATTTAGTCTCAATGTGGTTCTTTGAAACTGAATCATCTTCATGTCGCCTCCTAACTGATCGGTTTCCAGCTCACCAGCTCAGATTAATCCTCTAGCAATCCCTTCGGCTAATTGTTGCCAATCTTCTTTGGGTTCTATTTGTACAAATACTAAAACTTTTGTTTATCTCAAAATTTATGGTGGGACAGAGATGTGACCAAAGTTGATGTCAGCTTCACCAAACTTGCTTAATATAGTTTTATATTATGGTCTTGATTGGTAGAGCTTTCAAAAGAGCATTAAGTTTTTTTGTTAGCCAATCAACTTATGTTAACAAAACATAAAAAAGAGCATTTGTAAAATCTAAATACTCCTGCTAATGCTCCTTCCTCTATGCTACTACAAGATGGAGCTTTTTTTAAACATAGAGGTTTAAAAATTTAAAAATAATTTTATATAATTAATTTATTTAGTTAGATAAGATATTATATATATATATATATTGAAATTTAAATTTTATATTTAATTATCATTATTTAAAATTATATACCAATAACTTATAATAAATAAATGTAAAATAATATATTTATATATAGTTATATACATAATTTGATCAATTATAATTTTAGATAAAGTGTATTTATTAAAATATTATACCAAAATTATTCTTATTCAAAATTATGGTATATCAAAAACAATATATAACAATATTTTTCCTAAATTATAATTTTATTAAAATATTATTAGAATAAATATTTTTAAGATGTAAAATATAAATATATTATTAATTATATAATTAAATTATATTTATTAAAAATAATCGGTGTAGACACAACATATAAATAATTATGTTAAATATTTTATATAATTTTATATGTAGTTTACTCACAGCTCTAACAATCTCTTAATATATTAATTAGAGCATACAGTTTCAACAACATATTATTTCTGTTCTAAACTGCTTCTGCTCCTTACAGCTACTGCTCTACTATAAGCTATACCAATCAGGGCCTATATAGTTAATCCCACTGTAAGTGTCTATGATTATACAGCGAGGCTAACATAATTTCACAATAAAACTGTGTGAAATCTCATAAACTAAGTTAAGAGCACACTCTTTGAAAATTATAAGTGAGATATCGACATATAAAGCAAAATTAATCATCCTATTTAGCTTCCATACCATCAACTTTATTTGTACATACATATAAGATGTCGAGGCTTACATACTTTTCACTCAGCGTACCACAAGCGTCGAGTGGTTCGCCAATCAAAGCTTGGTTCAGTCTCGGTCACTTTCCCTTCTTTCCCTTCGTCAAACCAAACCACAAGCCTCGAGTGGTTCGCCAATCAAAGTTTGGTTCGGCCTTGGTTACTTTCACTTCATTGCTAAGCTCACCTCCAGGCATAGACTCAGACTCAGACTCAGACTCAGACTTTGGAACACAGGCAAGGTTTGGACCTTCTATGATGCTCTGAGGCTCAACGCAACGCTTCGGCTGGACCTCATCCGTGAGATGGTTTAACCGTGGAGTTGGTATTATGAGCAGTTTGTGCTGAGCCTGATCCGCTACATTTTGTCTCTTTGCCTCTATATTATGTTCAACAAACCGGACTACAGCGCAGGCCACAAATACAACCACAGCAATTGATAACACTGACGCTAATATTTTGTTACTTTTGATACCTCTTTCCACCTGTAATTAGTTATAACAACATCCCCACGAAATTAAAAAAATAAAAATAAACCACTAATTCCCCAAATCTAAACCGGTTCACTACAAAATGTATTTTCATAAACTGAAAAATAACAAACATCTAACCGGGCATCAGACCTGATCTAACATCCAACCAGCTATCAAACCAATCATGTTTTGAAATCAAAGTTACAAGAGAACTAAAGCTATGAAGCAGAAACCTTGGATACGGAGGTGAAGTTCTTCTTGGGAGAAAACACAAGATTCTTATCACCGTGTTCAAGACTATAGCGTAGCAAGTTACAGATTGTTAGCGATGTGGCTATGTCTCGGCTTTCTATAAAACAAACACATGCAGTTCATTTCAATAAGTCAAGAAGATATAAAACCATTATAGAAAATGTGATTTCAAACACATATATATATATATATTTGTGACCTGAAATGTCGAATATTTGTTTGTCCGGTGGGATACCGAGAAGTTCTCCAAGGAAAACTCTGACTCGGGCTCGTTCCTCTCGTAAAAGTATATCTCCATGAGTCATAACAACTGCTGGCTTATCATCTAGTAAACATACGTATTCAAGTTCTTTAACATTTAAACAAAAGACTACTTTGAAACTTATAGTTTATAAAAACGGACTAACCATAACCAACCTTTAAACGATAGTAAAGGAGAGTTAAAAGCCGCAGAGATCATATGAGCATAGCTTGATTCACTCTCCATCGATTTCAAGATTTCGACAGCATTAACAACAAAGATAACAGAATTCACTTTCCTTATCTCACGACCGGTACCATCATCACGGATCATTCTATCCTTTAAATCCGAGCTGTCAGATGTCCTAAAGCAAATTAAAAACTCATTAAGTTAACACCAAAACAAAAAATGATGAAAGCCATCAAGAAGGAGAAAATAAATAAAGATATAATCCAAACCAGATAATAGGTTGAACACCTTCTGTAATCCATTGTTTAATCTGACTAGTATTATCAGATGACGAGATATGACTCAAACCACGTGTGTCATATAGGCTAAAGGAAGCAGAACTTCCTCTTGGGACCATATATTCTTGATCAAAGAATGTGCCTCCTTTAAAAGCTGTACCATCTAAGAATCGAGAGCACAAAAACATTAAAACTATAGATAATAAATTTAAAGATGGATAAGTATGGATAGTATACATGATTCTTGAGCTCTGGTTGGGGCAAATTCGTCGTCTTCGATCACTTTAGTAATCCTATTAACAAGACTACTCTTCCCGGCGCCTTTCGGACCAACAACGAGGATAGTTGTCGTCTTTGGAACATTGTAAACGCCCAATTTCACATCAGACCATGATCCAGGAGTATAACTATATTCATTTTCAAGACCAATCTCATTAGTTTTTTAATAGCAGGTAAAATATAATTAAATTTGTACGGTCACAAAGTAGAACTAACATAGCTTTTTCCCTAACTAAAAATGAATCAAGAACCTCAAGATTTGGTTTCTTGCTTGTATCAGTTTACTTTTGCTGCTTTTGAGCAATAGATCATGGGTTTGTAGAATCTCTTGATAAGCCTTTTCTCTTCTTCTTAAATCAACCGCAAGATTTGAGAATTTAGGGAAATTCTCTTCAGAAACATCATCTTTAAACCCTAAATCATCACTGCCCACATATATATAAAGAAACCCATTTCTTGAAATTATGATCATCGAGAACAATTAATTATAATTTATAAAGAGTAATAATATTTATACCTGAAACAGCAAGAACTAGGAGATGAAAACTCAAGGTAAGATGAAAATTCTTCATCTACAATTTTTTTTGTAAATCATTTATTTTTCGTTAATCCAAAACAGTTCAAGAAAAATAATAAATTAGAGGAGAAAAATTTACCATTTGTGAAAGTATCACCACCCATGGCTACGATTTTAAAACTTTCGTTTCTCTATATTTTCTTTGGTGCAGAGATTTTCTCACTCAGAAAAGAAATTCAGAATATTGTTTCGATAAAGATCATGTAAGGATCATAATATTCTGTTCTATCCATTTTGTGAACTTTTTTTATTTATTTTCTTCAATATATTTGGGGAAAACATGTTATCACATTTTACTATATTAAGGGAATAATTGAAAAAACAATTCACATCAATTAAAGAAAGATTAAAACAAATAGTCGGTTCATTTTGCATATCGAGGCAGAAAATAGCGGCGTACAAAAAAAATTGGAAACGGTTAATATGAATAGTAAATACTAAATAGTAAAACTTATTATTTTGAAATATTTTGATAAAATACGGGATGAAAATTTTGGTAAGTAGATGGACTAGAAAATTGGGATATAGCTACAATCATTATCCAGATTCACATTAACTTGAGTAAAAGTCAATTTTACAATACATATTTTGTTTAATAATCGATTTAAGGACACGCATTTTGGATAATTAGAAAAATGGATAATTTTTATTAATTTTCTAACAAAATAAATACCCAAATGTGTAATATTTTGAATGGGAATAAGTAGAAGACGGAAAATTCGGAATTGGTATGAACGTAGTTAAGAAAAATGAATTCAAAAATTTTCTTCTAGATATGACAGAAACAAATTAAGACTAAATGTTAAAAGACGATAGAACCAAAAATTAATGCAACGAATATGTCTTTAGGGTAAGGCCACATCAAGATTTTGAATGATTGGTTTGATTATTATGTGACCTAACAATAATGATAAGCCAATGTCAACAACCTCTTAAGACATAAGGAAAAAAACAAAAAGACCAAACATGAGCAAATTAATCTCTCTATCGTATATTCGTATATCATACAGAGACAAGAATTGAGAGATTTTAATCTGTTTGATATGATTTAAGCTCCAAAAACCCAATCTTTACAAATTAAAAAGGGGATTAAGAAACAAATAAAGGTTGACAAAATCTAGAAATCTTTTTTTTCTTGTATCTTCTTTTTTTCTGACAAACCTCTGTGTTATTTACTTTTTACTTGGAATCAGTTTCAGAGGTAATGAGTTTGTTGAAACGGCGCAGACACAGCCATCCAAGGGCGGTCCAACATATTTGTTTGCATTGATGATGTCATTGTGAACCCACTTGACTGTGAAGGTCCCATTGTTGTTGTATGTTGCTGCATTGGACTGCTAACAAACATACATAAATGTTTCTCATTAGGCAAACATGTTATCACATTAATGTATGTATCCATAGAGACAAAGTAAGTAATCTCACCTGAAGGATAGAGATAACGGAGATGATTCAACCGGTGCGTGAAGGCTGCTTTCATTAGGAGAGAGCAGAGACCAGAAAACTGTAAAATGTTCAAAGAGAGATTCAATAACCTGATGAAAATATAACCGAAACCAAAGTTTTATGGGTTTTTCACCTGATGGTTCCCGATCGTTATTAACCCCGGGGCAAAAGAGAAAATTCTGCATTTGTAAAACCAAATATTCAGTTGTGGATTCATTATACAATGGCTATTTTCATGCTGTTCTATAAGCTTACCTCGCTCATGTCTTGAGATACATTGCGGACCATTTCTGTAAAAGAAAGATTTCAATACTTGTCAATTTGTTGTCAAATATCATGACCAAACTCTACAAGAGGGAATGATACTTACCGAGTTTAGGAGCACTTGGTTTTACAGCCAGTGTCAAGCCAAGAAAACATTCATCAGGTTCTCTGTTAAAGTCCCAGAGATTTAGCTCAAGATTAGGCATAGCCGCTGGAAAATACCAAAAATTTAATTGAAGTTTAATCTTCAAGTCATAAAAAGCACAACACATGAAGCAGAAACAAAGAAAAGAAAAGAAAAGAAAAAAAAGTCTCACCCATGTTATTAAGCCTCAGTTCAAGGTCATGGAGAGGATATGAGGCCTCTGTAGCCATCTGTTCAGAATATGTTCGATACATTTTCAATTATACAAAGAATGTGAGATAGATTCAAAAGAAGCAAAGCGAATATTCAATTTACACTGAAAAAGGGATGATTTAGCGCCTGATCAGCTGTTGGTCGTTTCAATGGATCCCATGAGCAAAGTCGCTGTTGAATCAAAAATGAAATATCAAGAAGTTGAATGGTAACAATTGTCTTAAGAATGGTAAGAGATATCTCCACAAGGACTCACAGTGATCAAATCAATAGCTTCAGGAGTAGCATTAGGGAGTAGATCCGCAATTCGTGTCTGCGGAAACTATCACAACAAATACAAAATATCAAAGATCAATATCTAAGTAAACAAATTTTTAAATAACCAACTTATCTTTTAATTACCTCAGTGTGACTAATACTCATAATTCGAGATATGCTTTTTGCTTCAGGGAACGTAGTCCAGTCCGGCTTGCCAATAACACAGCAGATCTTGTATAATTGATCAATCTCACTGGCTCATAAAGAAACCAATATATCAGATTTTCACCAAATGGTCTAGTTTTAGTCTATACATAGACTTGACAATACAAGCTCAAATGCACTATCTGATACATTGTCATGATAGAATCACTTGAGGTTTGAACATCAAGTAGCAACGAAGTGGTCAAAAGGTAAAGAATTCACCTTTCACCAGGGAATAACGGAGATAAAGCGAAAAGCTCAGCTAATATTGCTCCCACTGCCCACATATCAACCGCAGGAGTGTATGATGAAGACTGTAGCAAAACTTCTGGAGCTCGATACCTGTTTGTGATAATAGCCAATTATAATTCCATATCACATTTCCGCATACCAAAGTAATTACTTACCATCGTGTGGAGACATATTCAGTGTAAGGAGGCATAGATGCAACTTCTCTAGCCAGTCCAAAGTCAGCAATTTTCAGTATATTGTTTGTCACCAGCAAATTCTCTTGACAAACCAAATCAAACTTGTGTTTATACAGAGACCGAATTAGCGTGGAAAGTAACAATAATATAAAGCAGAAAAAGAACATACCAGGTTTCAAGTCCCGATGGAAGTAACCGTTTTTATGCATATGTGCGAGTCCTTGCAACATCTGAGACATAAAACTTCTTATTTCTCCCTCAGAGAAAGGTCCTTCCCTTTCTTTCATTATATGGTAAAGATTGTGGTCCTAGTCAAAATCAATTCATCCAGGATCAAATGAGACTATATACTCTCTAACGCTAAGCGTAAAATATTCTACAGAGGAAGATCATCTCTACCATGCACTCAAAGATAAAAAATAGCTCATTATGTTCCCTCACAATCTCCTTCAACTTTATGATATGAGGATGATTTAGCTTACGAAGAGCCTACAGAAATAAAATCATATTCATCATTCCTTAACATAGAGTTTCGCCGCAATGGATTGAATAATAATCAGATTACAACACCTTTACTTCTCGCAGATTCACACACTCTTCCCAATAGTAAAACTTTCTCTTCATCTTCTTCACAGCAACCTAACCAAAACATTAAGTTTTAAGGTTGAATTAACCACCACGCCAAAATCACACACTTGATCCGTTAAAAAATACATTTTCAAGAAACTTACAACATCATGTGTTTCCAAATTCACAGCCTTATATACACTACCACAAGTACCATCCCCAAGCTCTTCAAGAATCTTATACCTACACAAAGCTCATAAGTTTCTCACTAATCCAATATTATAACTGAACAAGAAGAAAGAACAAACCTTTCCATGATTCCTGTTGTTTTAGAGAATACGATACTTATAAGAAATCGTCTAATTGACCTCTGACGTCTCTTGATTGCATAAATTGTTTAATTCTTGACTGTAGCAGATTGTAAACAAGAACCAGCTTCTCATCATAAGACTGATTAATTATAATAATCAGAAAAGTTAACAACATTGTTCAATAAAAATAGAGCAGCTTCTACAAGCTGCTAATTAATAAGCTTCATCACAACAAATCTCCACCTACAAAGTTATCTGCAACCAAAATAAAAAAATAAAAAAAATCAAATCTTTAATCAATTGGTTAAGTAAAAATAAATTTCTTTTTATATAATCTGAGAGCGATTAAAACAATAAAGATCGGTTTAAGAATCTGGAAAAAAAAAAAAAAAAAATCAGATGAAAAACTCTTAAAGCCATAAATTTCAACTTTTTTTTTTTGAAAAATTATATTTCGATATCAAAATATAATTGAGATAAAATTGAAACGAATTAGAAACACAAGTAAAGAACGATTCTTTAAGAAAAAAAAAATAGATCAAATCTTATTGTAACAAAGAGTTTTTTTTCCAGGCTCTGCTCCATTAATGGAGGAAAATAAAAACGCTTACATGAACGCAACAGAATAAAAAATAAAAGTTTTCCGATTATAAAAACGTAATACAGAGTTACTTTTTGTAATCTGTAAATACTTTAATGGGTAGAATTTGATTAGTTTTTTTTTTTGGAATTTTAGAAGAAAAATGATGAAGAAGCTAAAGTATTAAAACAAAACAGCTTGAAATTGATGAAAAAAACATTATTTTAATTGTGTAGAATTGTCCCTCACCATTGATGGAAGAGAGTTAGAATTCGAGAAGATTAAAGGATCTGATGAACAAATTGAACGAAACACATCAATGTCGTTTCTATTTTCTGAAAGAAATATGAAATTAAGAGAAGAAAAAAAAAAAAGAGAGAGAATAAAAGATGAATTGCAGATGAAGAGAGAGAGAAAAGCAGATTGCTTAGGAAGCCATGGGAGAAGGAAAAACAAAATGTTGAAGAAGAAGAAGAAGAAAGGAAATAATAATCAATTAATTAAAATTTAAAAGTATAATGTTTTTGATGAAATAAAATATTAAGAGACGATAATTATTGAGTTTTGATTTAAATTTTGTTTTCGATATATATTTAAAAAATAGGAAAAAGGAAAAAAACGGAGGAAAATGCTTGGTTGTGGTGGGGAAGGGGACGGTGGTCCCCGAAGAGTGATTAATATATTGTGATTTTGCCAAACTTGAAACTACGGAAAAGCCCCTAAGCTACTTTTGTATTTACCGGAAGATTCCACTGTTGGATAGATAAGAATTGACGAGGTCGCCTATGGGCTAGTGGGCTTTCAGAAGTTGTTGGACTGTTCTCTTACAACTTTCAGCTAATAGGCCATAAGTAATTTATATACTAGATGTTTTCAAACTCGATCTGAAAAAACCAAGCCAAAAATTATAACAACTGACACTAAAAAATTATACTTACCATACTACAAATGCAACTGAATAGACAGACACTAAAGAAACAAAACTTACAAGGAACCATGCGCATAAAGCTCCGACTCCAAGCCGCCTGATTGTTAAGTGTTTATTCATATACACACAAGAGCATATGTGGAAGTGGAACTACCTACTGAATTATTTACAGGGTCAAAATTTTATAATTAATGAATAATGTATACTGGAGAAGGCGAATGTACAACAAACCAGGGCTGCCAACAAAGACGAAAGAAGTTGGAGAGTGATTCTGGTTGCACATGAGGCTGGAGATATTCCAAACCAACGGAGTTCGAAGCTTTCACCCCGAGGGGAAATGATCAATGATAATGCTTATAATCTAGAACTTCCAGGTGAGTTTAATGTTTCTGACTTGTCTCGTTTTGATGCAGGAGGAAACATTTTGGAGAGGGAGGGGGTGATGAGGACATCGAACCACTAAGTCAAGTTATCCAAGAAGCAGGAGCAGAAGCTTGGAAACAAAGTTCAACATGTTCGTGGACCAGCTGGATCGTGAAGGACTGATCATACTTGATCAGTTTCAATGAAGTGTCACCACCCGACCCCAGCGAACAGGAGGTGATCCACCTATGGAGTTAAAGCTCTCTGAGTCTATATTCTAGATAACTCAATAACATATCCATCAGCCATACCAATCTGCAATCTCCCAGAAAAGGCCCAAGGGTGAAGGCATGTCAGGTGGATCCTTTGATCTTGGATAAGATCAAATGCCCTTGTTCAAGCCCAAGCGTGAAGCCTATCTTTCTAAGGTCTCTCTGACTTTATATGAAGCCTAAGAAGACACAAATCCAGCTGGAGGAGTTATTCACCTTTTTATCAAGAAAATATTGTTTTTGGCTTAAAACCCTAATTTGTTATTCTTTTTTTTTTGTGAGCTAAGCCCAAGCCTTGAGGATCCTTAAAGTATCAGTAGGCTTTCACGCCTATTGTGGTTCAGTTCAATCCACCCTAGCTTCCACCTTATCTTCGATCTAGACAAGGAGAGACCATAGTCCAATTGTCTTGATCCAACGACTTGCTCTCAAAGATTGTTATCAAGCCTTCAAGCTTGTATCAATATAAGATGCGCCAAATCAAACAAACAAAAAACTATCAAAATCAAAGATACAAATTTTCAAAAAATAAGAAATTCAATCCCATCAAACATCTAAATCTCTACTTACAGATCCAACAAGTCAATTGTGAAAGAAGAACAAAACAATATGAGTACAAATACGCATGAAACTGGAAATTATATTCCCTAGGCTAAAATCCTAAATCTTAATTTTGGATAAAACAAAACAATGAGGTATAAATGCGAAAACTGTGTTGCGGTACATATATTTATAAAATGTAAATATTTGTGATTTACGACCGAAATCATCATCGTGATTTAAATGTATTTAAATGGATTAAGTCCTCTCTAAGCCGAAACAATGGCTCTCCTCCATGCAATTCAGTCTCTTTGCTGTAGAAGCTTTCGTTATATCATCATGGAAACAGATTGTCAGGAAAAGTGCAGTTTTGGACCCAATTCTCATTGATATCCAATGTATTTACCAATGTATCAGATACTTTGACCTCATGTGAGTGTAACCAAGTAGCTGATAAATTGGCTAAAATAGCACTTATCCAAAATGTTACTTCTCGTACCATTATTATTAACTCTTTATTATTTCATGACCATGTAACCTCTTTTATAAACTAACTAGAGTCGAACTCGCGATACACTGCGGGTCAATTGTTTTTCTTGATCATTGTAACGAATGTTTATATTTTGTGATCAATTTTCCACGTAATTTATAAATTTTTAGAATTTGTTTCTTTAGTTTTTATATGTAATTTTAATTTCATTAAATTATAAAATGTTAGTGTTGTTGATTAGTTGGCGTAAATTTGTGAAAGTAGTTGTTATGTCCAACTCTTCTCCTCTGTCCAACATCTTAGGAAGGTCCGAATATTTGATTATTCTAGTAAAAGTAACTAAAATATTTTTAAAATAAAATAAATAACATTTTAAATTAAAATATTTTTAATATTCTATTTTTTTTAGTAATGTTATAATTTTATACATAAAATTCTTTATATTTTCAAATATATCATAAATTATATTTTATCAACTATATACAATTATTAATTTTTATATATAATTTATTTCTTTTTATTAAAATTAGGTAGTTTGCTGCCGATCCATCAATTTGCAGACAAAAACCAATATATATGCGGTTCACTATGTCCTTGTTCATGATATCTACTTTTTAATGTGCGTAAAATTTTATGTTTATGTCCCGCCCTATGTCAGATTTACTTATATCTATTCTGCAGGTTACCGATCCGATTGAAATCTCTACCGATGTAAGATATTGAATATATGTCCATTTATAAAAACTAAAATCATAACATATGTATTAAAATTCTATAATTTTATCAATCATATCTATTATATAATAATTTAAAATAATTTGAAAATAATATCAAACAAATATGATAAGTAGTATTAAAATCACAATCATTAGATAAGGAAAGGATTATAGAGAAATATTAAATAAGAAAATGGCTGTAGAGAAATATTAGATAAGGAAGAGAATGTAGAGAATTAATTGATTATTTATTTAGAAAGAAAATAATTAATATTAATAATTAAATAATAATAAACTTGTTTGGATATAAGTATAAAATAGAAAGTGTTTGGTAACAGGAGTTCCCAATTTTGTAAAATAATTAAGATATAAGATGGACTTTTAATAATTAGTAAAATAATGTTTGAATACATAGTGAAAAGAGTGAAGGAGAGGACGCAAAATTGGAATAATAAATTCCTATCGGAAGCGGGTAAAGAAGTACTGCTCAAATCTATTGCCCTTGCAATGCCGACTTATGTTATGAGTTGTTTTAAGCTTCCTATTACTATCCGTGATGAGATAGACTCAGTTCTTTCCCAATTTTGGTGGGGTTCAAATGAAGACAAACGACGCATAGCTTGGGTGGGTTGGAAAAAATTAAGTCTTCCTAAAAAAGAAGGCGGTCTTGGATTCAAAGACATTGAAAAGTTTAATGATTCATTACTCGCAAAACAAGTATGGCGTCTATTGAAACAACCTGAGTGTCTGTTAGCCAAGGTACTTAAAAGTCGCTACTATTCAGATTCAAATATTCAACAGGCAGGCTTTGGTGTGAAACCGTCGCATGGGTGGAGGTCTATTTTATTTGGAAGGGATTTATTGTTGAATGCCCTCCGGTACCAAATCGGAAGCCACAGTAATATTAATCCTATTCAGGATAAGTGGATTCCGACACATCCTCTGCGAGTATTAAACAACTTCGAGGGTCCTCCGAACATAACCATTGCGGACTTAAGGAAGTCTAATGGATCTTAATGGGATTCACAAAAGATTAGTGATTGGTTATTAGCAGAAGATGCAGACTTAGTTCGCAGGATAATATATTCCTCAACATTATTGTGAGGACAAATTGATTTGGCACTACACTAAAGATGGTAACTATAGTGTTAAGTCTGGCTATTGGCTTTCAAACCATATACCAGACACAACCAGATTGTCTACTGTTCCACCAAAAGGATGTCCTATTCTAAAGACAAGAATTTGGAAGACTACTATTCCTCCTAAACTAAAACATTTTCTGTGGCGCATTCTATCATCGGCTATTAGTTCAGGTTCAGAATTGTGTCGAAGAGGTATACCGAGGGATTCCACTTGTCAAAGGTGTCACCAACAAGAAGAAACGATTAACCACCTGTTATTTCAATGCCCCTATGCTTCACTCACTTGGGAAAATTCTGGTCATCCGATTACTTTGTCACTGGATATGTCAAATGATTTGGAGGAAAATATTGCCGCCTTATTATCAGCTTGGAACACAAGTCAAACAGAAGAACAACAACATCTTCCTTTTTGGCTAATTTGGCACATTTGGAAATCCCGTAATGACTTAATCTTCAATAAAATTAGTTGGGAACCAGAATCTATTCTTCGTAAGGCAAAGGATGATGTAATGGAATGGACAGCAGTGAAGACAAACTTTCATAACCAATGTCAACATCACTCCAATCTTGGTGAAAATAATCGATCTCGTTGGAGCCCTCCTCCATTATGAACGGTAAAAGTCAATTTCGATGGTAGCTACAATTATCAAACTGGTCGCATAGGAGCAGGATGGATTATTTGGGGTGCGAATGGAAATTACTGCTCTTCCGGTAATGCCCAACTATTTCAAGCTTCTTCTCCGTTGGAAGTGGAAGGCCTAGCATTATTATATGCATTACAAGCAACTTGGATTCAAGGATATAATCACATTATAATGGAAGGAGACTGCAAGATATTATTTGATATTCTCAACTATAAACTTTCCTTTATATTGATGGAGCATCTCATTACGGATATCCGCAGCTGGGCGGATCGTTTCTCGGAAATTATATTTTCTGTTATTTCAAGAGATTGCAATACTGTGGCAGATAGATTAGCAAAATTTGCTTATGATCAAAATATAACTTCTCAAGTTTTTGTATTTCCTCCTTATTGTATTCGGAGGCTGTTGTAAAACGATTTGTTAAGTTATCTAACAAAACAAGACGTTAAAAAAAAAATTAGTAAAATAATTAAATAAAAGGTGTTTGGATGTAAGTATAGGATTTAGGGTATTTGGTTACAGTGATTCTCAAATTTGTATTTCAGTTTTAATAGTATATAAAATAAAATAATATGTGTTTGGAAACATGAATATCTTTAAATTTGTATTTTAGTTTTAATAGTATATGATAAAAATAGACGTTTCAAAAAAAAAGAAAAAATATGCTGCCACATTGACACTAAAAGGAACAAAACAAGGATTTTGTGGTGGTGTACCGGAAATCGCTCTCTATGGAGTCACATTTTAGTTTCCAAAATACACACATAAACAAAATAATTGATAATAAAATGATAATCTAAATTATGAGAGAACAATACCTAACACGAATTCTTTATTTCATTCAAAGTTTTCTTGTTATATAAATAAAACAAAAGAAAACAATGTGTAAACGGGAAACAAACTTTTTACTTGCACACATGTAGTAACAAAGACAATCAAAAGACATGTAGTCACGGCTCGACAATGATCTTCCCAGTCGCATGGCCATCGATACTTTTGGCCCAAGCATCCTCAGCTTTGCTTAAAGGGAAGCTCGAGTCAATCACAGTCTTCACTTTACCTTCTTTCACTAGATTCACCAAAATCTCCAAATTCTCAGCTTTGGGAATCATCAAGAGTGGCACCAATTGCTTCTTCGACATGGTTAATTTCTTAACCGCGTAAGTCCACATAGCACTAGGCCCCGGAGTAATGTCGATCACCTTGCCATTTTCCGACAAATTCGGTGCGAATGTCGAAAACGGTATCGCATTAGCACAATGGACCACAGCGTCGTATTTCTTACCAGAGGGACTCTTAAGAGTGGCTCCCTCGGGAGTCTTGTAGTCGAGAACCTCGTCCGCTCCTAAAGATTTGACAAAATCTATGTTCCGAGCTCCACATGTGGCGGTTACATGAGCGTTCGCAAGCTTTGCAATCTGAACAGCATAGTGTCCAACTCCACCAGATGCTGCAGTGACTAGGATATTCGCCTTCTTCCCAGTACCATCCAGCTTTAACCCCGCAGGATTAGTTAGAGCCTGGAGAGCAGTTAAACCTGCTACAGGTAAAGCGGCTGCTTCAGCTGCTCCCACTTCTTGTGGCCTAATAACAGTCAGCTTCTCGCTTGCAACGGCAAACTCAGCAAATCCACCTCCACTCTGAGAACAACCAAAACAGTTAGTTACCTTTTGATTAACAACTTTAATGTTGTAAGTTTAAAACCTACAAGATGGCTAAGAATTGCAACAACTTTGTCGCCAGTTTTGAATTTCTGGACTCCTGATCCAACCTCAACGACTTCTCCAGCAACATCAGTAGCTGTTCAAGACAAAGATCAAACGTTTCCATCAACTTTTAGAAAGCCTATAGCTATAGGTCTATCAATCTAAGGAAGATACTCAAACAACTTATTTACCGGGAATGCAGGGGAACTTGCGGGGAAGAAAAGGCCTGATCATTCCCTTTTGAATTTTCCAATCAACAGGGTTTATACTAGTAGCTTCTAGTTTTAGTAAAACCTCGTTGCTCTTCGGCGATGGAACTGGAACTTGTAAATGCTGAAAGAATACCAAATAATTATAAAGGAATCTACACATTAGAAAATTAATTCATCAACAATATCTCCTACTTCTTTCTCTAATTTAGTATAAAATAAATTCATTGAAGGCTTGTCCTCTCCAAGCATCACAGAGCAAAGAGATCCAAAAATTATTAAGTGGCTAAGTAAGATACATCATTCTCAATACTCCAATTCAATTGAATGTCATGAAAACAGAGAGATAAAACTTTCAATGAATCCTTCATTTCTATTTACTGAAGCAATAATCGTAATGAACACACTAATATACATCGGAAGAGAGAAGACAACATCGAGTAAAAGTTAAGACAACCTTTAAACCGGCGACGCCACCGCCGTAAGATTCGTACTGAAGAGCGTGCATGAGTTTCCCGGCCATTGGTAAGATCTCTGAATCAAACAGTGGCGGATGAGAAAAGTAAAGTTTGAAGAAAGGATCTGGAAAATTTATAAACCGCCGTGAACACTTCTTTGGATTTTAAGGGGTAAAATCGGTATATCAAATAAAAATGGTTGTAATATTGCCACGTTATCTCCGTTTAAGGAAGTAGAAGATATTGGCGTCTGTGTTAATGACTACAGACGATGAGTCACGAATAGCTGGATGGATCCGCTCAAAAAGGGATGTATTGGATTTTGACGATTTGGTGAAAATTTAAATTTGAAGAGATTTGGGTGCATTTGAAAGATTTTTGGTGAGATTTTGTTGAATCCTAGAATTTAATGATGATATTTATGTAAAAGAGTATTTAGTGATCTCCGAAAAAGTAATTATAAGTGTTTGTTTCTAAACAAAAAGTAAGAGAGAGAAAGTAGAGCTGTTTTTGCTTAAGTCGTTCCAGAAAATTTTAATTCTCTTTGCTTGTGAAAGTCCCCACTATTTAAAAGAGTTCGTTTGGGTTGGATCTTAGGATGAGGTGTTAAATCCAGTACCAACAGTTAGTCCCCCCAGTACATTAAGCGTAATTGATGAAGTAATGAAAGGATTCGAGATGACTTAGGTCGGCTTATCTTTAATTCGTAGGTCGACTATCTAAAAATAAATGGTCAGTTCGGCTTAAACTGCGACAAAGCCGGCTTATAATGCGACGTCCAGACCGGTTTATAGAGCGATTAGGTCAGCTTATCATGCGCCGAGCACCTTGATTCTTTGTTTGGTTTAGGTCGACTTTTCATTGGGAGAAGCTTTCGAATAAATCTTCGCAAATCTAAGTTGGGGTATTTTTGGAATTAAAAAAGACTAGGGTTTTGTAGTTTTGTAGATCGGAAGCTGAAACGTCGCTTATTCCTCAACTTCTCATCTGAATCCAAAGATAAAATCTCTCAAAGTTGTTCCTTGATTTATATCTTTAGATATTATATCATCGTAGTGTTTTCATAAGTTCCGTCGCAGTTTAGATTATTTTCCGGTGTGATCTTTGATAATTCGTTGTTTGCCGATCCATCTTTAAACATTATGGTGAATCTTCTTAAAATCTTTCTTTTGATCTTCAAATTCCTTCCTAGACCGCCTTCTTCTGTTATATTTTGTTTAGTTAATGCGCTTGATTCCTACCTCGCATATCCCACAAAATTTTCTAAAAACAAGATTTATGACGTTGAGCTCATCATCCGGTTCGTCTCACCAACTTCTTAGGCGATGTCAAGCAGCCAGAAATGTGATTATCGTCCCAACACTAAGGGATGAAGATATCGATTTGCCAAGACCTCCATGAATCGGTTCTCCTATGTTTAATGACGATGAGGCGAACTCTATGATTCAAGGTCTTGAGGAAGAGGCCCAGGGTAGCGATAATGAAATGGTTGGAAATGGAGGCGGGGACAATCCCAAACAAGAGGAGAATACCGAAGTAAAAAATGCCGAGGAGGTGTCAGGAAGTAAAAAACAGCGTGGCTAAAGGCAAAGCGGACCACGCAGAAAAGGCGAAAGTGAGGGGACCAAAAATTTTTTGCACTTCACAATGGCGATCGGCTTGAAGGACTTTAGATAAATGGATCTCGATTTACATCTGGTCATTTAATTCTACTTTCTCAAAACTTCAACACTTGTTCTGATGAACTGGGGGGGGGGATTAATTGTTGGTATCGGGTTTAGCATCCTACCATAAATCCGACCCAAATCGCTATCCATTTATTTAATGTCTAAACCGATTTTGGCCCATCAAAAAAAACTTGCCGACTTGTACAGCCGACGACGAGAAAAAAAAAACGACCAGAAAAGGAAAGACGATCAGGAAAAGAAAAATCTAAATCAGAATAAGGAAAGTCCAACTTAAGGCCCAAAATCGACTTAGAACCATCACAGAGTTGTTATAAATAAGGAACTCTAAGGATATAGGAGAATCATCATAAAATCATTAAGACTCAAAAGAAGATCGAAGCCCTACATTTTATACCTTTTGTCTCCTTTTTACTCAAAAACCCTAGAAACTCTTGTAACTTGTTCTTTAAGCAATCAATAAAAGATTTTATTTCTACTCTAAATCATCTTTAAAACCCTAATTCTTATAGTTTGAACTTACGGTTCAACAATGATCATGTACCTTTTGGTATGTTTGTACTGGGACCTTAACGGGTAAATTATATCATAATATAAATAAGAATTTAGGAGGAAAAAAAAGACTCAATTCATAAACAAGATCAATTTTGAAACAAATGACTTGATATTATCTAAACACGTATTTAATTTTTAGAAAGTAAAATGAAAAGGATAAATTAGATTTATTCAAATGATTCTATTACTTTACATGATTTACTTGCAAGTGTTGTGAACTAGATTTTCTAAAAAAACTTCTAAAAAAAAAGATTTTACTACAATACAGATGGTATATAAATATCTAGAATTATTCCTACCTTGTTTTTTTGTTTATTTTTTACAAAAGTCAGTATTTTAATAGCGAAAAGTAGTTTGAGATTCTTTGTCTTAGGTCATACATAACTGTCAACTACTTAATCTGGTTCTTTGTTCTGTTCAATCACCCTTCTAGAATCAGGACAACAAAAAAGTTCATTGTTCTGTATTTTCCTCATAAAGAAAAAAAACAAAAAAAAAACAAACCTTTAATTAGCTGAAACCACGTGTGTATCATACATTTAGACACAGGCTAAAATTATCACCTCAATTCACCTATTTATCAGCCCGACCAATACTTGACGGTTACTTCATTTCAATTGCATCATCACCCTTCATCATGGCGTCTTACTTTGGAATCTCTCTTTCTTTCGTATTATTCTTGGCTACGCTACTCTCACCGGCTGTGTCACAGTCATCTTCTTGTTCCTCACAGACATTTTCCGGCAACAAATCTTACCCTCACTGCCTTAACCTCCCTGACCTTAAGGCCTTTCTCCATTACTCTTATGACTCCGCTAACACAACTCTCTCCGTTGTTTTCTCCGCTCCACCGTCAAAGCCCGGTGGCTGGATCGCTTGGGCTATTAATCCTAAATCCACCGGCATGGCTGGATCTCAGGCGCTTGTCGCCTCCAAGGATGCTACAACTGGTGTTGCCTCCGTTACGACTCTTAACATTATATCTTATAGCTCTCTTGTTCCCTCCAAGCTTTCGTTTGAAGTTTGGGATATTAAGGCGGAGGAGGTGGCTAATGACGGGGGAGCTTTACGAATCTTTGCAAAAGTGAAGGTTCCGGCCGATTTAGCGGCGACGGGTAAGATTAATCAGGTTTGGCAGGTGGGACCGGGTGTGACTAACGGGAGGATAGAGGCTCACGATTTCAGCACTCCTAATCTTAACGCTATGGGATCTCTCGATCTGACCGGCGCCACCGCCGGAGTTCCTGTTTCCGGCGGAGATGGTAACTCAAGGGTTCATAAGAGAAATGTGAGTCTGATTTTGTTTTCTTTTTTGAAAATCTTATCCTCTTAAAATTAAGGAAGCAAATATTCAAGAAGAGTTAAAAACTGATTTTTATTTTTATTTTTTTGAAAACTTTTCCACTTAAAATTCAAGAAGATTGAACTATTTTTTTTTTCTGGTTACATTTATTTTTTGAAATATTTTCCTCTTGAAATTCAGGAAAAAAATTCAAGAAGAATGAACAATTTGTTTTTTGTTTTATTAATGTTAAGAACAAATTAACCATTTGAGTGTAAAATGGCAGATCCATGGGATATTAAACGCTGTGAGTTGGGGACTTCTATTTCCGATTGGAGCAATCATAGCTAGATACATGAGAATATTTGAATCAGCAGATCCAGCGTGGTTTTATCTCCACGTGTCATGTCAATTCTCTGCTTACGTCATTGGTGTTGCCGGATGGGCCACCGGACTCAAGCTTGGGTCAGAATCTAAAGGTATTCAGTTCAACAGTCATCGTAACATAGGTATTGCTCTCTTCGCTATGGCCACTCTACAGGTAAACCAACCATTACTAATTAATGAAATGCAAGTTGACCAATTAAAAAAAAAAGATATGTTTTGTTGTGTTGTTGAACTATGTGTTGTGTTGTGTCTTTTTGCGCATGTTTAAAGATGTTTGCGATGCTGTTAAGACCAAAGAAGGACCACAAGTTTAGATTCGTGTGGAATATTTACCACCATGGACTTGGATACTCTATCCTTATCCTTGGAATCATCAATGTTTTCAAAGGTCTTAGCATCTTGAACCCAGACCACAAGTACAAGACTGCTTATATTGCTGTGCTTGCGACCTTAGGAGGTATCACTTTGCTTTTGGAAGTTGTTACTTGGGTCATTGTTCTCAAGAGAAAATCTGCTAATTCCACAAAGCCTCCTAAGGCTTGATTGTTTGTTATTCAAATTAAGGATTTGTATTATTGGTTTATGTTCTTCAGTTAGAGAATGCTTTTGTTTTTCTCCGCAAACTTGAGTTATCTCTAGACGTTGCGTATTTCGATTATGATGATGTATAGTAGGAAAAACAAACACATTATACGTATTAGTGTTTGTTCTATGCAGCTTTCTGCCTTTTGTTTCGTCAGTTTATGTGATTCAGACTTCAGAGTTCTAGTAGGGAATTTAAAAACATTTATTTTAAATTATTTGTGGATGTCGTAATTACCCAAGTAATGTTCCTTTTTTGTATGATTACACTAAGACAAAACGAAATATGTCGAAATAACCAACAAACATTAAAAAGTCTACGTCCTAGTCTTCCGGCTTGACTCGTGGGACAAAGCAATTGTCATAAGATTCTTATTTTTGGGCATTTGGAATACAAAATGATGATAACGTTTAAAACTTTAATGTGTCAACCTACTACCGAATAACCTTTAGTTACAATGGCCTTTTTATATTATTATTTTTCTTAATGAAGTTCAAATTCGAGTGGAAATCTCTTTCCAAACTTTTTCAACGGTGTTTCCACTTTTCTTTCCGAAAAGGTTGTTTTACATTTCTTCAGCCAGGATTGACTCATATATTACACCGAAATTTGGGGTCACCTTCAAACAAATTAGGAATAATTTTAAAATATAGTTTAAGATCTAGTTTATCTTTGGATTATCCACCATTTAATATTGTTTTCACTAATTACACAAACTAATACAAGAAAGTTGGCTAATTTAGATCTCATCTATCTACATGTGTTAAATTTATATTCGAATTTTATTCCAATGCGTAAATATACATGAACTATTAAATATTTTGAATTCGGTACATGAAATTTTGATTTTATGTTATCATATACATATACACTAACGCCGTTAACTGATAGCTAACTCTCAATGACATAACATCCACATTATTATTGACGAAAAACATTTGTAGAAAAAACATCAAATATTGTGACCTTTGAAGGTAAATGGCCGAGAAATAGAAGATTATCCAGATTTAAAGATAAACCATTTAATATATCTAGCATCCAAGGAGTGGTATGCACTGATGTTAGAGTACTATATTGATTCGGAAGATGTTTCTTTGATTAAAAGATTGTCTATTAGTAAACATGTTAAAGAAGATAGGTTGATTTGAGATTATACAAAATCCGGAAAATATATGGTCAAGTCAGGATACGAGCTGACATGGAATTTGTCAATGGAAAATAGTTGGGGTCCAAGTTGTATAGCTCTCAAAGCTCAGGCGTGGAAGGTTAAAGCCCCACCCAAAATTAAGCATTTACTTTGGCAAATAGCTTCATGAGCTCTTGCTGTTACTTCAAGATTAAATTATCGGGACGTACCATGTGATAATATTTGTCAGCGGTGTGGATTGACAGAGGAAACTATTAATTATGTTTTTTTTGAATGCTCCTATGCGGTACAAACTTAAACATTATCTAAGGTTTTTTCATCACTATACAATTTTCTTACGGCATCGGTGTTTACAAATTTGGACTATCTATATGGGAGAATACCAAATCAGATAAAGGAACTTGGTATATCTATATGTTTCCCTTGGATAATATGGTTTTTAAGGAAAGCTAGAAATAAGAAATTATTTAAAGGCAAACAAACGGATTCTCAGGATATTTTGAACAAGGCTATTTCATATCATTTAGCCTGGGAAGAGGCAAAAATAAGCCCAATAGAGGAGAATGTAAATATGGAGTTGATGGAGAAAATCCCATCTTTGATACGATGTAGAATAGATGGATCTTGGAAGTCATCTGATCCTATTTTTGGCCTAGGTTGGTTATGTCTTCAGGGAGGGGATAACGTAATACTGATGGGCACAAAGTGTATCAGGAAAACGGTTTCATCACTGCATACATAATTAGAAGTACTATTATGGGCGGTGTATTCTATCATCTCGGCAAAAATAAATTGACAAGTGTTTGATACAGATTGTGCAGAGCTTGTTTCCATAGTGCAATCTCCAGAAGAGTGGCATGCTTTCTCCAATCAGCTTGAGGACCTTGCTCGGCTACGTGAATTCATACCTGAGCTTTCTATCTCTTGTATTCCAAGACTGAATAATACACAAGCGGACTGCTTAACACGATCTTCAAGAGTTCTATTTTCTGAATTTATGTTTGTAAACAATTTTCCTCCAGTTTGGACAACCAATTCTGGAGTAAGTTTCTAATTTGTTTAATGTTTGGTTGGAAAAAAAAACATGTGACCTTTAATCCAAAACAAACGAATACAACACCACTTCTGTTAAGTCAATCTTATACTATTAAAAGTGAATCCCACATTGGTAGAGAAGTCACCCGGATCGGTGATATACGGGATATGTACAAGTAAATCCGACATAAGACGGATATAGACATAAAATTTTATGCACATTAAAAAGCGAGCATCATTAACAAGCTCATAGTGGACCGCAGATATATCAGACTTTGTCGGCTAATTGATGGATCAGCGTAAATTACCAATTTTTAATAAAACTAAAATTATATATATATAAATTAATAAATATATACAGTTGATGAAATATAATATATGATATATTTGAAAATATAAAGAATTTTATGTATAAAATTATAACATATACTAAAAAAAGAGAATATTAAAAAAAATTTCAAGCCTTGCTAACATGTTGGACAATGGAGAAGAGTTGGACATAAGAACTATTTACACAAATTTAAAATGGGTATACGCCAACTAATCAATAATACTCATATTTTATAATTTAATGAAGTTAAAATTATATATAAGTAAATTTTTTTATAAAAACTAAAAAAATAAAATATAAAAATTTATAAATTATGCGGAAAACTAATGACAAAATATTAAACAGTAAAATTTAAACATTCGTTACAATAAATAAAAAAACATTGACCCACAGTGTACCGCGGATTTGACTCTAGTAATTGTTATAATTGAAACATTTCAAATATATTTAGTTTGAAAAACAATATCATCTTCATCTTCATCAAATGATAAGGCGCCGTTTCTCCAGAGTATTTTTTTGACAATCGTATTCAGAATAATAAATCCTATAAAAACCCAATAAACGAAACCTGGAATCCAATCATGATAAGCAGATTTGATGGATGTTCAATTATTCTTCAAAACTCAAACAAGAAATACAATCAATAAGCTACTTAAGAAAAGGCTAAAAAATCTAAATCCGAATCAAAATGAAAATAAAAAAACAGTTTCCAGCGAGATGTAAACATATGCCAAAACAGTCACCACTGAATCGAAACCGACTTTGTAATTCTTTGCAATCTCCTTCAACTCTAGGTTTACGACGGTGATGGAAATATGATAAACAATAGATGATTCCGTAGGAGCTGATGCAGCGGCGAAGAAACTAGTGTCCATCTATGAATTGAAAATTTCAATAATTTGAAATCTCTCTCCAATCAAAGAATAAACCCTTTGAACCGATATGGTAAAGATATAGAGAGTCATTGACGAACATAAAGCCAGAATCAAATCAAGGCAATGGCTTCTTATCACTGAAGAATATGAAGATGATACAGGTGTTTGAAACTATATATATTTATGTGTTAGGTTACCAACAATAACTATCTTCGCATAATTGGTCTGAAGACTGTAAGTTACTAAATAAAGGTCATGGGTTCGAGAGTGATTGATTTTTCTTTTAGCAGAAATATACTTTCATCATTAGTGACGTGGATGCTATGTCATAGAGAGTTAACTATCAGTTAATGGTGTTAGTGCGTATGTATATAATAGCATAAAATTAAAAGTTCATGCATCGAATTCAAATTTTTTAATAATTCATGTATGTTTACGCATTGAAGTAAAGTTCATATATAAATTTAACACATGGAGATAGTTCAGGCCTGAATGGGCCAACTTCCCAACTAACACACATCAAAAACTCTACATTACATAGAATTGGAAGCGGATACGTGAAAACAGAAGAGGAGAACCAAAGTTTAAAAAAAAAAAAATTAGAAAGTGAGTATGTGTTGGAAGCGTACACACACACACACACACACACACACATATATATATATATATATATAACATTAAATCATTTTAACATAAAATCATTTTAACATAAAATGTTTTAACAACAAAATATAATACATAATTTTAAATATATAAATCATAAAGAAAACAAATAAAGCTTGAAGTCACTTGTTTCAACCTTCGTCATTATTCTCCTTTTCATCAACTCAATAAAAAACAACCTCCTTCAACTCTGGTTCATTAAGAGAAAAATCCAAAAACCCAAGTCTCTCAACATTAATCTCATCCAATGAATCAAAATGGTCACCTCCTACATCCCACATATGTTTTGGTCAATCTTTATAAACATAACTCCTTCTAGATAGAAGACGGAGGTTAGTGTGCACAAATACCAAATCTTCATCTCTTTGTGGAACAATCTTGTTTCTTAATGCATAATGTATGAACTTTTATGTATAACCCCCTTCACAACATGAGGATGAAAACAGTGGTCAAAGCAACTTAAATGCTAAGGATTAGAGCTTTGAAGTGGAAGATCCATGAACTACCCACCATCTCTGATAAGTATAGTATAATAAAATATATTATTGAGTTGCTGATTTGATACAAAACCACAAGATACATAAGACCTGTTTGGGAAGATGTCGCTAGCGACTATTCTAAACGGCGCAAATGGACGGCGACAGAGCTTAAAACGGTGATGAATTAAAATAAAAGTTGGTCGCTAGCGATTACTTTTGGTGTCATTAGCTTTAGAACACCATCGCTGGGTTATGCAGTGACTAAAACTTTGTCTTCACCATAAAAAAAGTAGTCGCCAGCAACGCGTCTCCGAAGAGGGCAATATATATAGTGATGATCATTAACATATTGTTAACACAAAATAATGATCATTAACATATTGCTAACACAAATTAATGTAAATTCTCTTAATCCTTATTTAACACATAAAAAATATACTTGCACAACAAGTAATATAAAGACATGGAGAATATTTTTATTTGGGTTTCACGAGCTTCACTTCATAAATGGATTATAACAGTCCATGATACTTGATCCAAAAAATACATATCTTGCTCCTCTAACACTCTCCGGCACGACAAACGTGGTACACGAAACAAAAACTTTGCAATTACAAAGCATAACACGTATGTCATGGACAACACGTCGAGGACGGACAAAACAAGTCAACAAACTGATAACATCAAGTTTCTACCTATTTTAGCCATTGTTTTCTTATGATTTTATGGATATTTGATTGGTTTCAAGGCTAAAAAGGTTATTATCAAGTATTTGCGGATTCAAAAGGGTTTTGTAGGTTTTATGGAGTATTGGACCCAAAAGGAGCAAAAACCCATTTAAGACAGTTTTGGAGCCTCAGAAGTTTGACAATGTTTGAAGAGTTTCCCCTGCACCAAAATGAGCGTTATTGGTGTCTATGGAAAGCTAGAAGAGTCAAGATTCACCTGGGATAAGAATTGAAGCAATCCATTCAGCCGTTTGGAAGATGCATCTCGAAGAGTGAAGCACTGCCAAAACCTCGATCACAAGGCCCGTGACCGAGGTCCAGCCTCTTGGTGAGTCCGGTCACAAGCCCCATGACCGGGACTTTCACTCAAGAATCCTATAGACCTCAGGCCCACGCCAAAGCCTGGCCCATGCCCCTATATCCACTCAAATGACCAGTTTGCCCAAGGAAACCCTAAAAACCGAACCCTAATGATCCCTAGGACATATATATAATTGTTTTGACCTAATAGAGAGGGATGTTTCGTTTTTACTTCAAGTGGCCGCCCTAGTGTGCTGTCCACAGCCTCATCACCGCCGTCCTTGACCTAGAAGAAGTCCTGTTGCCGCCACAAGCCGCCGAGTCCATCACCTCCACTTTGAAGCCGCCAAAGTCACCAAATCTCTCTCTTGTCTTGTTTCATCTCTCATCTCTATTCACCACTTGTAAAAGGAAGAATATTCATCAACTTTGTATCTCAGAGAAGATCTCTAAACCCTTTTCTTATATTCTATTTGCAATCTATTATTCATATGGTTTTGCTCTACATGAATATGTGTGAGTAGTTTTCTTTGTTGGGTAGTTAGGGTGCATTCTAGGGGAATCATGAGATAGATTGTTTAGGTTGTTAGATCTGAAATTATTCATCATATGTTCTTCGTCCTTGGCTTGTTCTTAATGCATATTGCTTGAGTAGCTAACTTGTGATTGATGTTTGGCGATTTACACATCGATAGATCTGCAGATTTTTGTGCCCTAGCCTTGGTGAGTATTGTGTTACAACCTGCGATAGTTGAGTTATAGGGTTTTACGGACTAGAATCAAACTTGAATTTAATGCTTGAATATTTGCATCTTTGCCTGCGGAAGTTGAGTACTGTTTGCATTTAGACATTAGGCGATTGATATTGTGAACTGCATATCTTTTGTTCATCCGTGTTTCGTAATCCAAGAACATCCACATCATTGAATAATCTTTGTTTAAGTTCCTTTGCATACATTAATCTTATGAAATCTTGAGAAAACCCTTGCAACCCAGCATTCTATTTTATTGATATTTGCTTTGTTTCTTGCTGCATTTGTTTGCTGCATATTTTCGTGACACATCAACAACCCCCCATTTATTGTTTTGTCCTAGCCAAATTTTATTATAATATTCTCGTAACGTGATCTTAAGTGTGGGATCGATAACATTAAATACTATATTCAAAGTACTGTGCACTTGCACGTGTGGATTCTAGGTAAAAGTTTTGATTGAAAATCCATACCACATCAAGCTTTTTGGCGCCGTTGCCGGGGACTTTATTGCATTGCTTGCGAGTTTGAGATTGAATATAAGTCTAAGACCTTTATTTTTCAGCTTTCTTTGATATTTTCATTTTTCTATTCTCAGGTACTCTCAAGCTTTGCTTGAATGGAGCACCAACACCATGTTCTAGGACATCTTGGCGATCCACCACCTCGGAGGGACGATCAAGTATTTGCTGGGAACAATGGAGTCTACAATCTGGATCAGCTGAATCCACTTACCAAGAAGATTCCTGAGTTTGACACTCCTTGCCAACACTTTAAAAGTGCTTCTACGTTTCAACCAATGAATCTGCAACAAGAAAATTTCAAGATCAGTCCTATAGTCATCATTCTAGTGAAGGAAACCGTATACCTTGGTTTACCTTCGGAGCACCCGATGGATCACATACAGAACTATGAAGATATATGTGATGCCACCACGACCAATGAAGACTTTAGAAGCTACTTGAAGTGCACATTATTCTCTTTTTCTCTTGGAGATAAGGCGAATAGATGGTGGAAGTCTCTTCCTCAGGCATCAATCTCTACTTGGGAAGCATGTAAGAGTGCTTTTGTTAACTATTTCTACACCAAATCTTGGTCCAATCTGTTTTGGAACAAGATTCAAGGGTTTCGACAAGGAGCCAAGGAATCTATTCTTGAGGCATGGGGGCGATTTCAGGAGTATGAAAGAGATTGTCCTCATCATGGTTACAGAGAAGGTAACATGATGAATACATTCTATAGGAGACTTCATGGTGAGTATCAACAGTCTCTTGATATTGCAAGCAATGGAGACTTCTCTACAAAAACCATTGAAGATGCCCGTACCTTGATCACTAATCTTGCTGAGAGTGATAGCTACAAAACCAACAGTCAGAAGCCATCCAGTTCGGATGAAGAACCAGCTACCTCTACTGAATTCAAGGTACTTGCAAACCCTATCAATCAAATGGCCAAAAATATCAATAGACTTGTCCGTTTTCTATGAAAGAGAAGAGTTTTATGATCAAGAAGAAGATGTGAACTACATCAGACAGAGAAGAGGTTACAAAAGGAGGTACATGAATCAAAATTTTCATGATCATGATTACAATAGAGGAAATTTTCGACAAAGGGCTACTTTCACCGATGTTCAAGGATTTCAAAGAGGATACCATAATGTTCATCCACATGATCATCATTCCATCTTTGGAGACTTAGTGGAACAACTGGAAGCTAGCCATCAGAGTTTTACAGAGAAGATAAGAAGAAAGGTTGACAATAATTACCAAGAACTCAATGGTAAGATCGAATCTCTCTCAGCTAAGATTGATCTTATTGGCGCGCAAAACAAAGAAACAATTTTTGCTATTGAGAAATGTTTGGAGAGAGATGCTCAGTTGAAAGCTATCACTCTAAGGAGTGGCACAGCTTACAAAGAACCAAAGTATCCTAAGGATTCTGTGGAGAAGGAACCAGAAGAACCTGAAACCATACCAATCCAAGAAGAAGAAGAAACCGAGAAGGAGGAAGGACTGATCCTTGAGCTTGCTAAAGAAGCTCCACCTCCTCCTCAGCCTCTTGAACGTGTCTATATACCTAAGGTACCATATCCTGTCCCTCCTAAAAGTCTGAAGAAAGCGAGAGAAGCAGCCAAGCTACAAGAGATTATCGGACAACTCAATGTAAGGTTGCCTTTTGTTCAAGCTTGTGCAATGATTCCACCTCACAGGAAGTATATGAAGATTATCTTGAGAAACAACATTGTCATAGATGATGGAGTAATGATGATTACCCAGGAGTGTAGTGCCATTCTACAGAACCGGAAGAAGTTTGATCCGGGCAGTTTTGTGTTGTTCTGCGAGATCAAGAAGGAAGTATTTGAGCGTGCCCTCTGTGATTTGGGTTCAAGCATCAATATGATGCCTCTTACTGTGGAAAAACGCCTAGGATACTCAACTTTCAAGCCTACAAGGATCTCATTAGTCCTTGCAGACCGTTTTATTCGGAAACCAGTCGGAATTCTCATTGATGTTTCCATCATCATTGGTGGATGCAAGATTCCCACAGATTTTTGTTGTTCTCGAGTTTGAAAAGGAACCAAGGGACCCCCTGATCTTAGGTCGTCCATTCCTCTCTACTGCTGGAGCTCTCATTGATGTTCCTAATGGAAAGATTGACCTCCGACTAGGCGATTCAATTATGAAGTTCGACATGAACGACACTTTGAAGCAAGAGGTAAGTAACAATCAAATCTTTTCTGTTGATGATTTGGAGAAGACCACTCTTGGAGTGTGTGAGATGCTTGCTCTAGAAGATCCTATGGAAGTAGCATTGACAAGAGATTCAAGAGATTGTGATGTTCTAGAGGACTCCGTGGGAAACTGCGAGAAGATCCTTGATTCTGCAGAGAGTTATGCGAGACATGGTGCATATCAATATAGATGAGAAGATCATCACTCCTAATCCGCCTAAGAACACTCCAGCCGCGATTGCTGCTCCATGGAGAGAACTTAGAGAACCAAAAGTTGAGCTTAAGCAACTCCCTATTGGTTTGAAGGATGCACTTCTTGGCCCTAACTCCACCTACCCAGTTATCATCACTTCTGGTCTGAATGAGATAGAGACTACCATGCTTCTTACTGAACTAAGGAAGCATAGGAAAGCTTTGGGGTATTCATTGGAAGACATTCCAGGTATTTCCCCCAATCTCTGTATGCATAGGATTCATCTCGAAGAAGGTTAGAAGAATTCTATTGAACATCAAAGGAGATTAAACCCTAATCTCAAAGATGTTGTGAAGAAAGAGATTATAAAACTTATGGATGCTGGGATCATTTATCCAATCTCGGATAGTACATGGGTTAACCCAGTCCATGTTGTGCCTAAGAAGGGAGGCATGACAGTTATGAAATCAGAGAAGGCTGAGCTCAATACCCCTCGGACGATCACAGGACATAAGATGCGTATCGACTACCAGAAGCTCAACATCTCTACAAGAAAAGATCACTTTCCTTTACCTTTCATTGATCAGATGCTTGAAAGGTTAGCAAATCACAAATACTACTGTTTCTTGGATGGATACTCAGGATTCTTTCAGATTTTGATCCACCCCGATGATCAAGAGAAGACGAAATTCACATGTCCCTACAGTACTTTTGCATATCGCAGAATGCCCTTTGGCTTGTGCAACGCCCCAGTAACCTTCCAACGTTGTATGATATCTATCTTTATGGAGTATATTGAAGATTTTATGGAAGTATTCATGGATGATTTCTCAGTCTACGGTCCATCTTTTGAAGAATGCTTGTCAAATCTTGGCAAAGTGCTGCAAAGGTGTGAAGATAAGCACCTAGTTCTCAACTGGGAGAAGTGTCACTTCATGGTATGAGATGACATCGTACTCGGGCACAGAATCTCCAAGAAAGGTATTGAGGTTGACAAGGCAAAGATTGAAGTTATGATGAGCCTAAGCCGCCTACTAATGTGAAAGGAATAAGGAGTTTCCTTGGGCATGCTGGATTCTATAGACGGTTCATACAAGAATTTTCGAAGACTGTGAGACCCCTCACACGCCTTTTGTGTAAGGATGTCGCATTTGAGTTTGATAAAGACTGTCTTGCTGCGTTTCATACAATCAAGAAGGCACTAATCTCAACCCCTATAGTCCAACCACCGGATTGAGAGCTACCTTTTGAGATTATATGTGATGCTAGTGATTATGCCATTGGAGCTATACTTGGTCAAAGAAAAGACAAGAAGCTGAATGTCATCTACTATGCAAGTAGAACTCTTGATGAAGCTCAATGCAACTATGCCACAACAGAGAAGGAGGTTTTGGGTGTTGTATTTGCTTTCGAGAAATTCAGACAGTATCTTGTAGAAGCTAAGACCATTGTCCATATAGACCATGCGGCTATTCGATATCTCATGTCAAAGAAGGATGCCAAGCCACGCTTGATAAGGTGGATACTCTTGCTGCAAGAGTTTAATATTGAGATACGAGATCGCAGAGGTGCAGACAATGGAGTCACGGACCACCTTTCATGAATGAGAGTTGAAGATCCCATTCCTTTATACAATAGTCAACCTGAAGAGAATGTGTATAGCATCAAGGATGTACCGATTTCTGGAGCTACAGCACTACCATGACCTAGAATGGCAAGATCTTATACCTATGACACCCCCTGGTTTAGGCACTATGCGAATTACCTTGCTGCAGAAGTTGAGGCACCAAAGTTCTTTGGTTATAACAAGAAGAAACTCTTGAGAGAAGTGAAGAGATTCTATTGGGATGAGATTTATCTATACAAGAAGTGCTCAGATGGTTTTTTTAGGAGATGTATTCCGGAAGAAGAAGTCAATGGAGTCCTATTCAGATGCCATGGCTCATACTATGCAGGTCATTTCGCAACCTTTAAAACTGTTTCTAAGGTTTTGCAAGCAGGATTTTGGTGGCCCACTATGTTTAAGGATGCTCAGGCATTTATATCTAAGTGTGATGCTTGCCAAAGGATGGGCAACATAAGTAAGAGAAACAAGATGCTACAGAACTTCATACTTAAAGTTGAAGTTTTCGAAGTGTGGGGAATAGTTTTCATGGGACCTTTCCCAAAGTCTAATGGTTATGAATATATTCTCGTTGCTGTTGACTATGTTTCTAAATGGGTGGAGGCGATAGCTAGTACCACCAATGATGCGAATGTGGTTGTGAAGATGTTCAAGACAATCATATTTCCAAGATTTGGAGTTCCGCGTGTGGTGATAAGTGATGGAGGATCCCACTTTATCAATGAAACCATCAGGGCACTTTTTAAGAAGAACGGGATCACTCACAAAGTTGCTTCCACGTATAACCCTTAGACGAGTGGGCAAGTGGAGATCTCAAACAGAGAGATCAAGGCCATTTTGAAGAAGACCACGTCAAAGACAAGGAAAGATTGGTCTACCAAGTTGGATGATGCTCTTTGGGCATATAGGACCGCATTCAAGACGCCATCAGGTACCACTCCTTTTAATATTGTCTATGGGAAATCTTGTCATTTGCCTGTTGAATTGGAATACAAAGCCGCTTGGGCCGTGAAGAAGTTGAACTTCAATCTCAGGACAGCCTCTGAAAGGAGATTGATCTAATTGAATGAGTTGGATGAGATACGGCACAATGCTTATGAGAATGCTAGGATATACAAGGAGAGAACTAAAGCCTATCATGACAAGAAGATAATACCAAAGTCATTTGCTCCACACGACAAGGTGTTACTCTTCAACTCTCAAACTTTTCCCAGGAAAGTTGAGATCAAGATGGTCCGGACCATTCATGATCAAAGAATTCATGCCATTTGGAGCTGTTGTCCTCCTTAATGACAAAGGCATGCCATTCACTGTGAATGGACAACGCTTAAAAACCTACCTAGCAGAAGTTGGAAAAGAGGGAAGCACATCAATTGCTTTACTCAATGCTCCAGAAGCATAGTCCCAACATACAATTAGCCAAAGACTTTAAACAAGTGCACTTAGTGGGAGGCAACCCACTTGTAAGTTTTCTTATACCATTTGCAAATTAGATTTCATTTTTCTTTTGATCTTTGCATGTTTTATTTCAGGTTGTTTATACATAGAAGAAAAGAAAATACAAAATCAGAAAAACAGAAAAAAGAAAAAGAAGGAGAAGGTTCGCCTTGGGTCAAGAGGGATGTGACCAAGGACAACCAGGAAGCTAAACCTCGGCCACAAGCCCCATGACCGAGGCCCCAAGAAGGCCAGACCCCGGTCACAAAGCCAGTGACCGAGGTTTCTGGGTTATAAGGAGATTTTGAATAATTTTGTTGATCTGGTACATTTCTGACCTTATGGAGCTTATTGGAGCTAATAACATAATCTTGGGAAGCTATGCAACTTTTCCTGACCTCATTCATTGAGTTTAACCAAGTCATGACCAAAGTTTAAAACCAAGCCGCGATTAGGTCAACAATAAGCCTCATGAAGAATTTTCAAGTCACTCAACCAAACGATCAAGGATCAGGTACTCAACATCATATGGGTATTGTACTCAACATCATATGGGTATTGTACGAGTAATGGTCGAGTCACTTTTTGGAAAAGGATTCATGGTTAGAAGATTATCCTATCTTAAGCTTCACAGTTGCATAATTCACCAAAGTTGAAGGATAGCAAAATCTACTCGAGGCAAATTGGTCCAACTTGACATACGCCTACAAGTTGACCATGGGAAGTTTTGGTCGAAGAAATTTCAGAAAAAGAAGCTCAGAGAAGAAAATGGCCAACCATCAACATTTAGTCCGCAGCCGGCATTGTTCCGCGGCTACGAAACCCACCAAGGTTAGAGAATTTCTAAGAAATACTTGGTCAAATGAGCTATAATCGGGTATTCAACATTTTTGAGTATTTCTGAGAGTGATGATCAAGGAATATCTTATAGAATGAAATTCAAAACTAGAAGTTCCCCCTACCCTTTGCTGAAACTGATCCGTTGGTAGGAATTTCACAAATCTTGGGCCATATTGCTATTGGTTCGATGGATCGACACAAGATTCAATATCGAAGGATATGAAGATATTTGGGAAGTTATGATCGAAGAAAATATAGCCATGATCGGGCTAGATTTCGGGATTCTCCATTGGACCCTATTTTGAAGGTATACTCGGACTGTAAGGGCTAAAACTTCAAAGGGACGTTCAAATCTCGATTCCACCAAGTAAGTATACGTTCCTATGATGCATATGGAAGAAAGGAAAGATATACTAGTGTACTTGGAAGAAGAAACAAGGAAAGATAGGCGGCCAAGCCATTCCGGAGTTGGAGCAAATCTTGACCGAGGCGCGAAGGAGGGCCAGCACTCGTTACTTATACAATCCGATCACTCCACTTCACCAATCCAACAAAAAGAATTATTTGGAGCAAATCAGTCACCATGGGCAGATCTCAACCATGGCCACTACGACATCAATGAGACAACCATTCTATCCCTGTCTTTATTTTCATTATCTTATCTATCTTTTGCAAATTATTGATGGTTTTTAGGTTTTTCTCTCAGGAAAGACGCACTTAGAGAGATCTCCACAAAGAATTCAATGGACTAGAACCAAGTCCATATGATTTCAAGTTTCAAAGGAAGATACACCAGTTAGTCACCAACATTCTGATTCAGGTGACATTGTTGTTAAACCCATTCTTTCCTTATAATTTCCATCCTTTTTCCACCGAGGACAGTGTGATTTAAGTCTGGGAGGAAGGATGTCCATCCGTTACTGATACTTCTATTCTGTTGACCTGAGACCTTTTACCACTTTTTACATCAATGATATTGCTTTTATTTAGTCATTCATGTTTTTCATTTTATTGAGTCAAAACTAGTTGGAAATAATGACTCTATGACATGATGTGATAGACCTATATGCACTCTGATACACCTCCTAAGGAGAAGTTTTGCATGATTCACTAAGAACGGACAATACCTAGAAGCTCATCGCAAGACCTTTCTCCCCGAAGTTTCATCCTACGGAGAACACGGTTGGAACCAACGTTAACTCCACTATATTTGAACCATAATACTGACTTCAATTATTTCTCACGAGAGGCGTTAGATTGGGGAAACGAGCATCACATTTAGGGCTTCTTATCCCTTTTACCACTCTTTGCTGATCCTGAATGGCCACTCACTTTTAGTTGTTTCACCCTTACACCATATATTTCTTTTCAGACCTCTCACCATTCTCTTTTTCATTCTCGTTGGTGATTACATCGAGTTTTTACCTATTTTAGCCATTGTTTACTTATGGTTTTCTGGAGATTTGATTGGTTTTCAAGGCTAAAAAGGTTATTATCAAATATTTGCGGATTCAAAAGGGTTTTATAGGTTTTATGGAGTATTGGACCCAAAAAGAGCAAAAACCCGTTTTAAGGCAGTTTCCGATCATCAGAAGTTTGGCAATGTTTGAAGACCTTCCTTTGTACAAAAATGAGAGTTCTTGGTTTCTATGGAAAGATAGAAGAATCAAGATTCACCTAGGATAAGATTGAAGTAATCCATTCAGCGGTTTGGAAGATGCATCCCGAAGAGTGAAGCACTGTTAAACCTCGGGCACACCTACCTGTGAATGAGGTCCAACCTTTTGGTGAGTCCGGTCATGGGAACCTATGACCTAGGTTCATCCTCAAGATCTCTATGAACATCAGGCCCACGAAAAAGCCTGGCTCATGCCTCTACATTCATCTAAAGGACGAGTTTCCCCCGGAAACCCTAAACTGAACCCTAATGCATCCAAAGACATATAAATACTTGTTTTGACCTAAAGAGAAGGTGTGCTTCGTCTTGGTGCCTCTTGTGCTGCCTCCTGCCTCATCACCATCGTCCTCAACCCTAGAAGAATATCTCCTCATCTCCGGAAGGCCGTTGAAGCTTCACCACCGCCGTTGCACCACCGGAGTCACCACCTCTCACTCTAGCCTTATCTCTTCTATCATCTTTGTTTCCTACTTGTATAATGATGCGTTCCTCATGAGGAAACACTTCCCAATTTCTACAACGAGAGAGTGAGTTCAGTGTGAGGGGTTGCAAGACCTGATTAACAAGCATCTTGCGGTTTAATGGATCGAATGTCGCCACAAAAGGATGCAGAATAGCCTTTTGATGAGACAGGTTGGTCAATTGAATCACTCGAAATGACCTAAGAGTTTTCCTAGTTCGAATCACACGAAAAAGGATGAATAATAATCTATATTTTGAAAGGGTTTTTGATTAAAAGATTGATGAAGATTACAATGAGTCTCAGCCTCAATATAAAGGAGAGGAGGCGAGAAGGAGAAGAGACAAAGTGATAAAGGCAAGGAGAGTTACGAGACATGCCTCGTGAACACTCAAAAACCATGCAATAAAACAAGTTCAAATTCAAACTTAAGATAGAGAGATAAAAGATCATGGGCCACGCCAAAAGATGAAGATGGGCCATGCAAAGGATCGGACTAAGGGTTGGCAATGATGAGCATATGAGCCACAAGCCTCATTACAAAATTTGTTCGGAAAATCCATTGGGACAAAACCAAACTAAGGGAAAAAAGTGCTAGTGGATCATATGGCCAATGTCTTAGCCATCTTGGACATGTATCACAACCAATGTGGCATGAATACAACCCTTAATGATACAAACCCGGATCCACTGATGGATACAAGCTCATATGATGGAGTGGGAAGCTTGAGGAGAAACTCGACCCAAGCCTTACACGGAAGGTAGGGAGGATAATGGCGGATTGGAACCCAAAGAGAAACTCGATTTGGTGAACCAACAAAGAGATCGATGGATTGATAAGCAACACTTGAGCTATGGAGGGGACTCAAGATACAGCCAAACCCAAGAGAACCGAGCCCGGCTCAAGGAAACTCAAGGGGGAGTCTAAGAGCTTATCACTCAAAAGACAAGTAGAGGAGCAAAGCCAACTTTAGGGTTTTCCTTTTAATCAAGTCTAGTGTAGTGTTTACATGGCTGCACCTATAAGGCTTATATAGTTCATCTAAATGAAAGGATGCCCTAAACAAGTGGGCCAGCATAGGTGGGTAAAATAACTACCGTCAAAAGTCAAAATGGTAAAAATGATAAAAGTAAGAAAAGAAGCCCTTATTGTAGTGGGTGGACTTCTTAGGAGATAGGCTTACTTCTCATGATTATTCTTACTTGTCATGGAATATTTCCAAGTAGACTAATCATTGGAAATGAGAAGTAAGGCACCAAGTATTCATGTCTCATTAAAAACCCCCTCGGTAAACCCAATGGGACAAACCCAAGGTGGGTAAAAAGAGTGCATTATCCTTAGTGGCTTTCAATGTGTCTTCACACTTGGATGTAGGTGAATACACTCATCAATGCTTTCCAAAGCATAGAGACGTCAAAACATGTCCAAGGAGCTAAATAAGAGCTCCCGAAGCTTCAAGTGATCCGCGGATGACTTCGGGGAGTTTTCCTTGGAACTAGGGAAAGGATGCTTGGTCTTGGCGTATGAATGGTTGTCTGATGATCCATGGTGCTTTCTGGACGTGTCCTTGGTGTCGGGAGCCCAAGGACTTGTGCTTGGTAGCCTCGGGGACGTTTCTCGGAAGCCTTATGGGGATTCGAGGAGAGTGACCCGGATGATCGGTGAGGACCGGTATGGGTTTCCCGGATGCTAGGTATGATCAGGGAAGATCTTCCAACTACTCGGGATGCCCGAAAAAGGCTTTCTGGATGCTTGGGGTGCCCAAGGAAGGCTCTCCGGATGCTCGGGAACAGCTTCCAGAAGCTTGGAGTGATCCGGATAGCCATGTCCTATCATTCCCTTCCTCTTATAGAAGTTTTGTCCTCAAAAATCATCCAAAAACTTGGCAATAAGGAAACAATTCAGCAGCTCCCACTGTGATATAACATGCAATGTACCCGGATCAAAAGGGAAAAGTAGGAGTTTGAGGGAGAAGGCGAGAACTTCCCCAAAAAGATCAAACTCCTTCGTCCTTGGTTCGGGGTGGTTTTCAGGGAGCAATGGAATTGCTAAAGCTTCCCAAGGACAAATATGATCTATAAGAACGTGATCCTTCAACAAGAAAATGCGTTCCAATGACCTGGTGGCGCTAATGGCCGGTAAAGACCGTCGTATGGCCTTGTGGATCATCTCTCAAATCAGCTCAATCCACACCTGATTTTCCTCGATCAAACACTCCCCTATAAGTGTTTTCCCAGCAAATATGGGAGCCCAAGTCGAATGCACACATAAAACACACTCGGGTCATGGTCTCCCCTTGGCGTGTGACTCCATGGGTTGTATATCGAGCATCTTCTGAATAAGCTCGATCCAGGCAGGTTTTGGCTCGATAATTGGCTTCCAAATATGCACTTTACTTATGGAAACGGAAGCCCAGGCTGTGAGGACTAACCAGCTTCTCCAGTTGCTCCTCCCTTGGCTCGGAACATGTCCCGGGTAAGCGCTTGTGAACCAAATCTTCAGGAAATCCCCTAAAGTAGATTCTGGCTTGACCATCTCTTCAAAAGACATGATTTCCTGATGAAAAATCTAAGCCCAATGGAGAGGAACGAGTAAATCCTTCACTAGACCACTTCCATGGTTCGTTCTCCGCGGGTGGGGGTGTGAGTACCAGACTCAACGGTACTACCTGCAGGCCTAATATGGCTCGATCAAAACTCTCAAAATGTTCACTTTCCAAGTGAATCTCGAAGCTGGTGGAGTTTAAATGAGTCAATCCTTGTAACGCCTCATCTTGATGCTCATGGCCGTGGAGCATGCTTTGGTCTTCTTCATAAGAAACTCAGCTGGGACACATTCTGCTTTGACCAAAGTCTTCACAATGTGCGTTCAATGTTCAACCCAAAGTCATTTGAACGAAGAGATCCCTCAAACAGCAACTCACGACGCTTGGTCACGGTTCCGGTGAGCTTTGTCTTTAGGCTGTCCGGCTCGGGGTGCCATGATTCCTCGTGAATCATCTTAGGATCGATTTGCTGAGGAGAAATAAATCCTGGGGCCTTGGTGGGATCAAGACGCGGGTTGGGCAATGGTAGCTCTCGGCAAATGACATGCCCATTGTCTTTGCTCCTCCTTGATGATGCAACACTCAAGCTGCTTCTATCATCAACAAGTGGGATTGGATCCCTGCACCGTGTTGGCAGCTCACGGTGATCGCACAAAGGAACATGCTCCTCCCTTGACAATTTGGCTTGGGCCGGATCACAAAGTGATTGGGATGCCGGCGGTGTCCCGGGTAAGGGTGGTATGTTCCGGGAGGCTTCTATCCGAGTTAACCCATCTCCAAGATGTTGGAGTTGAGCTTGGATAGCCAACAAAGTCTCCCCAATGCTTGGTGATCAGAATGGAGGCACTAACTCTTGGGGCGAGGCTTCCCGATGACTCACAAGACCAATACAAGTCATCATAGTCAGACTCTTCATCTACGGTAATCCATGACTTGCCTTGGTGTGACAATTGAGTGGGGAGCCAAGTATGATCCGGTGGCTTTAGCTCGGGCCATTCTTGATCCGGGTCGCTATTGTAGTAACTGATACAACCCTGCCAATCATGTTACCATGCCCAGGACCATCCGGACAAGGCCGAGGTTACCCGACCATGCCCGAGCACCCGGAAGACCTTGACTATGCCCGAGCACCCAGACAACACTCCCGAGAACCACCCCGACCGTGCCCAAGCATCCGAGAGACTTTCCCGAACATGACCGAGAATCCGGGAGACCAATGTACCACTTCAATCCCACTTTCAAGCCAGAATCCAAGGATCAATAGGCATCCAAGCATCATCTGGAACCCCAAGCTTCATCACCAAGCTCCACAGCCCATGGGAAGCCGAGAGCTCCAATCCGATTCCTTGACGACTCTTGGACGTCGCCATTGCTTTGGGAAGGAATCTTCAGTGCCCTCACCATTGCCAAGTGTGGAGGCAACTCTAAGACATTACTGGGAGTTGTACTCTTTTCCCTACTCTGGGTTTGTCCCAAATGGGTTTACCGGAGGGGTTTTAACGAGGCTACAACTTCTAATGCATCTTCCTTTGTCCCACTTGATTCTCTAACTTGGAAAAATCCATGACAAGTCTAGAGATCAAGGAAGGAAGATCCTATCCAAGAAGACTAATCAAAAAGTTTTCTTTTCTTACCTTTTTACTATTTTCACCTTTTTACCATTTTACTATTTACGGTGTTGTTTTACCACCCCTCTTATCCACATGTTAGGGTTTCCCTTGTTTCCCTTTCTATTGCCTATATAAGGAAGAGGCGTAGCATTGTAATAAGGTTAGACATTTATTGAAGTAAAACCCTTGATAATTGTCTCTTTTTGGATTCAATTGAGTGACATGCTCTTGATCCAATTCCTTTGAGTTTCCTTGAGCTGGGCTCAGATCTCTTAGGCTTGTTTGTATCACAGTTCTTCCACAAGCTGTGTGACCGAATCTCAATCCACTCCATCTCTTCCGTGAACCATGGATCGATCCACCGTATCCTTGGTTCACTCCATTCCTCTTCACCGTGAAGCTTCTCTTTGGATCTTCACACCATCAAGTCACAACCTCAAAAGGAGCCTGATCTGGGATCGCGTCATTGGTATCAGAGCACAGCTCCATTAGAGGTCGTGTCTTTCTATCCTTGCATCATTTCATTTTCGTTTTTGGTGTTCTTGATGTTCTTGATGTTCTTGGCCTCTCCGTGTTCATCATGTGTTCTTCATGAATTTTCCAATTTGTTTCATTTCTGCCTCTTCTATTGCATTTATTTGATCATAAAGATTATATCTTTATGTGTATGAAGTGTTAGAACCACTCGTCATAATCATTTATGTCATTTCAAGCATTTTCCCATTTTTAGTGTTCTTGGTGTTCTTGGTGTTTATCTTCCATCTTGCATCTTAAAAATTGAAAACCCATAAAAATCCTTTATTTGTACTTAGGTTTATAGATCCATTACGTTTTATCAACCATAAACTTTATAAAATCCATAAAGATGATCATCTTTGATTTTGATGCATTTGTGTGAGTTCATTATTGTTTCTCCTTGGTTGTGTGTTCATTGTTTGGTTTTGCCAAGAGTTTAGGTTGCAGATTTCGTGTCCTGTTATCCTTGTGGTATTATCAACTCGTTCATACATCCATTGCTCACCATTGTTGCATCTAGATTTCATAGATTTTGTATAAATTCACTAATTTGTCTTTGCCGTGTGATTAACTTTGAGTCTCTTGTTTGGTGTGTTGATTTCTTGTTTATCTCATGTCTTTAGGTCCTAGATAACATGTTTTGAGTGCTTGAGTTGTTGCATTTCAATTCGTTTCACCATTGTTGCATTTTTAGTTTCATAGATCTTTGCTAGTTTGTTCATATAGATCCTTGCATGAGCTTAGCCTTGTTTCTCTTGCTATTTCGTTTTGATTGTTGAGTTTTCTTTGTCATTAGGTTCTAGTATTGTGTGTTGCATCTGTGAGTCATTGGATAGGTCGTATCCTTTCCATTTGTTTCAAATCCATTTTGCTTAGAGTCCATAAATTGCATCCTTGCCACTTTGTTGCATTTGCCGTGTGTTCTTCTTTGAATCTGTTTCAGTTTGGTATTGATTGATTGAATTCCGACTTAGGTTTATAGCTCTGTCCTGTCTCACCATTGTTGTGTTCGTCATTTATTTTTAAGAAAGTGCTTGAGGAAGAAGAGGATTGCCTTGTTCGATCCTTGTGGTCCCAAAACTTTGTGCATTCCTTGTTTTCCCCAAGCGTTGTGTATTCAACAATTGCTTTAGGCTGAGCATGTGAGAGCTGCCTTTTTGTCTTGTAGAATTTCCCCTTTTCTAGCATCCATCTTTTGTGGCATTTTAGTGTCTAGGTGCATTGTCATTTGTCATTTAGTCTTAAAATTCATTGTGTGGCTTTCCTTGTTTTGGGGAGTCAAAGTTCTTTGAATTTAAATAGCATCATTCTTATAATATAACCGTTGCATATCTTTTGACCATTTACCTTTTGCATTCACCATTTACCATTCACCTTTGCATTCACAAGTTACCATTCACTAGTTACCAAGTTACTATTTATCTAATAACTTTTACCAAGTAACTTTTACCAAGTTACTTTTACCTAATTACTTTTACTAAGTAACTTTTACCGAGTTACTTTTACCTAATATGTAACATCCGCAAACCCGGGTTGGGGTTGGTTCGGATAAACCCAAAAGTTGTTGGGGGTGTAATCGTCGAATTCAAAAGTTAAGGGTTGATTTGATTAAATCCGGAAGTTGCAGTCGGGTTTAATTGATAATTTTGGAAGTTTGGGCCAATTGTTGATTTCAGAAAGTTATAGGTTAAATTGATCGAATTGGAAGTTTCAGATGGGTTAAATTGATCGATTTAAAAGTTTTGGGGTCAATTGTGAAATTGGGAGAAATGGGAGGACCGTTTGGTGTAATACAAGAACTTGTTATACATATATGTGTATAGTCGCGTGTATCTCCCCCTTCGTCGGAACCTAGCCACCTCCGAGGTTAAAAGAGAGAGAGAGAGAGAGGGAGAGAGAGAAGAGAGGAAGAAGAGTGTTCCGGTGGTGGTGGTGAGCCGTGCACATAAAGGATTCTTCTCCGCCGTGGTTGTTACGGTAAGGCCTTCCTCCCCCTCTCTAGTATCAGGCTCGATCGGTTAGGATAGATGTGGTGATCAGACGGTGGTGACGTGGTATTGCTCGGGGATTGGTTGCAGTGAGAACAAGTTTTGGGTTGGTGTTGTCGGAGTGATGGCGATCGTCACGACGTGGAGATGGTCCGGCGAGTGAAGAAGATTACCCATGTCATTGGGCCGGTAGGGGGCCGGTTCAATTGGCCGATTTGTGGGTTGTTCGATTTAATTTTTTGTTTGTTAATATTAAGTCTAATATTTTAATATTATAATTAATATTATTATATTAGATATTAATATTTTATGTCTCGGGTATTTTTGGTAAATAAGTCTTTAGGAATTCTGGAAGTTTCAGAAGTCGTCAAACTTTGCCCCAGACATATCCCGAAGGTTTCGAGGTGAGTGCTTGCGTGATAGGACCCTAGTTAGTCAGAAGACTACGGGTGGGGGTGTTTATGATATTGATTGTGTGGTTTATTGTGTGATTTATTACGTGGTTTATAGTGTTGATTATTGTATGGACTGCATGGGGCTGCATGTTCAATTGTAGCTAACATGGGGATGTTAGCCGGTAGATTTTTGTGTCTCATTCAGTATCTTTTATACTGAGGCATCTCGTTGTGTGATGCAGGTAAAGACTGATTCTTACTGGAGCTCGTGGGACCAAGGCTGTGGAGATGGATGACATGACCAGAGTCGGGGTTGACTTTATGTTGCTTTTATTGTTTATTTATTGTTGAGACGGTGTCGTTGATAATTTGCTTCCGCTAAGTTGGTAGATTCTATTTATTTATTTAATTGGTGAATTTAACAAATAAATTGTCTAAGTTGTTAGAAAATTTTAAAATTTGCTCCTTCCACGCGGTTTCTGAGTTAGTAAACCGGTTCCGGTTTAGGGTTTCCAGGACGGGTCGTTTCATAATAACTTTTAATTTAGTTACCTTTTACCATCTTGTATTTACCATTCTTCACTTTTAACTTAGTTACTTTTTACTTGAATTTTCTTACGAGGTACCTTGTTACTTGGAGTGACTACACGGGTCAACATGCATTTACCGAGGACTTCTAGCCGTGCCCGGGGATTTCTGTATGTGTCCGAGAAAATCATCATCCGTGCCCGAGGGATTCACAGTTGGACCGAGGCATCTCTTACCGTGACCGAGAATTGATTGAGCCTCACCAAGCATTCCCAGTTTGACTGAGGATTGATTGAGCCTCACCGAGCATTCACAGTTTAACCGAGGAATTTTCTAGGTTATGGATTTTGAGGATGAGTTTGCTATAAATACGGGTTACTATGAGGACGCCTCTGAGGATGATACATGTTTAGATAGTGGGGAAGATGACTACTATGGGAGCGAACCGGAAGAAGAAATACCCGAGCCGGATTCACCTGATCATGTTTAGGATCCTACCTTAGAGTCATCGAGCCTAACCATGTCACCTCAAGCTATGTATGAGGACTCAGATAGTGATGACTTATGTTCCTATGATGATTGGTCCGGAAGCCAAGTCCCAAGGAAGATAGCGGGTTCATCCACATCATCTTGCATTAGAAAGACCTTGTTGGCTATCCAAGCACAGCTCCAGCATTTGGAAGATAGGATGACCAGCCGGGAAGCTTCCCGAATCATACCACCTTCTTCCGTATCACCATCGGTATCCCAACCGCATTGTGACCTGGCCTGGACTGAAATGTCAAGAGAGAGGTTTGTTTCCGAACCATCCCACCGTGAACTGCTAACACAGTGTAGTGATTCCATCCCATATGTTGATGATAAAAGCAAGTTGAGTATTGCATCATCAAGAGGAAGCAACGACACTGGGCTTGTCGTTTGCCATGAGACACCATTGCCCAAGTTGTGTTCGGATTATGCTCTAGGCCTAGGATTGGTCACTCCCCAGCAAACCTGTCCTAAGGAGCTTGATGATTCAGGAGTTGTCCAGGAACTCCGAGCCAATCCTTCCTTTGACCACACTCGCCTACCCGGACCTTTTTCCGAGCATTGTGAGTGGCCATTGGAAGGTTTCCTTTGTTCGAATGACTTTGGGTTGAACATTCACTTGGAAACCATACATTGTGAAGTTTTGGGTCAAAGCAAAATGTGTGACCATCGAGTTTCTTATGAGGAAGACCAAAGTATGCTCCATATTGACGAGCAACGGGAAGAACGATTTCAAAGAGAGGTTTCTACTCGTCCCTTTCCACTCGGCTTCAAAATTCACCAGGAAATCATGCCTATGGGAAGGCAAATGATCGAGGCATACTCAGCCATTATCGAGCTCACTCAGGAGGTTCTCCATACACGCCAACCAGGGCCGTTCTTTTTGCCTGGGCTTCATTATCCATCAGCAAAGTGCCTATGTAAAGGCAAATGATCGAGGCAAAACTAGCCCTTATCGAGTTCGTTGGGAGCTCCTCCATACACACCATCCGATGCCGTATCCGAGCCAAGAGAGGAGCTATTCGAGTCTTGGGTTCGTTTGTTTTGTATGGACTTCATTTTTCATCATAAATGTGCCTATGGGAAGACAAATGATCAAGGAAAACCAAGTCCTTATCAAGCTCGTTCAGGAGATACCCTATACACGCCGTCCGGAGCCGAACACCACAGGAAGTTGATGACCAGACCGCACCCCATGCGTTTGTTTGGTGTTGGCTCTCTTATATTCTGGGAAAACACTTATGGGGAAGTGTTTGATCGAGGAAAATCAAACCTTGATCGATCTGTTTTGAGAGTTGGTCCACAAGGTCCCTTTTTACCTTAAAACGGCCGGGCCAATTCGTATATGCCTTTGGATCATTGGGATTGCTACCCCTACTTGTTGGGTCACGTTCTAATTGAGTCTACACGTCCCCTGAAAGCCTTAGCATTCGACCTTACCGGGGAAGTTTTATCCTTTTCTCTCAAAATCCTACTCTTTCCTTTTGATCCAGGTAAGAGATTAGTTTTTTCATCTCTAGATTCTGCTGATTGTTTTCATATTTGAACAGGGATTGAACAGGTTTTGAGGTCAAAACCTCTTTAAGAGGGAGGGGATGATACGACCCTGCCTATCATGTTACCATGCCGAGGACCATCCGGACAAGGCCGAGGTTACCCGACCATGCCCGAGCACCCGGAAGACCTCGACCATGCCCGAGCACCCGGAAGACCTCGACCATGCCTGAGCACCCGGACAACACTCCCGAGAACCACCCCGACCGTGCCCGAGCATCTGAAAGACATTCCCGAACATGACCGAGCATCCGAGAGACCAATGGACCACTTCAATCCCACCTTCCAGCCAGCATCCAAGGATCAGTAGGCATCCAAGCATCATCCTGAACCCCAAGCTTCATCACCAAGCTCGACAGCCCATGGGAAGCCGAGAGCTCCAATCCGGTTCCTTGACGACTCTTGGATGTTGCCATTACTTTGGGAAGCAATCTTCAGTGCTCTCACCATTACCAAGTGTGGAGGCAACCCTAAGACATTAGAGGGAGTTGTATTCTTTTCCCTACTCCGGATTTGTCCCAAATGGGTTCAGTGGAGGGGTTTTAACGAGGCTACGACTTCTAATGCATCTTCCTTTGTCCCACTTGATAATCTAACTAGGAAACATCCATGAAAAGTCTAGAGATCTAGGAAGAAAGATCCTATCCAAGAAGAATAATCAAAAAGTCTTCTTTTCTTACTTTTTACTATTTTCACTTTTTTACCGTTTTACTATTTACGGTGTTGTTTTACCACCCCTTTTACCCACATGTTAGGGTTTCCCTTGTTTCCCTTTCTATTGCCTATATAAGGAAGAGGCGTAGCATTGTAATAAGGTTAGACATTTATTGAAGTAAAATCCTTGATAATTGTCTCTTTCTGGATTCAATTGAGTGACATGCTCTTGATCCATTTTCTTTAAGTTTCCTTGAGCTGGGCTCGGATCTCTTAGGCTTGTTTGTATCATAGTTCTTCCACAAGCTGTGTGGCCGAATCTCAATCCACTCCATATCTTCCGTGAACCAAGGATCGATCCACCATCTCTTTGTTTCACTCCATTCCTCCTCACCGTGAAGCTTCTCTTTGGATCTTCACCCCATCAAGTCACGACCTCAAAGGGAGCCTGATTTGAGATCGCGTCAGTAACTCTCTTCCCAATCATCCCATAATTCTTCCTAGGATCTACTATCTTCATGGCATATGTCTAGAGCCAAACAAGCTTCTAAATCCTTGATGAGTGGCATGCTTGTTTGAGTGCACGGGCTTGGGTAGAAAGATGCTCGGGCACGGATGAGAATATGCTTGGGTACGGCTTGTAGTTGCACGGGCACGATCGGAAGATACTCTGGCACGGTTGGAAAAGTGCTCGGGCACGGAAAGAAGGATGCTCGGGCAAAACTGAGGGGTGCTTGGGCACGGAAAGATGGGTGCTCGGGCACGGAAGGACGAGTGCTCAGGCGCGGAAGGAAAGATGCTCGGGCAAAACTGAGGTGTGCTCGGGCACGGAAAGACGGGTGCTCGGGCACGGAAGGATGGATGCTCAAGCACGGAAAGACGGGTTCTTGGGCATGGAAGGACGGGTGCTCGGGCACGGAAGGAAGGATGCTCGGGCAAAACTAAGGGATGCTCGGGCACAGAAAGACGGGTGCTCGGGCACGGAAGGAAGAATGCTCGGACAAACTAAGGAGAGCTTGGGCACGGAAAGACGGGTGCTTGGGCACAGAAGGATGGGTGCTCGGGCACGGAAGACAGATGCTCATAAATGGTTCCGGAAGGATGTAGGGACAGATGTACGGATGCCGGAAAAGTACACCGGAAATTGACCGGAGTTGGCCAAAAAAGTGGCCGGAGATGGCTGGAGGTGGCCGGAGCTTGGCCGGAAATGGCCAGAGGTGGCCGGAGCTTGGCCGGAAAAGTGGCCGGAGATGGCCGAGCTTGGCTGGAAAAGTGGCCGGAGATGGTTGACCGGTGGCCGGAAATGGTTGAGCGGTGGTGGTCTAGGGGCGGATGGGCGGACCTCAGCGGTGGTCCGGTGGTCCGTGATCGAAACTTGGAGTTACTCCAGACGGGGGTCCGATGATTGGTCCGATGATTGACTGGTGGTGATCTGATGGTTATTGCAATGGTTGGTCTGATGACTCGTGGTGCGTGAGACGTTGCACAGACTGATCGATCATCGATTATCGAATGGTTGGGTGAGCGATGATCAAATGGTGGGATGATCAATAACCGGGTCATGGATTGATGGCTCGTGTCACGGAACGTCAGGTTGGTCCTGACTGATCAATGGTCTTGTGGTGATGAATGAACGGTACGGACGATCGTGAACACCAAAGATGGCGAAAACTCAAAAATGCAAAATAATATATGGGACAAACTCTAACAATTAGGCACGACTAAGACTAGCATCCTAAGACATCTAACAGCATACAAATGCAACAAGCTTAAAGGATAACACACGACAAAGACCTATATGAACAAAATTCAATTTTAATGAAGTTCTAATGCAACCTAAGGTGAAAAAACGTGATGACGTGATGAGGGACAAACCAAAGGACACAAGGAGAAAAATTTAGGACCTAATGTCAGGACAAACTCTTGCAGTCAATCCTAAGCAAACGGCAAATGTAACAATGAACAAAAATGCACTTTTTATGGGGTTTTCTTTTATGGATGCAACAAGGTGAGCAAATGAGATGAATGAATAACAACCTAGATACAAAGCAATGATTTTTGTGGGTTTTCAATAAGGGTTATGCAGGCGGAATGAACAAGAGGTGATGAACACAAGATGAACACTAAGAACACAAAAACAAAAATGATGCAAATGAGATAGAGAGACACAACCTTGTAGGAAATTGTGCTCTGATACCAGCTGATACGAACCCGGATCTACTGATGGATGCAAGCACATATGATGGAGTGGGAAGCTTGAGGAGAAACTCGACCCAAGCTTTACATGGAAGGTAGGGAGGATAATGGCGGATTGGAACCCAAAGAAAAACTCGATTTGGTGAACCAACAAAGAGATGAATGGATTGATAAGCGACACTTTAGCTATGGAGGGGACTCAAGATACGGCCAAACCCAAGAGAACCGAGCCCGGCTCAAGGAAACTCAAGGGGGAGTCTAAGAGCTTCTCACTCAAAAGACAAGTAAAGGAGCAAAGCTCAACTTTAGGGTTTTCCCTTTAATCAAGTATAGTGTAGTGTTTACATGGCTGCGCCTATAAGGCTTATATAGTTCAGCTAAATGAAATAATGCCCTAAACAAGTGGGCCAGCATAGGTGGGTAAAACAACCACCGTCAAAAGTCAAAATGGTAAAAATAGTAAAAGTAAGAAAAAAGCCCTTATTGTAGTGGATGGACTTCTTAGGAGATAGACTTACTTCTCATGATTATTCTTACTTGTCATGGAATTTTTCCAAGCAGAATAATGATTGGAAATGAGAAGCAAGACACCAAGTATTCATGCCTCATTAAAAACCCCCTCGGTAAACCTAATGGGACAAACCCAAGGTGGGGAAAAAGACTGCATTATCCTTAGTGGCTTCAATGTGTCTTCACACTTGGATGTAGGTGAAGACAGTCATCAATGCTTTCCAAAGCATAGAGATGTCCAAACATGTCCAAGGAGCTAAATAAGAGCTCCCGAAGCTTCAAGTGATCCGCAGATGAGTTTGGGAAGTTTTCCTTGGAACTAGGGCAAGGATGCTTGGTCTTGGCCGTTGAATGGTTGTCTGATGATCCATGGTGCTTGCTGGACGTGTCCTTGGTATCGGGAGCCCAAGGACTGGTGTTTGCTAGCCTCGTGGATGTTTCTCGGAAGCCTTGTGGGAATTCGGGGAGAGTGACCCGGATGATTGGTGAGGACCGGTAAGGGTTTCCCAGGTGCTAGGTATGATCAGGGAAGATCTTTAACTACTCGGGATGCCCGGGAAAGGCTGTCCGGATGCTTGGGGTGCCCAAGGAATGCTCTCCGGATGCTCGGGAATAAATTCCGGAAGCTTGGAGTGATCTAGATAGCCAGGTCCTATCACTTAAGGTCCAAGTAATCCTGTTGAGTTTCTACTTGCTGGTAACATGCTGACTTTTTGTTGTAAATGCTTAGTCCGGGACCTAGTTATTGCTCCAAAAGGCATTTCCAAGGCTGTTTTAGTCCCTGATTGCTTGTCCACGTCCTTGCTAGCTCTTGGTCCTTGTTCTGATGTATGAGTGCCTCCGAGGAACGCATCATCCTACCCTAGTTGAAAAGGATTTGACCTCAAATCCGTTTGATCTGCCACAAAAGGAACCAAATCAGCAAATTTGAAGAGCGGACTAACAGTATACTTACCTTTTAGATTAAGTTCGTAGGCATTGTTGTTGATCTTTTTAGCGATTATGAAGGGGCCGTCTATCCTTTGTTTTAATTTAGACTTTCTTTCTTCAGGGAACCGTTCCTTTCTTAGATGTAACCACAGAAGATCACCTTCTTTGAATATGAGTTCTCATCGTCCTTTGTTGGCTTTCTTCACATATTGCTCCGTCCTTTTTGCTATATTCCATCGAGCCTCTTCGTGTATCTGTCTAACAAGGTCAGCCCTTTTCTTGCCATTAAAACTAATCCTCTCATTCAAAGGTAAAGGGGTTAGATCCATAGGTGATAAGGGATTAAAACCATAAACCACTTCAAATGGAGAAAATTTAGATGCTGAATGAACATAATAATTATATGAAAATTCAACATGAGGCAAGTATTCTTCCCATGAGTTTAAATTCTTTCTTATTAATGCACTCAACAAGGTGGATAAGCTTCGATTAACTACTTCTGTTTGACCATCTGTTTGGGGGTGGCATGTAGTGGAAAACAATAATTTAGCCCCTAGCTTAGACCATAAGGTTTTCCAAAAATAACTCAAAAAAGTAGTATCTCTATCTGAAACGATAGTTCTAGGCATGCTATGCAAACGTACAATGTTTTCGAAGAAGAGCTTAGAGACATGAGATGCATCATCAGTTTTTCTACAAGCTATAAAATGTGCCATTTTTAAGAACCTATCAACAACTACAAAAATTGATTCTTTTCCTGATCAAGTGGTGGGTAACCCTAGAACAAAATCCATGGATATGTTAAGCCACGGAGGAGATGGAATAGGTAAAGGGGTATACAAACGGTGAGGTTGAACTTGAAACTTAGCTTGGTTGCAGGTCATGCATCGGCTACAAATGCGCGTAACATCTTTCTTCATATGAGGCCAGTAGAAGTGATCCATTAGGATCTTAAGAGTTTTTGTGACACCAAAGTGCCCCATCAATCCACCACTGTGAGCTTCTCTAGCCAACAAATCTTGCATAGAATAGTTAGGCACACACAAATGGTTATTATAAAACAAGAAACTTTCATGTCTATAAAATTTGCTAGTGGCACCCTTTTCGCACAGCTTATATGGTTCTCCAAAGTCAGAGTCCTCTAGGTACCTATCTTTGAGTTGATCAAATCCTAGCATTTTTGTTTCCAAAGTAGAGAGTAAGGTATATCGGCCACTATATTATCCTTACCTTGTTTGTACTTAATGACGTAGGGAAACGTTTCAATGAACTCGACCCATCTTGCATGATGTTTGTTGAGCATATAGTTCTTGGTCGTAGGTGGGATAGTTAACAGTAGCTCCTCCAAGTTTTTCACTAAAATACGTAATAGGCCGCTTATCTTGCATGAGCACAGCATCAATTCCTATTCCTGAAGCATCGCACTCTATCTCAAAGGTTTTAGTAAAATCAGGTAGAACTAAGAGGGGTGCGTGAGTTAGTTTGTGCTTAAGGATGACCTCGGTAAGTGGTGCAGCAATAGTACTGAAGTTCTTAACAAACCGGCTATAAAATCCGGCTAACCCATGAAAACTCCTTACTTCACCTACTGTCCTGGGACTTGGCCATTCCTTGATAGCTTTGATCTTTTTTTCATCAACTTTAATACCATCTGCACTTACAACAAAACCTAAAAACACAAGGTTATCTGTACAAAAAGTGCATTTCTTCAAGTTGGCATAAAGTTTTTCTTTCCGAAGAGCAGTTAAAACCATTTCTAGATGTTGAACATGTTCTTCTAGGTTGCGACTATAGATCAGGATATCATCAAAGTATACAACGATGAAATGTCTTATAAATGCACGTAGAACATGATTCATTAACCTCATGAAGGTACTAGGTGCATTAGTTAGTCCAAATGGCATAACCAACCATTCATATAATCCATGTTTAGTTTTGAATGCAGTTTTCCATTCGTCACCCTCTTTCATCCTAATCTAGTGATAGCCACTTTTAAGATCAATTTTAGAAAATATGCTAGAACCATGCAACTCATCAAGCATATCATCTAATCTAGGGATAGGGTGGTGATACTTCACCGTGATATTACTGACTGCTCGACATTCCACACACATACGCCAGCTACCATCCTTTTTGGGTACAAGTATAACGGGAACAACGCACAGACTCATACTTTCTCTGATGTGTCCTTTTTCCATGAGCTCCTCCACCTGTTTCTGAAGTTCCTTAGTTTCAACCGGGTTGGTGCGGTAGTCAGGTCGATTAGGTAATGTGGCTCCAAGAATGAAATCAATTTGATGCTCAATGCCTCGTACTGGTGGAAGCTCGGGATTGTCCTCTGCAAACACATCAGTAAATTCCTACAAAAGTTGATTTAGTTCACTCGGCAGAGCCGGTGGCTTGTGAGTCACGTTAGTCATATTTTCTTTAAAAATCATTAGAAGAAACGGTTGATCCATGTGCATGGCTGTTTTAACCTCTCCTGTACTTGCAAGGACCCTTTCTGAATGGTTATGATGAAGCCTACTAGTGGATATCCGTTGCTGGTCCAGATAAGCTTCTTGGAGAGTCATTGGAGTGAGGATAATTTTTTTGCCATGATGATCAAAGATATACCGATTGGTGAATCCTTCATTTAAACTTTTTTTTTTCAAATTGCCATGGTCTTCCTAACAGTAGATGACTGTACTCCATGGGTAGAACATCACATAGTACTTTGTCCTTGTACTGTCCTATGCAGAAGGAAACTTTAACTTGCTTATCGATCTGGACGTCCGGATGTTCGTTGAGCCCACAGATATTAGTACAGCTTCCTCCATCGATGATGACACTGCAAATCTTCTCATGAACATAACATCGTGTCTGGAACAGATTGTCTCGTTGTGCCATGGTTTCCTTTGGAGGGCTTGATGCTCTTCTTGTTACCGAAAGTTCACTCCTCGGGGAGGATTTTGTATTTGAAACTGATTGGACTCCAGGTTCTTTATTTCTGATCCGATCAAATGTGGTGCTTAACATTTTGGAGAAGATGGATGTTGATAGCCTTGCTTGATTCCACTTTGTCTGTCATGGTACCTGAAAGATTGACACAAACTACACCAGTAAAACGTTCTTTTGAAAGAAAAACAATCAAAAATAACAAAAACACGAAAATGACCTATCAACTTCTGATAAACCCTAATCGCGACTGTCTTATAAGATTGATCCTGAAAACTTATCAAATCAACTCTAAAAATTCTCAAATAAATTTTAACAAATACTAGACTCAATCTAGGTTCAGATCCAATTAGTTTCACGATTTTAGCACAAGTAGTCGATTTATGCAAATTAAAACAAGAAAACAAAAAGATCACTTAACTCTCGATGCGGCTATGATACAACATGATGCATTCCTCGTGAGGAAACACTTCCCAATTTCAACAACGAGAGAGTGAGTTCAGTGTGAGGGGTTGCAAGACCTGATTAACAAGCACCTTGCGGTTTAATGGATCGAATGTCGCCACAAAAGGATGCGGAATAGCCTTTTGATGAGACGGGTTGGTAAATCGAATCACACGAAATGACCAAAGAGTTTTCCTAGTTTGAATCACACGAAAAGGATGAACAATGATCTATATTTTGAAAAGGTTTTTGATTAAAAAGATAGATAAAGATAACAATGAGTCTCAGCCTCAATATAAAGGAGAGGAGGCGAGAAGGAGAAGAGACAAAACTATAAAGGCAAGGACCATGCAATAAAACAAGTTCAAATTCAAACTTCAGATAGAGAGATAAGAGATCATGGGCCACGCTAAAAGATGAAGATGGGCCATGCAATAGATCGGACTAAGGGTTGGCAATGATGAGCATATGAGCCACAAGCCTCATTAAAAACCTTGTTCGGAAAACCCATTGGGACAAAACCGAACTAAGAGAAAAAGAGTGTTAGTGGATCATATGGCCAAAGCCTTAGCCAACTTGGACATGTATCACAACCAATGTGGCATGAATACAACCTTTAAGGCCAAAGTGATCCTCTTGAATATTCCTTGATGATAAGGACACTCGCAAATATTGAATTTGGATTGTTTATGCATGTTTGACATCTTGATTACCTGCAGAAATAGAGTGATATAGGTTGTTAGAAATTTATTGGTTCTACGGGAGTAGGCTAGTTGCATGAATCAAAATTTGAGTTCATGAGCATAATTAACTGAAACTTCCCTGTTTGATTTCCTTGCATAAGATCCGTGATACCTTGAGAATTCCCTGCAGCCCTTCACTTCATTAATTGATATTTACATTCATATTTGCTTCCTATTTCGTTCACTATTGATACTAAAACAAACCCCTTTTTATTTTGTCTCAGCTTTATTCTTCTCGAACGAACTCGTCGCATAGCTTATTAGTCTCTGTGGGATCGATACCTTAAGTACTACAATAAATTTGGCTGTGCACTTGCAGTCTTACCATTGTGTTGTTTGAGGAAAACCTGACACACATCAAGTTTTTGGCGCCGTTGCCGGGGATTTCTCAAGTTGCTCACGAATTTAAGACATGGATATCGTCTAAGACCCTTTACTCTTACTTACAATTTTTCTTTGTTTCACTTTTCAGTTTTAGTTTGATATTTTTATTTTCATTTGCATGTACTCTTAAGCCATATCTCGCAGATGTGGAAGAAGAAATGGGAGATCCAATTTTCCCTACATCATCCGCCTTAAGCCTAACCGGCTACCAAGGTCGAGCCAACGATGTTAAACAAGCGCGCATAGTGGGAGGCAACCCACTTGTAAGTTTTCTTTTAACTTTTTAGATTAGATTACCTGTTTCGTTTTATCTTTGCATGTTTTATTTCAGATTTCACAAAAACAAGAAAAGAAAATACAAAAGAAGAAAACAGAAAACAGAAAAAGAAGAAGAAGATTTGGCCTTGGGTCAACGATGGAAGTGACCAAGGACGACCAGGAGGCCAAACCTCGGTCACAAGGCTTGTGACCGAGGCCCCAAGAAGGCCAGACCCCATTCGCGAAGCCAGTGACCGAGGTTTTCCAAGCAAAATCTCCTAGAGCAAATTTTCGGGTTCTAAGGAGATTTTGAAGAGTTTTGTTGATCTGGTACATTTCTGACCTTATAGAGCCTATTAGAGCTAATTAAATCATCTTGGGAAGCTATGAAACTTTCCCTGACCTCATTCATTGAGTTTAACTAAGTCATGGCCAAAGTTCAAAACCAAGCCGCGACTAGGTCAAACCAAGCCTCATGAAGAATTTTCAAGTTCTACTCAACTAAACGATCAAGGATCAGGTACTCAACATCATATGGGTATTCTAGGAGTAATGGTCGAGTCAATTTTTGGAAAAGGATTCATGGTTAAACGATTATCCCATATTAAGCTTCACGGTTGCATAATTCACCAAGGAGGGAGAATATTAAAACCAATTCGAGCCACAGTGGTCCAACTTGACACACGCCTACAAGTTGACCATAGGGAAGTTTTGGTCAAAGAAATTTCAGAAAAAATTGCTCAGAGAAGAAAATGGCCAATCATCAAAATTGAGTCCGCAGCCGGCATTGTTCTGCGGCTACGAAACCAACCAAGGTAAGAGAATTTCTAAGAAATACTTGGTCAAATGAGCTATAATCGGGTACTCAACATGTTTGAGTATTTTTGAGAGTGATGATCAAGGAATATCTTATAGAATGAAATTCGAAACTAGAAATCCCCCCTGTTGTTTGCCGAAACCGATCCGCGGCTAAGAATTTCACAAATCTTGGGCCATATTGCTAGTGGTTCGATTGATCGACACAAGATTCAATATCTAAGGATATAAGAATATTTGGGAAGTTATGATTGAAGAAAATATAGCCATGATCAGGCTAGATCTCGAGATTCTCCATGGGACCCTATTTTGGAAGTATTCTCGGACCAAAGAGGGGTAAAACTTCAAAAGGGACGTTCAAATCTCAAATCCACCAAGAAAGTATACGTTCCTATGATCCATATGAAATAAATGAAAGATATACTAGTGTACTTGGAATAAGAAACAAGAAAAGAGGAGGCGGCCAAGCCATTCCGGACTTGGAAGGCCAGCCCTGGTCACTACCACTCATGACCGAGGTTTTCACACCCTAGTGCCTTCACCCCGCTTGTGCACTCATGACTTCTCCGATCCGATCATTCCACTTCACCAATCCGACCAAAATCATTATTCGGAGCAAATCAGTCACCATGGGCAGATCTCAACCATGGCTACCACGACATCAATGAGACAACATTCTATCCCTATCTTTATTTTCATTATCTTTATCTATCTTTCACGTATTATTGATAGTTTTAGGTTTTTGTCTCAGGAAAGATGCACTGAGAAAGATCCTTACCAAGAACTCAATGAAAGGATGAAACACCAGTTAGTCACCAACATTCCGATTCAGGTGACATTGTTCTTAAACCCAAATTTTTCCTTATGATTTCCATCCTTTTCCCACCAAGGACGGTGTGATTTAAGTCTGGGGGGGAGGATGTTCATCCGTTACTGATACCTTCTATTATGTTGACTTGAGACCTTTTACCACTTTTTATGTCAATGATATTGCTTTTATCGAGTCATTCATGTTTTTCGTTTTATTGAGTCAAAATTAGTTGGAAATAATGACTCTATGACATGATGTGATCAACCTATATGTACTCTGATACACCTCCTAAGGAGAAGTTTTGCAGGATTCACTAAGAACGGACAATACCTAGAAGATCACCGCAGGACCTTTCTCCCCGAAGTTTCATCCTACGGAGAAAGCGGTTGGAACGGACGTCAACTCTACTCTATTTGAACCATAATCCTGACTTCAATTATTTCTCACGAGAGGCGTTAGATCAAGGAAACGAGCAGCACATTCAGGACTTCTTATCCCTTTTTCCACTCTTTGCTGATCCTGAATGGCCACTCAATTTTAGTGGTTTCACCCTTACACCATATATTTATTTTCAGACCTCTCACCAATCTCTTTTTCATTCTCATTGGCAGATAAAAGTAGAAACGCGAGAGAGAAATTACTGTACATATTTCTGACACAGTTTTCCAACCACTTGAAGATGGAGAGCTTGAAGGAATCAAAGAAGAGAGAGAGACAGAGAGAGTAACGATTTTGTCTACACAACATTACATCTTGGAATCAATAAGAAAAGGTACTCACATCTTGTGCTTGAGACTTGTAAATTTATGTACCGTTTCCCCTTTCACCAAAAAAGAAAAAAAAAGACATGAAAAAGAAAAAGAAAAAGAGAAAGAAAAAGAAAAATATAAAGAAAAGAAAAGAAAAAGAAAAGAAAATAAAAGAAAGGAAAGGAAACGGTTACAAAATAATCTCATAAGCACATGAATCCCAAGAAGAAGACTATGAAGAGAATAAGTTATGAAGATGGTGCAAAGAACCCCACAAAAACATCTAAGTCTGGGGGAACCAAAAGAAGAAAAGAAGTAAAGGAACAAGGTGTTGACATGAAGAAGTGGTTGGAAGTTGTGAACATTAATGGGTTCATACTCTTTTGCGGGTCTGCGAATTAGCTGCTCTCCGAGTTCAAGGTACGCCCTAAACACTTTAAACTCCACTTAAACACCAAAAGCCTTTCTATACCAAGCGTCGTCTACCCCGAATGATGCCTTCTTTTGAGAAATCCATGCCACCCTTAATGAATGTAAGGAGTTGACTGAAGTGAATTCCAAGGTCTCTTGACGGTTTGAGATGGAAGGATCAGAGATTGAGAATGTTGTGAGTCTATAGTGAGAATGTTTCGAATCCTTGTACTAACCAATCCGCAGGTTGTCCATTGGAGTATGGTCCCTGATCATAGAAGAGTTTACGTGATTTTCAAACCTCTTCTCCATTCTTGTTTGCTTGAGGACAAGCAGAATCTAAGTCCGGGGGAGTTGATAACATCGAGTTTTTACCTATTTTAGCCATTTTTTTCTTATGGTTTTATGGAGATTTGATTGATTTTCAAGGCTAAAAAGGTTATTATCAAATATTGGCGGATTCAAAAGGGTTTTGTAGGTTTTATGGAGTATTGGACCGAAAAGGAGCAAAAATTCGTTTTAAGGCAGTTTCCAATCATCAGAAGTTTAGCAATGTTTTAAGAGCTTCCCCTGCACCAAAAAGAGAGTTATTGGTGTCTATGGAAATATAGAAGAGTAAAGATTCACCTGGGACAAGAATAGAAGCAATCCATTCAGCCGTTTGGAAGATGCATCCCGAAGAGTTCAGCACTGTCAAAACCTCGGGCACACCTACTCGTGACCGAGGTCCAGCCTCTTGGTGAGTCCGGTCACGGGCACCTATGACCGAGGTTCATCCTTAAGATCTCTATGAACATCAGGCCCAGGAAAAAGCCTGGCCATGCCTCTAAATTCATCTAAAGGATGAGTTTTCCCCGAAACCCTAAAACTGAACCCTAATGCATCCAAAGACATATAAATACTTGTTTTGACCTAAAGAGAAGGTGTGCTTCGTCTTGGTGCCTCTTGTGCTGCCTCCTGCCTCATCACCATCTTCCTCAACACTAGAAGAATATCTCATCACTGCCGGAAGGCCGTTGAAGCTTCACCACCGCCGTTGCACCACCGGAGTCACCACCTCTCTCTCTAGCCTTATCTCTTCTATCATCTTTGTTTCCTACTTGTATAAGGGAGAAGTTTCGTCTATTTTGTATCACAGAGAAGATCTCTAAACCCTTTTCTCATACTCTTAATTGTTTATGCAATCATTCATTCATATGGTTTTGCTTTGCTTGAGTATGTGTGAGTAGTTCTCTTGTTGGGTTCAAGGGTTTTCAAGGGGGATTCATGGGTTGCTAAACTAGGTTGTTAGATCTGTGGTATTTTCGTGCACTATGCTTCATCTGGTTTTGAATTTTGCTAGTTATTGTTTGAACAGCATGCTAGTTATTGTTTAGGAGTTTAACTTTCCGAAAGCTTTAAACCTTGATTAACAAGGCTTCATAATCTACTGAAAGTTGAGTTGTGGTGTTTTGTTGTGGACATACTGAATTTGGATTGTTTATGCATATTTGACATCTTGATTACCTGCGGAAATAGAGTAATATAGGTTGTTAGAAATTTATTGGTTATACGGGAGTAGGCTAGTTGCATGAATCAAAATTTGAGTTCATGAGCATAATTGACTGAAACTTCCCTGTTTGATTTCATTGCATAAGATCCATGATACCTTGAGAATTCCCTGCAGCCCTTCACTTCATTCATTGATATTTACATTCATATTTGCTTCTTATTTCGTTCACTATTGATACTAAAACAAACCCCTTTTTATTTTGTCTCAGCTTTATTCTTCTCGAATGAACTCGTCGCGTAGCTTATTAGTCTCTGTGGGATCGATACCTTAAGTATTACAATCAATTTGGCTTTGCACTTGCAGTATTACCATTGTGTTGTTTGAGGAAAATCTGACACACATCAGTTGACAGACATGCGTAGAAATGCAAGAGAGAAATTTCCGACACAGTTTTCCAACCACTTGAAGATGGAGAGCTTGAAGGAATCAAAGAATAGAGAGAGAGAGAGCCACAATTTGGTATACACAACATTACATATCAGAATCAGCTAGAAAAGGTACTCACATCTTGTGCTTGAGACTTGTAAATTTATTTACCGTTTCTCCTTTCACCAAAAAGAAAAAAGAAAAAGAAAAGAAAAAGAAAACAAAACAAAACAAAAGAAAGGAAAGGGAACGGTTACGAAATACTCTCATAAGCACAAGATATCCCGAGAATAAGACTATGAAGAGAATAAACTTATGATGATGGTGTAAAGAACCCCACAGAAACATCTAAGTCTGTGGGAACCAGAAGAAGAAAAGAAGTAAAGGAACAAGGTGTTGACATGAAGAAGTGGTTGGAAGCTGTGAACATCAATGGGTTCATACTCTCTTGCTGCAACATAGCTGTGACATAGCTGCTCTTCGAGTTCACGGTACGCTCTAAACACTTTAAACTCCACTTAAACACCAAAAGCCCTTTTTATACCAAGCGCCGTCTACCCCGAATGATGCTTCCTCTTGAGAAATCCATGCCACCCCTAATGAATGTAAGGAGTTGACTAAAGTGAATTCCAAGGTCTCTTGACGGTTTGAGATGGAAGGATCAGAGATTGAGAATGTTGTAAGTCTATAGTGAGATTGTTTTGAATCCTTATACCAACCAATCCACAGTTTCCATGATTTTCAAACCTCTTCTCCGTTCTTGTTTGCTTGACGACAATCAAAGTCTAAGTCTGGGGGAGTTGATAACATCGAGTTGTTACCTATTTTAGCCATTTTTTTCTTATGATTTTATGAATATTTGATTGGTTTTCAAGGTTAAAAATGTTGTTATCAAGTATTTGCAGATTCAAAAGGTTTTGTAGGTTTTATGGAGTATTGGACCCAAAAGGAGCAAAAACCCGTTTAAGGCAGTTTCGGAGCCTCAGAAGTTTGGCAATGTTTGAAGAGCTTCTACTGCACTAAAATGAGAGTTATTTGTGGCTATGGAAAGATAGAAGAGTCAAAATTCACCTGGGACAAGAATTGAAGCAATCCATTCAGCCGTTTGGAAGATGCATCCCGAAGAGTGAAGCACAGCCAAAACCTCGGTCACAAGGGCCGTGACCAAGGTCCAGCCTCTTGGTGAGTCCGGTCTCAAGCCCCGTGACCAGGGCTTTCTCTCAAGACTCCTATGGACCTCAGGCCCACGCCAAATCCTAGCCCATGCCCCTACATCCATTCAAATGACAAGTCTGCTCAAGGAAACCCTAAAAACCGAACCCTAATGATCCCTAGGACATATATATACTTGTTTTGACCTAATAGAGAGGGGTGCTTCGTTTTTACTTCAAGTGGCCGCCCTAGTGTGCCATCCACAGACTCATCACCGCCATCCATGACCTAGAAGAAGATCTTGTTACCGCCACAAGCCGTCGAGTCCATCATCTCCACTTTGAAGCCGCCGAAGTCACCACATCTCTCTCTTGTCTTGTTTCATCTCTCATCTCTATTCACCACTTGTAAAAAGAAGAAGATTCATCAACTTTTTATTTCAGAGAAGATCTCTAATCCCTTTTCTTATATTCTATTTGCAATCTATTATTTAGGTTTTGCTTTACATGAATATGTGTGAGTTGTTTTCTTTGTTGGGTAGTTAGGGTGCATTATAGGGGAATCATGAGATAGATTTTTTAGGTTGTTAGATCTGGAATTATTCATCATATGTTCTTCGTCCTTGGCTTGTTCTTAGTGCATATTGCTTGAGTAGCTAACTTGTGATTGATATTTGACGATTTACATATCGATAGATCTGTAGATTTGTGTACCCTAGCCTTGGTGAGTATTGTGTTATAACCTGCGATAATTGAGTTATAAGGTTTTACGGACTAGAATCGAACTTGAATTTAATGCTTGAATATTTGCATCTTTGCCTGCGGAAGTTGAGTACTGTTTGCATTTAGACATTAGGCGATTGATATTGTGAACTGCATATCTTTTGTTCATCCGTGTTTCGTAGTCCAAGAACATCCACATCATTGAATAATCCTTGTTTGATTTCCTTTGCATACATTCATCTTATGAAACCTTGAGAAATCCCTTGCAACTCAGCATTCCGTTTTATTGATATTTGCTTTGTTTCTTGCTGCATTTGTTTGCTGCATATTTTCGTGACACATCAATAACCCCCCCCCCCCCCATTCATTGTTTTGTCTTAGCCATATTTCATTCCAATATTCTCGTAACGTGATCTTAAGTCTCTGCGGGATCGATAACCTTAAATACTACATTCAAAGTACTGTGCACTAGCAGTAACGTGTGGATTCTAGGTAAAAGTTTTGATTGAAAATCCATACCACATCACAAACTCTTCTGGGTATGGCAAGATGGTAACAAATAAACTTGAGGTGGGATCAGAAATAACTCTTTGACAATCTCGAATTCACTTTAACTTGACAAAAAGGTGGAACTTCAGCTCGTCTTGATCTTGGTAAAAGGAATAATAACATCCCATGAGTGAAAACTCTTCAGCTCCAAAACAATTGTCCTTGACTCGGATGGTCCATAAAGTAGATTAAAAACATGACCTAAAAACTCAAGATTTCCAAACATCTTCCCTATAATGGTTAAACTATAACCAAAATATTATTAAATTTTTCCGTAATAGTTAAACTATAACCTAACTCCCTCGTACTAAGAGAAGTCAAAACTCATAAAATTCTTAAGAAACTCTAAACTTATAAATAAATCTCACTTACTGTTTTTATTTCTTTTGTGAATACCCGTGAAAGAATATTATCTAGATCTTTCTATTACTTATTGTGCAAATATATTTCCTTCATTAGAAAGATTTATATTGGTGTTAGCAATATGTTAGTGTTACTGTATATTTGTGTCTTATGGTAATGTATCAAATCAACAACTCAATAATATATTTTCTTCGATTATATTTATCATGGTAGCAGTGCCTTCAATCTAAACCTAGTGGATCGAGATTAAAACTTCTACATTAAAAATCTTGTCATCCTCACTTCAAAAGAACTTTCGCATTAAATTCTTTTAGGGCAAAAAGTAGAAAATATTTTGTTAGAAAATATAGTTATTTACAAAAGTTTTTTTCTACATAAATATATTAGTTTTAATTTTTATATTAAAATTGATTATTAACATATTTAAAATATATACCATGCTTAATATATTTTGCTTTCATCTTGTCGTTTGTTTTTATGTCCATCTTGTGAGAAATGTTTGGACAAAATACTGGGAACCACATAACCAAACCGAATTTAACCCTAAAAGGGATAATAACCCTAAAAAAATCTGAATGGGACCTACACTGTTATATCCAAAAGTAAAAATCCAAAAATAAATCTAAAATCGAATGGGTACCCACAATATTTGAAATACAATTATATACCCAAAAGTATTAATGATATTTATACTTGATAACACAATTACCCTATAATTATAAACCCGAAAATATAAATTATTAGAGAAGGACCAGCCCGATGGGTAGGTTTTAAATTAAAAATAAATTAAAATTAAGCACTTTTATTTAATTAAATATTTTTTGTTAATGATATATTTAAAAATTATTTTAGGTAAAGAAATAAAAATTATGTTTTGTTAGAAAAAAGTTATTTGCAAAATTTAAGTTTCCTACATGAATAAAGTAATAAAATTTATATATATAATTTTATTATAAACATATTAAAAATCTATATAATGTTCAAAAGCTTTTGATTCCCAATAATTGTTTTTTTTTTACCAGTGTGTTAGATAGCGTGGACAAACTATCCAAAACCAAAAAAAACAAACTGTATCAAACCCAACAGTATGTATAAACCCGAAAAAAATCAAATGGGTCCTTGACTCCAATATTCAAAAAAAAAACTTGAACTGAACCATGCCGAGAGCCGAATGGATAAATGAAATAATCAAAAGATGATAATATACCCAAAAATATTAATAATACTTGCTCTTAATATACCTCAATTACCCTACAAATATAAACATAAAAATATCAATTACTAGGGGAAGTCCCGCACGGTGCGCGGATTTAATATATATGTATTTATTTAATATATTGATGATAAAAAATGTGATATACATTTTATTTTTCTATCTATTAGGAATAATATTTAGTTACTGAAAATACATTGCAAAATATTTAAATAATAAATTCATGTGAATTATTAGAAAAGGTATAGAAAATATGCTACATATGGCGAAAAGAGATATTAGACTACATAATACATGTTTTAATTAAGATTATTTTTTCCTCGATTTTTGCTTATTTTACCCTTATTTTAAAATAATTAATTAATAATAAATAACTGAAACATCTAATATATTTTTTCAATTTATAGTCATATACACAAACATGTAAATGAACACTATTTGAGAAACTTAAGGAAAAACAATATATTTTAACCAAAATAAAAATTTTAAATAATATGATTAATAGTGTCATGTGAATTATTTTTATTAAAACAAAGAGAATACATAATTGGGTTATAGGAAAATATGCCATACGTTACAAGTACCATAATTTACAAAAGTCTATGAACCATTTTAATCACAATTTAAAATTTTAGAATTTCAATGGTATTTAAAAAAATGGATGTGTATGAATTTCTCAAGAAAATTTAATGTACTAGGTAGAAATGGATATTGAAATTATAATAATTGTGTTGAACCAATTGCAATATTAATAAAAAAAATATAACACAAAAGTAATATAGTATAGAAGAAAACATAAAATAAACCATTTATAGTACTTGTAAGCTCATGTGAGTGTGACATTAATAAGTCTTGAATATATAAACACATTTTGATATGATTAAAGCTTTTTTGGTAATTTGCTTTTCAGATGATATCAATTCTAAATATTTTTTCTTATTTACTAATATAAGATAATCTCATAAAGAGTTTGATGTGAATATTCTAACATTTTTTCTGAACCTAAATAAAAATGAAATATTAAACATGTTATTGTAAATTGAGAAACTGACTTTTAGATACTAACATTTTGATTGCAAAGAAAAACTGAAAATAAAACTAAATATCATGATGATTTCTACCATAAAGGGATTGATATTGGTGTTAGGATGTATATAATCATTTAGTGATACTATTCATGTAAGGAGGTCTTTTTGATGGTAGTACTTTTTGCAAAAATCTTTAGTAATCTTGTACCAATGTCAATCCCGTTGTACCTATCAAGCTGTTTTTTGACATTAAAACATGATATGGAGAATAAGGTGCCTTCGTTAAGTTGACTCTTAAACTAATGAAGATGACGGGGGTGGATAGATGTTTGTATGACATTAGCCTAGATATAGAAAGATTAAAACATTTACAAAATGGTATTTGAGTTTGTTTGATACGAATATGAAGTTTTTTGTATCACATATTTCATCCAAGAGTAAGCACTCAACGTTCGGTAAAATATTATTGCATTTTAAATTACGAGCCTCCCATGAATGTAAGAGATGAACAACTATACGCTGAGAGTTTTGGTGATAGTTTATCTTATCGTCAATTGCTGCAAGAATCAAATATGGAGAAAGTTGAAGGAGTGATTCAGAGGTGGTGAGAGACATTGGAGAGGGAATATTGACAACTATACGTGTTGGGTGGGAGAAAGGAAGGTTATGGAAATAAGAACAATATGGATTTATTATGTAACTGGAATAGAAGATTAAAATATAAAGGTTTTGAAATATAAAAATATGTGGAGTTAATGTAGTATTTAAATAAGAATAGATTTTGGAAATGTTACAATTTGGAAAATGTCATGATTTTGATTGAAGTTAATAAAGATTGGCAATTAAATTTTTGGAATAGGTTACACTTTTGGTTAATTGTTTAAAGTTGATAATTAAAGATTTTCTGAAATAAAATATAATATGAAGTAAATGAATGACAAAAAAATAGGGGATTTTAAGTATTCATCATTGCGATTTTAAACTGAGATAGATGTAGTAATAAAAATTATTAAACTATTCGTAATTTGTTAATTGTTTGAATTAGATATTTGAATTTTAAGTAATGATGTGTTCTTCTAATACACAAAGTTTTATAATTACATGTGGATACAATATTAAGAAAGTAACGTCTACACATCGATGCTACATAACTTAATGATAAGAATTATCAACATATATAATAACAAAAAAAGAAAAATAATTTTATAGAATATGATTATATTTAGAAATTTAAGAATTAGTCTTTCATATTATCATGTAAAACATTTTCGTTTACTCTCAACAAACATGCAAAGTCTAGGACAGAAAGATGAATCTTTAGCTGGTTGTTTCCAAATGAATTAATATAACAAATGAAAGATTAATTGTTAAATGGATTAGTTATTTATAAATTTTTGATTTTTTAAATATTATTAAAAATAGGATGGTGTAAATACATGTTTTTTAATTGAAAACTGAGATAAATATAGTAATATAACTGATGTTTGAATTAGATATTCAAAATTAATTAGAATTTGAATATAAGAAATCTTCCAAATGAATTAACATAACAAATGCAAGATTAATTGTTAAAATGGATTGGTTATTTATAAATTTTGGATTTTTGTTTGTATTATAAAACAGGATGGTGTAAATACATGGGTATTTTTTTGAGCATATAAGATTAATATTTTTATTGTTAAATGGATAGCTTATTTATAAATTATGAATTTTTTAATACATATTTGTTTCAAAGTATATCTTATCTGAACAATGCATCTAAAGTTTTTGGTTATTTTAAATTTGGAAATACAAATTGTCTAAGATAGAAAAATCAATATGTTTTAATCTCATGTTATATAGTTTGTTTTAATCTAATGTTATATCAGTTGAGTTTCTATTTATGTAAGGAATTATATTAAAATAAATTAGGAAAACTAAAAAAAAAAAATCTAAAAGGGGGTGTAAGTTGGCACGTGGCAACGTTTCAGAGCTCTACATAATGGTAACTGTACTTTTAAAAAATCAATATGTTTTATTCTAATGTTATATAGTATATTTTAATCAAATGTTATATCAGTTGGCTTTTTATTTATGTAAGGAATTATATTGAAATAAATTAGGAAGTTGAATACAAAATGAAAAAACAAAAAAAAAACTCTAAGAGGGGGTCTAAGTGGACACGTGGCAGCGTCTCAGATCTCCAGAAAATGGTAACCTTACTTTATTATATAAGATTTTTATATCAAATAACTAAAATACCTAAAATTAACCAAAATATATGAAAGTTTTTGGTTATTTACTCTTTGTTAAATCAATTTTTTTTCCTACACACTTGATTTTACTATACAATTTAACTCAATCTTCAATACAATTTAAATCTTAATCTAACCTTATGCATACTCCATATAAATTAACAGAAGTCAAAAGTTTTTTATCAAAACAATATGCATTATATCAAACAAAAAATATCCATATATAACTAATATTATAAAATAATTAAAATAAATAAAAACACTATTAGTAATTTAGTAGAAAATCATTAAACTTGGAAAACTAACATTTGCAAATAAACTAAATTAGGTAAACAGATTAACTTTTATTGGATTTTAAATAATATTTGAATCTAAATATCTAAATTTGAAAAACGAAGCTTTATATAAAAAAGATAAAATTAGATACATTAGCAATTTTTTGGTTTCTTTTTTTAAATATTTCTTAATTTTATCTGTTGATTAGATAACTTAACAAAGTCTTGTTTAACTTTTAATTTTTTTCTTAACATAGGGTTTTAGGTTTTGTTTTGTTTTTTTTTTAAATTATTTCTTGATTTTAGTTATAGATTTGATAAATTAACAAATACTTGGTTTCCTTTTTTCTTTTAAGAATATTTATTAATTTTAATTATTGATTGGGTAAATTAACATTTTTTGGTTTTTTTCTTTTTTTTTCTTGTAATGTTATTTTTTTCTTTTATTTAGTTTTATTTTCATTTTTGGGTTTGTTTTGAAATTAATCCTTAGTTTAAATTTATGATTAGATAAATTAATAAATACTTGGTTTCCCTTTTTCCTTTTCAAATTTATTCTTTTATTTTCATTTTTGACTTTCTGAAAATTATTAAACAATAGTTTTAATTATTGATTAGATAAACTAAAAAATTATTAGCATTTTATTTCATTTTAAACTCATTTTTATGTATTTTGATTGTAACTATGAATTTAAGACGTGACAAGATCTGCGTGATATGTGACATGTGGCAAGATCTGAATGATATATGGCACATGTCATGATCTCATGAGTTATAATTTTGACACGTGTAAGCTTTCCGTAAATACAACCTAACTTTATATAATAAGATTTATATCAAAATAAATAAAATACCCAAAAAAACCAAAATGATTGAAATTTCTAGTTATATTTGTGAAAATTTAACCAAATCTAACCAAATTTTTTTATATATTTGTTCTGATGTTTCGTGTACCCGAACTTGACTCGAAATTGGATAGACCCAAACCAGACCAAAACGAAAATTATAATATCCGAGTGGATCATAAACCTTCAAACCTTCAAACCAAAAAATGAAGCAAACCTGAACGCCCATGCCTAGTGAAAGATATGGAAAAACAAATCTTGTAACCATCGGCAATGTTCTCGCTCATATATAGATGAGACATTCTTATGGGAAGATCATCATTTTCCCTACGAAGTCTTCTGGTTCACATCTTATATCGGTTTCTCACCAAATATCTTTTCCTTTTTGCACCTTCATGATTTCTAGTCTCTTGGTGTTTTTCCAAAAACATCCTCGTTCTCAGTCCTTCCCTCACAATATTTCAACTTTATTCCTATCTCAGGATCTATAAGATGTTTGTTTTTTGCAGCTTATTTTATTTTTTAGTGTTGGATTCTTATCCACCATAAATTTTCATTTCTATCATGAGCCCCATCGTCTTGCCTGTCCTTTGGATCCAAATTATTATATGAGAATTAACTCTCACTAAGTGGATTTCTGTTTTTTTTTTTACTTATTCTTTTGCAGAGAACAATTCCCAATTCCTCCTTTTAAAAAAGATAGCTTACACACTATTTTCCACTACAGAGAAAACTTCAATTTTCATGTCAAATATAAGTGTTGTAATTTTGTAATTTATTTAATTTCCTACAAATAATTAATCTTATTATTTTTTGATGATATAGTTGTTATAAAAAAAATCTTATGTTTAATAGCATTTGATACGTGCTATTAACACTTTTTTTTTAATCATTTTATGCATTAGTTATCCAATCACCATACTCAGAATTTATTTAACACTTACCAAATTAGAATAATAAATTACGTTGATATATACTCAATCAGTATTGTTGGTCAAATAATTAGAATTATGTAAGAAATTTTTTATTGGATCTTAAATAATATAAATTTTTGAATTTGTAGGTTATATTTAACATCTATAAAAATGGGAAGTAAAACAACCAATTTTATTATTTAATATTTTTTCTTTTTTGTTGATATTTATTTTTGATTAAAGAAAACAATAATAATATAACTTTAACATGTGTTAGAATCTAAACAATCAACCTACACATGTTATAATCTTGTTAATTATAAATTGACATGTGTCGAGTTCTCTTTATTTTCTCTATAAAATTATCCTTTATATAAAAATATTTACTTATTTTTGTTTTAATTATATTAAAAAGAATTAAAAGAAGAAACTGAAATTTTTTATTGGATTCTTAAAATAATATAGAAATCTAAAAATGTAACTGAATAGAAAAATTAATTTTTATTGAAAGAATAGGACAAAAAATATTAGGGAAAATAAAAATAAAAATTATATAAGTTATTATTAGTTTTGTTAATTTTCCTCTTTTTAAGTATATTTTTTGATTAATATTTTTTACACATGTCATAATCTTATCCATTACCTAACATGTTTCATGATCTTGTTAATTAGAATTTTGACACGTTTTGGGCTCTCGTGAGTGCAACCAAGCTTTACAAGGTAAATTTAAATTTATTTTCTCGTATTTGAGATAGAAAAAAAAAACCTAAAACCATGCACAAACTATATTGATATCTGATATCATTTTCACGCATGACATTCATCTGTTCTTGACTATCTGTTTGTTGTTATATGGCCAGCCATAACAAATATTCACAATCTATTTTGTTAAATTATATGATTTGTCAAATTTAATAATAAACTAATTAGAATTATTATGCATGTAAATTTATACTCAAATAAAAAAAAATATTCTTAATATACTTTTTAATTTTTCTTGATGTAACATAACATTTTAACAAACTGAATAGTGAATAATAAGAATAATGTGGTCGTTCATGATCAACTCCGGTATATTTATTATACCGATACCTCCAACCCCAAGTCAACTGTTTTTTGTATAATAAAAAGGAAAATTGAATAATAAGAATAATGAGAATAATATAGTTGTCCATGATCTACTCCAATATATTTAATGTGTTTTGTTGTCCATGTGGTCATGCTTATTATGACTTTCCTTGGTCTTGTGTCCATATGTTTACTCTAATAATAAAAATTATTATGCATTTATGCTTATATTCGAATCAAAAAAATTAATAATCTTAATGTGTTTTTTATTTTCTAATGAGTGATTTGATGTAACATCAGACATGATACATTAACATGATTATATCCTAAAACCATAAACACTATAACCTAAACCATGTACCATAAACTTCAACTCTTTAAATTCTAAATTGTTTATCGATAATTCAAACCCGCAAGTTGGCCAGTTTTTGAATAATCAAACGGAGTAGTGTAGAATAAAAATAATATATTTATTCATGCTCAAATCCGATATTGTACTTTGTTGTCCATGTAGTCAGGTTCATGGGGACTTCTTTTGGTCTTGTGTCTAATTATTATAATGATAATTAGTATGCATTTTATTCTTATATTTGGATCAAAAGTTAATAATTTTCATATACTTTTTATTTTCGAATGAGTGATTTTGATGTAACATCACACTTGTTACATTAACATGATTCTATCCTAAAACTCAGAGTCGATCATGGACGACCACATTTTTCTTATTATTCAGTATTCAGTTTGTTCAAGTGTTATTTTACAAACACTTAAACGCACATCAAGATTAATTATTTCTGATTTGAGTATAAGTATACATGCATAAATAACTCTCATTAGTTTATTATTAAATTTATAAAATCATAAAATTTAACAGAAAAGATTTTGAATATTGGTTATTTATGACCATATAACAACGAACATATGGTCAATAAAATATGGATGGCGAGCGTGAAAATGATATAAGATATCATTAGAATATTTTCGTACTTTTTTTTCCTTCCGATCTCAAGTACGAGAAAATAAATTTAAATTTAGTTTGTAAATTATAAAATATACACAAAAATAGAAGATGGAGAAGAAAGAGAATATCTGAGGGAGAAAATGATATTTATTCTCATTTATTAGATTTAAAATTTTTATTTTGAATACAACGATCAAAACTAAAAGAGGGCCAACTAATTTAATATGAGCCATTGATTCCTAATTGTTACAATTTTTTATGTTGAGAGCTCCATTTCTTCTTCTTCATCACCCATTTTCCCTCTTCTTCAATCCAAGTCAACTAGTTTAATCTCAGCCACACATTTTTTTCTCAATTAGTAAATGAGTGGCATCGATTTCTGAAATATAACTAGATTAATTAGACTAACTAAATTTTATTTTCTTTGGACCACTAAAAGAATGGCAATATGGTATTGATTAAAGTTATATAGTGGAAAAAGGTGAGTCAGTATTTGCATTAACATTAATAGGCATAAATATATTTTTATATGAATATGAATTTATAATTACAGTAATGATATTTAACTATTATTTAAATGTTATATAGAATGTTTAAGGGTTTAAATATAAATAATAATATTTATTATTAGAAATAATATGACTAATGATTTAAGTTTAACGGAAAATTATATAATTAGTCTACTAATGTTGATTTGTCTTAAAAGTAATGTACGATAACAAGTACGCATAACTTCTATGCAATTATAAGCTGCTACAAGGTTATTTTCTAAAACATGTCTTAAATCTTATATAATAAAGTAAGGTTACAATTTTGTGGAGCTCCAAGATCCCCCACAAAAATGACACTTTCGCCCTTCTGTCGTTTTTATATGTATTTTCTTTCTAATTATTAATTTTATCTAATATAAATTCAAAATCTCTTTAAAATACTTTCCAAAATCTCTACAAAAAAATATAAATTTATGCGGCGCTTCGAGACGATGTCACGTGTCCTCCACAAAATGAAACTTTTGCCCTTCTTTCATTTTCTTCTTTTGTTTCTTTCTAATCATTAATTTTATCTAATATAAATTCAAAATTTCTTTAAAATACTTCTGATGTAGTATCAGGTTTTACTCAAACCAAAAGACTCTGCAAGTGCACGGGTGTGCGCGACAGTATAGTGGTGGAATTAAATCCATAGAGAGTAGAGTACACTTTAGATCTGTAGATCTAAACAGACCTAGGATGAAAAATATAAAAATGGTGTCACAAAGAAAATCCGAATATAAATCCAAAAATAATTAAATAAGGAAATAAAATCAATTTAAAATAAATATTGGGCTTTGGGAAATTGCAGGGATTCAATAATTAAATATGACATCTAACCGGATTAGCAATTCAATGATCTAAATCTAAAACTCAGAACACTATAAACAAATAAACCATCTCTCGTATGAGAATATTATCTTGGTCATAAATCCGCTAGGACCATATGCCAATATTTGTTAACAGGTCTGATATTGTTCACTTGTAGATCCAACCTTGACTCTCGTCGGCTGACAATCTCAAGCCTATAAACTATTGCTTCAGGAAAGACTAAATAATGCTAGTTGTATTAGAAACCTGATGTGGTATCAGGTTTTACCCAAACCAATGGTTCCCACAAGTGCACGGTTTTGCGCGGTAGAATAATGATGGGATCGAATTCACAGAGAGTAAAGTGCACTTTATAACTGTAGATCTAAACAGAGCTAGGATGAAAAATATTTAAATGTGTCACAAAAGGATATCCAAATATAAATCTGAAAATACTAAAAAAGATAATAAAATCAATTTAAAACAAATGTTGGGATTTGGGAAATCGCATGGATTTAATTAAATAAAAAGGATATCTAACCGGATTAGCAGTTTAATGACCTAGATCTAGAACTCAAAACACTATGAACAAATAAACCACCGCTCGTATGAGAATATAATCTTGGTCATAAATCCGCTAGGATCCTATGCTAGCATTTATTAGCTGGTTTTGGTATTGTTCACTTGCAGATCCAACCTCGACTCTCGTCGGCTGACAATCTCAAGCCTATAAACTACAGATTCAGGGTAAAATAAACATGCACTAGCTGAATTATAAAACCCTATAGATCATTTGATAAAAACCCTTTGAATAGAGCTCATCTCCCAACAAGGAGATCTACTCAACCATGGAAATGGGTTGATAAATCATGATGAAATATGACATGCAATACAAAGAAAGAGATGAAGACAAAGTGTAGATCTGAAGATTTAATGAGAAAATAGTATAGATCTGAGAAATATCAAAGGAGAAGTTTACAGATCTTAAACTGAAAATGAAAATACAAAAGAATTGGTAAAAATTGTGTCTAGTGCCTCTGGGCCACTCAGGAAATGATCTCCTTATATAGGGAACCCTCTAGGTCAAAAATCAGAGTAAATGTGTGATTTGGAGAATATGCGTGATCATGATCGATCGATCCGGCTTGGATCGATCGATCTTCTTCCTTCGTAAATCGCCACCTCATAGATTTCTTCGACTGACTGATCTTCTTCAGGATCGGTCGATCCTCTTCTTGCATGGTCGATCCTCTTCTGGATCGGTCGATCCCAGAGTATCTCCAAAAATCCCATGAAGTGTAAAAACGTCCAAAGTTGCTCCATTTTGTCCAGTTTAGCTCGAATGAAGTAAAAACCTGTAAAGACACCAAAACAGGCCAGAAGGACAAAAAATCTAACTCTAGGCTCAATAAAACTCAAGAAGTATATAGTAAAAGTTGATTAAAATAAAGACTCATCAAATACCCCCAGACTTGAATCAAGCAAAAAGACACTGAAACAAAGTTCAGAAGTATAGGTTTTGAAAAACGGGAACTTACGCTTAGCTTTAGAATCCACCATGTTGATCATGTAAACCAATAGTAACCTTGTGACAGGTTAATTGAACTTTAGCAGTACATGTAGTACTTTACCATAAGCATAGCAAACATTACCGTACTCTAGCATCCGAGATCCAAAGGAACTTCTGAAATCTCCATTGTTGGCCCTTTAACATTCATTAAGTGTTGCGTGCAGTCTCACAAAGGGAGTCTCAATCGCTAAGGGCTAGTAACGGGGGACAATTTTTAGGGGTGATGGTTTAGGCATGATAAATGTACTCCAATGTAAGCCAATGCACAAAATCATAGTGAGACGAAAATCAAAGATGGTGCACAACCTCCTGAACCTTAGACTCTAAGTAAGCTTCGATATAATGATCCTAATAAAGTTGCTATTGGTGCTAAAATAAATAACAGAAATAAATAAATAAATAAAAGGTTTTATTCTGGTTCTTTCAGATTTCTTTCCCTTCTCTATTTCATTTTTTCTTGAAGAGAGTCTCGGGATGAGACGGGATCAATCGAATAAGACAGGATCGGTCGATACCAGAGCTTATTTTCTGAGAAAAGGGAAGTTGGAACCAGTCCTAACCATATACATCAAAATACAATACAACTGCATTAATAGTCAACTCAATCTAATATAGATGAAGTACAAATACTAAAAATCTTACTCGAATATCCTTAGAACATTTGGTTGTACCGGCCTCTATACTCCGTAGTTTTTGCACTTGGTTGCACATGCTCCTAATGTTTTGAAAGAGGACTGGGGTCTGAATGAAAAAGGGTGTAAGGGTGTGGAACCAAGCTAAAAATGAGCTTGGCCATCCAGAGCTCTAATAAGAATGGGGTGAACTCCGGGGGTATATGTTCCTTTATGCAATATCAAGCCCCTAAGTGAGAAGATTAGTCTAAGTTAAAGGTCCAAGTAGATAGAGCCAACGCTAGATCATTCGGATTTCCAAAAGATAGGTTGGTTCTGGTAAGATTGATCCACTGATGGTGTTTCCAATCTCTTGAACTAAGTCCAATAAATGTCAACATAAAGTGGAAACCAAGAAAATTGTAATACAATTCCCATGTTTTGACTCAATAAAACGACTCAAGATAAATGAAAAGTTTTATTTTTGAAAAATTTGAAAAATTTTGTTGACAAAGAAACAAAAGAAAACAGTGTTAGTAACATAAGAAAGTAGACACCCCTTCCCCTAGATTTAAATCACTGCATCCCGATATGACATAAAATCAAAGGAAAAAAGTGCTGCGAAACAACACTAGAGATAATGAATTGTGAACAAGAAAGCAAACCATAAACCAGCAGAAAAATTTTACGACTAAAAGGGAGCATTGGTCTGTTCATTGAACTGGTTTTCAGCATTTCTTGTCTCGGGGATCGATCGATCCTGGAAGGATCGGTTGATCTCAGCGTCCTGAAACTTCTTGAAATTTGCATCTTCTGCGTTTTGCACCTGTTTTCAGTCAGCTCAACATAAAATCATCATCACTTATTGAGAAAAGTAAATAAATAAAACAAAGTAGTTTTATTAATGCAAAAAGAAAAAAGAAAAAAAAAAATATTGGGTTGCCTCCCAACCAGCGCTTTTTTAAAAAGTCATTAGTTCGACTTGGTTGTTTTCAGTTGGGGTCTGATTTCATTGGAGGAATGGTATCTTCCTCATATGGTGGTAGGTTTTCAGCCTTGATCTTGGGCCTCGCAGTGACAACCCTCATCATGTAATCCAGATTTTCTTCAATAGCTTCGAAGTTAACTTCTGCTGGATCTTCACCACCATCACTTCCCGGAGTCATGTTCATTGGATGAACAACATCAACAGATTCAATATCATTCACAATGAATGCTTAACCATTTATGGTGGGAATTCTGTTGAAGGTCTTGACGTAGAAGATTATGGCGGTGTTCTTAAACCTAAGTTTAATTCTTCTCTTGGGTATACTGATGGAGGCCTATGTAGTTGCCAGAAAAGGTCTTTAAAGTATAATTTCTGTCCAGTCTTCATCAAGGGCAAGGACAACAGAGCCGGTTAGTGCATAACTTTCCTTAAGCAGGACATGAATGTTTATGAGTTTCCCTACTAGCTTCCTTGTTGTTCCATCATCCATCTCAAGTCCCATGGTAGTTGGCTTCATGGTGATCAATCCTAACTTCTTTGCTTGACTAAGTGGCATCATGTTTATGCTGGCACCATTGTCAACTAGGCTGTCCTATAGTGATACTGCCCTATGGTGATTGGAAGACTAAACTTCCCAGGATCTTCTAATTTTTGGGGAAATTCTTCTTGCATCTTTTTGTTGCACTCCTTTTGAAGGAAATAAGATGTTTCTTGTAGAGTAGTCCTACCAGCAATAATAGCGCTCATGTATTCCTTGATTTAAGAGGTCACTGATGTGACTTCCCTGAAAGGCAATATAACCCTCATCTCAGTGCACACTTGATTTATCCTCTTCTTCATATCAGAGCTTGCTTTTTCAGTTGGATGTGGGTCATCTTTTCCAATCCCTTCTTGACCTTCATCAGTTTTCATGTTCTTACCAACAACATCTTCCTCATCAGAGGTCATCTTCTTATGTGGTTATGCAGCAGTCTTATCAATCCCCCTTTGATTTCCAAAATCTTTTAGGGTTTTATTGATAAGAGGGGTCCAAAATCGCATCCGCGGGGATCGATAGATCTCAACCGGGATCGGTCGATCTTCCCTGATTTTTGAATTCTCATCAGGGAAGTGGGATCGATCAATCTCACCATGCAGGTTGATCTTCATAGGGTTTGGATTGATCTTTTCATTGAGAAAGCAGTAGCTCTCATCGTCGGATCGATCGATCCTACCCTCGGATTGGTCGATCTTAGCCAGATCTTTCATAAAAAAATCGTCATCTGAAAACAGATTAACGTTCTTCAGATATTCTCTGGGATTGGTTTGAGGCTTTCCTGGGAGAGTCCCTGGTAGTGCCTTAACCATTTCAGCTGAACTTGCTACCTCAGTTTCTAATATCCTCACATGAGCGCTCAAGGAGTCAAGCCTCCCATTCAGATCATTGTACATGTTATCAACTTTTAAGTTGATTTCACCAGCAAATTTCTTTTGCCCTTCCATGATTTTCTGGAATAAAGAATTAATTTCCCCATGGAACCAGCATTCCCATATTGAGGGTTGAATCTGGTTTTACCATAACCAGCATTTTTTTGGGAGTTCCCTTGATTTTGAGTATTCGGAGGTTGATAGAACTGATCTCCGGGGTTCTCAACATTAGTACTGCGGTAGGACAAGTTAGGATGGTTACTAAAGTTTGGGTTGAAACCTCTGTTTTGGTAGTTTCCCTGTCCACCGAGAAAGTTGATCTCCTCAGTTTGTTCCTCCTAATCATTGAACTCTTCACTCTCCTGATGTGGTATCAGGTTTTACCCAAACAAATAGTTCTCGAAAGTGCACGGTTGTGTGCAGTAGTATAATGGTGGGATCGAATCCATAGAGGGTAAAGTGCACTTTAGATCTGTAGATCTATACAGAGCTAGGACGAAAAATATGGAAAGTTTTGTCACAGAAAAATCCAAATATAATCCAAAAATAAATATATAAAATAAAATCAATTTAAAATCTCAGAAATTGCACGGATTTAAATAAATAAAAAGGATATCTAACCGGGCTAGCAGTTTAATGATCTAGATCTAGAATTCAAAACACTGTAAACAAATAAACCACTTTTCAAAAAGGGAATATTATTATAGCATAAATCCGCTAGGACCTTATGCTAGCATATATTAACAAGTTTGATAAAGTTCATTTGTAGATCCAACCTCAACTCTTGGAAGCTGAAAATCAAGCCTACAAACTATAGATTCGAGGTAGAATAACCAATGCTAGCTGTATTATAAAACCCTATGAATCATTTGATAGATTCATCAACTTCACAAAAGCATTAGTTTCATAGAAGTAGAGATCTATTAATCATAACCCTAATCTATAACAATAACCTAATTAAACATTAAATCCCTTTGAATAAATCTCATCTCCCAACATGCAGATCTACTCAACCATGGTGATGGGTTGATAGATCATGATGTTGTATGGTATGAAATGCAAAGAAAGAGATGAAGACATAATGTAGATCTGAAAATGCAATGAAAAATAATATAGATCTGAGAAAAAAAATGTAAAAGTTTACAGATCTGAAAATAAAATGAAAATGACAAAGTAACTGAGAAAAGTCATGTCTAGGGCTTATGGGCCGCTCAGGAAAAGATCCCTTAATATAGGGAGTCTTCTAGGTCAAAAAATCAGAGTTATTGTGCGATTTGGAGAATATCCGCGATCTGGATGGATCGATCATGTTGGATTGATCGATCTCCTTCCTTTGATTTGTGCCACCTCATAGCCCTTTGACTGACCGATCTGCTTCGGGATCGGCCGATCCTCTTTGTGCTTGGTCGATCCTTTTCTGGATCGGGCGATCCCATACTGTGTCCAAAATCCCATGAAGTGTAAAAACATCCAAAGTTGCTCCATTTTGCCCATTTTAGCTCCAATGAAGTATAAACATGTAAAGACACAAAAACCGGCCAGAAGGACGCAAAATCTAACTCTAGACTCAATAAAACATGTGTAAACAATTGTGAAAACTAGTGAAAATAAAAACTCATCAAATTCCCCCAGACTTGAATCCTTGCTTGTCCTCTAGTAAGCAACAAGACAATGAAACAAAGTTCAGAAGTATAGGTTTTGAAAAACCGGAACTTACGCTTAGCTTTAGAATCCACCATGTTGATCATGTAAACCAAAAAGAAACTTTGTGTAAGGTTAATTTAACTTTAGCAGTACAACATGTACTTTACCATAAGCATAGCAAACATTACCGTAGTCTAGCATCCGAGATCCAAAGGAACTTCTGAAATCTCCATTGTTGGCCCTTTAACATTCATTAAGTGTTGTGTGCAGTCTTATAAAGGGAGTCAAAATTGCTAAGGGCTAGTAACGGGGGGCCATTTTAAAGGTTATGGTTAGGCATGACAAATGAACTCCGGTGCAGGACAATGCGCAAAATCACAGTGAGACGGAAACCAAAGATGGTGCATAACCTCCTGAACCTAGGAACCGGTCCTAACCACGTACATCAATATACAAAAAAAACTGCACCAATAGTCAACTCAAACTTATATGGATGAAGTACTGATACTAGAAAACTTACTTGAATATCCTTGGAACATTTGGTTGTACCGGCCTCCATACTCCGTAGTTTTTGCACTTGGTTGCACATGCTTCTACTGTTGCGAAAGAGGACTGGGGTTATTATGAAAAAGGGTGTAAGGGTGTGGAACCAAGCTAAAAATGAGCTTGGCCATCCAGAGCTCCAATAAGAATGGGGTGAACTCCGGATGTATATGATCCTTTATGCGATATCGAGCCCCTAAGTGAGAAGATTAGTCCGGTTAAAGGTCCAAGTAGATAAAGCCAATGCTAGATCATTCAGATTTCCAATGGATAGGTCGCTTCTGGTAAAGTTGATCCACTGATGGTGTTTCCAATCTTCCTGAACTAAGTCCAATAAATGTCAACATAAAATGGAAACCAAGAAAATTGTAATAAAATTATCATGTTTTGACTCAATAAAACAACTTAAGAAAAATGAAAAAGTTTATTTTTAAAGATTTTGAAAACTTTTCTTTACAAGGAAACAAAAGAAAACACAGTGTTAGTAACATATGAAGCAGACACCCCTTCCCCCAGTCTTAAATCACTGCATCCTGCTGTGATATAAAAAAAAAAAAAAGGGTGCTGCAAAACAATAATGATAAAAAAATAAATAAATGAAAGTAGAGAATGAGTTAAGATAACAAAGTTAATAATAGTACATAAATAGTTCAGAATAAAAAAAGAAAAAGTGAAAAAGGATAACAGAAAAAATCACTCCTTAGAGCTAGCGCGAGTAGAGCCTGATAACACCATTTTTATACACGTTTTTACCAGCTTTTTATCATGCCTTAGTGTAGATTTTATCCATTTTTTACACCATTTTGTGCATTTATCCTTCATATAGGAGTTTAGTGTTTTTTTATAGGCATTGCATGCATTTTGCATATTTGGGGTCTTATCAGGTACTTATGGAGCATATTGAGCATACTTGGATTTTGGATCATAGAGTGGAGATGTGCAGTCAAGCCCTATGGACTCGAGTGAGGATTGCAGAGAAGACAGACAGCTCACTTGATCAGGCTACTTGACCAGGCTACTCGACCAGGCTACTCGACCAGGCACTCGAGTGAGCACTTAAGACCAGGCTACCCGACCAGGCACTCAAGTGAGCACTAAAGACAGGCTAATCGACTTCAGCATCACAGGCTCACTGGACTTCAGCATCACCTGCCTACTCGAGTGACTACTCGACCACCCCACTCGACTGCTGGGTCGAGTGGGCACCCTCCGACTTTTTCTCCTAAAAACTCGCAAAATGTAATAAGTGCTTTTGACTAGGTATAAAAGCGCCTCATTAAACCTAATTAGGGAGAATCGAATAGCGCCGCTTTGGCTTAGTAATTTTTAGGTTTAGCTCTCCTTTTTCTCTCTCTTGTTGTTGCTGTTCTTCATAGTTCTTCATTTTCTGCAACTTTGTAACTTTGATAACTTTTAATAAAATCAGTACTTGCGTTTATTTCTTCTTCAACCTTGCTTGCAAGATCATAGGCTATCACATATGTCAAGCTTAGGCTTTTCTGGTTTTCGGACCCCATCTATGATCATAGTGTGTGAGTAGTAAAGTTGGGATTTTTGGGGATAGATTAGGGTAGCTTCTCTCTGTTTTGTTATTGCTTAGATAGGCACTCAGTTTCGACTCCCTCTTGGGTAAGTAATTTTAATGCTTGTTCTCTTCTGATCAAGGAGAAGATGATTTTAGATGGTCTCATGAGCACGACCCATGCCTTGAGCCATTAGATAGACTTTTTCCGAGGTTTAGAGTACAATAGCGTGATGGTGGATGTATCCGACATTGATTTATGTCACGAATCCACCTATTCACTTGTTATGAACTCTTCTCGACTTGAATAGGCTGATTCTTCATGCCTGATCTGACTCCTCACACTATGTTGACTGGGTTGGGTCTTGGGGCTCTCTACCACAAACCATGGATTGAGCTGGTTATGAAGTCTGTTGTCTAAGGTAGTCCTGTGATGAAATTGCTAGTTGATAGCTGCATTAGAATAGTGTTTGTGATCCTGTGATTTCCATCCCTAGAGTCCATGTCTTTACCCATAGTTCAGAGCTTGCTTAATATTCGTTCGCTGTAGTTTTTCTCTGTTTTTACTGTAGCACTCGACCTCACCACTCGATCAGTGTGATAGAGTCGTCCTAGTACTGTGATTTTTCCTGCTTAGTTCCATGATGTGCTGAAGTGTGACAGACTTTGGTACCTCTAATATGAATTAGGGTTTTTAGTAGATTTCTCATTTAGACTGCTAGTACCACACCCTTTTGATAATCACTTGAATAGCTTGCCTTAATAATCTGCTAATTGCTGTAGACCACTCTTGATTGGTTCAACAAAGTTACACAACTCTTACCACTATACTACAATAGATAAACTTGGTGTTTTATCTCTATGTGCTTAGTTAGATTGCATTGCTTTCTTTCTTTGCTTAGAGTAGCCAAAAATACTAGTTTCAATTTGGCGTCGTTGCCAGTTTTGAGTGTTTTTGTCTACACAATTAGTTGTTTTAGGCTTACTAGATCAAGTCTGTTACTTTTGAGATCTGGGTACTGATTTGGTTTTAAAATTTTGTCTGTTTTGCATCAGATACTGTAGCACTCGAGAGGAGACTGGTTTTGAGAGTTCAGAGGATATCCAGGCTGAGATCTCTGAGGAAGCTAAGCTCATCTCCATCCTGGAGAGGGTGAAATTCCCCACCATGCAAGCTTTTGGAATTTGCAGAGAGGTGGTGAAGCTCTATGAGTCTGCTGACATTGTGGGACTTACCAACAGCCCAGGTGATGGTTTCAAGACTGAGACCTGCCATTTCTTGGCAACAGTGGATCTCCACCTCTATGAGAAGAGAGGCATGGCTAGTACAGCAGAGATGGGGTATGTGAGCTTCAGAGTCAGAGGGATAGACTATCAGCTACCCCTCAGTGTGGTCGACATCTTGTTTGATTTCCGGAGAGGAACAGGGCAAGCCCAAGACTTTGAGAAGAAAGAGCTGAATGACTTGTGGTTAGAGCTTGGAGGAAGGGAGCACTATCAGTCTGCTAGAGCTAAGAGCAGTGAGATCAGACACCCAGCAGTGAGATACCTACACAGGACTCTCGCAAACACAATGTTTGCGAATAAGGCCATAGGGCCAGTGAATGAGAGCGAGTTGAAGATGCTGGACAAGGCCCTTTGTGGTTACCTCATTTACTCTTTTGAGGAGAACAGAGCCAATAGGATCGAGATGCAAGGAGATATAGCCTACATAGGGAACTCGATTGTTTTGGTGAGACACCTCATAAGCTACATAGCTACTGCCATAAAGAATGACAAGATGTTGAACAAGGCAGAGTTTACAGTGGGAGGGATAGTTACTCCATTTTTAGAGGCTGCTGGAGTTGAGCTCATATCCGCGCCTACACCATACACTCTGATGAACTTGGATCACATGAAGGACACTCAGACTATTGGTGCAAAGGTTGGGGAGAAGTACATCTACAACTTTTCACCTTCCAAGAGCAGCAAAGCGAAGATTTTGCTACCTTATGGATGTCTAGCCAAGCTCTATGCAGGACGGTGATCGTAGTGTCCTCTTTGTACCACCAGTCAGAGATCCCTACTTCTCTGATGAGCGAGTTAGACTCCAAGAAGATGAAATGTTTCAGGACTTCATGGGGAGTGTGCAAGCTCCAGAGAGGTTCTATTTTGAGGAGACAGAGTGCAAAACCCTCAAGGAGGCTAACCATAAGATCTCCACGCTTCAGAAGTGGTGCAGCTGGCAGGATAAGCAATTCACCAAGTTCAAGAGTGGAATGAGTGCCACAATGAAGGGGATCACCAGCCGCTTAGCAGCAGCTGAGAGGAAGTTGAGTGCTGGCTCGTCAAGTAGGACTTCGGCTGAGCAAAAGGAGAGAAAGAGGCGCCCAGATCACCGCATAGAGGATCTGGAGCATTTGTCCCCAGACGAAGCCACTCGACCACCTGGGTCGAGTGAGCCACTCGAGTACTACCAGGGATTCAATCCGAGTGCACCTGTCGATCCTTACCCACGCTATGATCAGGGCGCCCAACTTCCACCTTACCCGGGGTACTACCAGAGCGAACCATTCGACCATGCTGGGTCGAGTGCACGATACATGCCAGACCACTCGAATGCTGGGTCGAGTGGACCACTCGAGTCACACCCTGGAACTGATCCTCTCACCACCACAGTTCCAGCCTACACTCAGGAGAGCATGGAGGCTAACACATATGCCTTCTTCACTCCACAAGAATGAGGTACCACCCCACTTCCTTATCATTGTTTATACCATTGCATTTTTAGTTCTCTTTTGTTTTACTCTCTCAAATCATCTCTTGAATTTATTTTACACAAGGGACTGTGTAATTTAAGTTTGGGGGAGGGTTTGAGAGACGCATTTGACATATTTCCTTATTTTCTTATTCAAATTTGCATCATCTATGTGCATTGAAAAAACTTAAAAATTTGAAATATTTCAGAAAACTATTTTACAAAAACAGAGCGTCATGTAGTTGCATTGTCATTTTAGGATTGAGTTTTAGAATTTCGCTTAGGATTGTACATATGCATAGGGGATAATGATTAGCAAAACTGTAAAAAGCTTAAGAACCAAACATATAATTTCAATGCCACAGTTTATGAGTTGTCTAATGCATTCACCTAAGTTTGAAAAATTAAGGCTGCACCTTGCTTGGAATTTGGATTTAGCACTCTCACTTGTTTGAAGCTCACTGTGATTTGTCAAACTATCCCTATAAATTAGAACCTAATTTTAAAAACTTAATTATCATGATATGCTCTCAAACTTTAACTCATTGATACCTCAAAATACTTGGATTTTCTTTCACCTTTAACCACTCTTGCTAATCCAAGTTGCTGTCTCCACCATTAAGACAGTTCCACAAACACCAAACCCAAAACATCATTTCAGACGATACATTATTTATGAGTTAAGTGAGGCCTACTTCCGGATTGAATTAGAGAGAAAGTGTTAGGTGTTGCCGACAGGAGTAGCCTCTCATGTAGTCTCTGGTTCACAATTTTTGAACCAGATTTAGGCTAAGAGTTTGAATGAGTTGGGGTTTGAGTCTGGGAAAAGAAAAGAAAAGAGAAAAAGAGTTTGCTAAAAATCATAAGCCTTTGGAGATGATAGGTTCAAAAATATGAGTCTAGTAAAGGATTTGGAAGAAAAAGATAAAAGTTGGCTCAATAAAAGAAACAGAAAAAATCGTATAGTAGCCACTCGACCAGACCACTCTAGTGAGTGGTCGAGTCATAGCTTAGTGAAAAATAAAAAATCCTATATCCGCTAGAAGTAAAACGTAAAGTATCCTCTTCTTAGAAGAAAACAGAAAATTGGTCCTTGAGTCAAAGAAATGAGAAGAAAAGCTTTTAAGCACAAGGGTAGAACTAGGATGATGTTTCTGGGAGTTTAGAGTTAGGAGAGTCATTGGTTCTTCATGGGTAGATGATAGTCTGCTCCTGTATGCACCAGTTGGCTCTACCTTTTGCATTCTCTTATAATTCAATCCATTTCATTGAGAGATCCTGATACATGCGCTTAAACAAGAGGAAGAAGAGATCATTTTTATCTCTTAAAACTTGTCCCTTAACCAAATGAGTTACAGTTATTGCATACCATGATTCACCAGTTCGTGCTTAATCAATGTTAAAAGGATAGTTTGCTTTGAATGTTTGCTTGTGGCTGAGTCTTAGAGTTAAATTTGATGTGATGAGTATGGCTAAAGCTTTCAAGTAGAATTTATGTGAATTGCATTTTCGAACTATTAACTGTGACATTGACATTAGAGGTTTGCTTAGTTTGCTTAGGTTCTGAGTCCCCACTTTTCACACTACTCCTTCCATCTTATCCTTTCTATTTGCTTGAGGGCAAGCAAATGGTAAGTTTGGGGGAGTTCATAAAACCACTTTTATACACGTTTTTACCAGCTTTTTATCATGTCTTAGTGTAGATTTGATCCATTGTTTACACCATTTCGTGCATTTATCCTTCATATAGGAGTTTAGTGTTTTTGTATAGGCATTGCATGCATTTTGCATATTTGGGGTCTTAACAGGTACTTATGGAGCATATGGAGTATACTTTGAGTTTGGCTCATAGAGTGGAGATGTGCAATCAAGCCATATGGACTCAAGTGAGGATTGCAGAGAAGACAGACGGCTCACTCGACCAGGCTACTCGACCAGGCTACTCGACCATGCACTCGAGTGAGCACTCAAGACCACGCTACTCGACCAGGTACTCGAGTGAGCACTCAAGACAAGCTACTCGACCTCAGCATCACAGGCTCACTGGACTTCAGCACCACCTGCCTACTCGAGTGACCACTCGACCACCCCACTCGACTGTTGGGTCGAGTGGGCACACTCCGACTTTTTCTCCTAAAAACTCGCAAAATGTAATAAGCGCTTTTGACTAGGTATAAAAGTGCCTCATTAAAGCTAATTAGGGAGAATCGAATAGCGTCACTTTGGCTTAGTAATTTTTATGTTTAGCTCTTGTTTTTCTCTCTCTTGTTTTTGTTGTTCTTCATAGTTCTTCGTTTTCTGCAACTTTGTAACTTTGATAACTTTGATAACTTTTAATAAAATCAGTACTTGCGTTTTATTTCTTCTTCAACCTTGCTCACAAGATCATAGACTATCACATATGTCAAGCTTAGGCTTTTCTGGGTTTTGGACCCTAGCTATGATCATAGTGTGTGAGTAGTAAAGTTGGGATTTTTGGGGATGGATTAGGGTAACTTCTCTCTGTTTTGTTATTGCTTAGATAGGTTGATCATCACTCAGTTCGACTCCCTCTTGGGTGGGTAATTTTAATGCTTGTTATCCCCTGATCAAGGAGGAGATGATTTTAGATGGTCTCATGAGCACGACCCATGCCTTGAGCCATTGGATAAAAAATTTCTGAGGTTTAGAGTACATTAGCGTGAGGGTGGATGCATCAGACATTGATTTATGTCACGACTCCACCTATTCACTTGCTGTGAACTCTTCTCGACTTGAATAAGCTGATTCTTCATGCCTGATCCGACTCCTCACACTATGCTGACTGGGTTGGGTCTTGGGGCCCTCTACCACGAACCATGGATTAAGCTGGTTATGAAGTCTGTTGTCTAGGGTACTCATGTGATGAAATTCCTAGTTGATAGCTGCAATAGAACAGAGTATTTGCGATCCTGTGATTTCCATCCCTAGAGTCCCTGTTTTTCCCCATAGTTCACAGCTTGCTTCGTATTCGTTCACTGTAGTTTTTTTCTGCTTTTATTGTAGCACTCGACCTCACCACTCGATCAGTGTGGTCGAGTCGTCCTACTTCTGTGATTTTTTCTGCTTAGTTCCATGATGTGCTGAAGTGTGACAGACTTTGGCACCTCTAGTATCAATTAGGGTTTTTAGTAGATTTCTCATTTAGACTGCTAATACCACACCCTTTTGATAATCACTTGAATAGCTTGCCTTAATAATCTGCTAGTTGCTGTAGACCCCTCTTGATTGGTTCGAAAAAGTTACACAACTCTTACCACTATACTACAATTGATAAACTTGGTGTTTTATCTCTGTGTTTAGTTAGATTGCATTGCTTAGAGTAGCCAAAAATACTAGTTTCAGAGCCGCCTGAACTCCTGCGTTGTCGCAGACGCGCTCCCTTGTCTGCCCCTCTCTCTCTCCAGCTGCTGCTGCTGCGCCACCTCTGCTAGTGCTGGGCCCTGACTCGTCCGCTCTCGGTTGGGCAAGGCAACAAGAGCACATCCTGCAAAAGAAATCACATGCCCTCCGTAGCATTGAGTGCTGCCTCTGATTGCTGTCGACCATCCAGCTCTCAAAGTCCGTGCTGGGCTCACCTGGGAACTCAGGGAGGTCGAACTCGATGAAGTCCCAAGGCAGGAAAGGTTTAGTTAAGGCCCGTGGCTGAGATGATGTCGAGGCGCACTGTGAGCTGGGGTCGTAGTCGACATGTTGTGCGACGAATAGGCGTCTGGGTGATGCGTTGTTTATGTATCAGGTTTTACCCAAACCAATAGTTCCCGCAAGTGCACAGTCGTGCGCAATAGTATAATGGTGGGATCGAATCCACAGAGAGTAAAGAGTACTATAGATCTGTAGATCCAAATAGGGCTAGGATGAAAAATATGGAAAGTTGTCACAAAAGGAAATCCAATTAAAATCCAAATAAAATATTTAAATAAGGAAACAAAAATCAATTAAAATAAATGTTGGAATCTGGGAAATTTCAGGGATTTAAATAAATAAAAATGATATCTAACAGGATTAGTAGTTTAATGATCTAGATCTAGAACATAATCATTGTACCAAAATAAATCTATTTTAAAGAGAAAATATTAATCTAACATAAATCCGCTAGGACCCTATGCTAGCATGTATTTAGCAAGTTTGATAGAGTTCACTTGTAGATTCAGCTTCACCTCTTGGAAATATGGAAATCAAGCCTACAAACTATAGACTCCGGCTATAATAACCAACGCTAGCTGTATTATAAAACCCTATGAATCATTTGATAGATTCGTCAACCTAACAAAAGCATTTGTTTCATAGAAGTAGAGATCTAATAATCATAACCCTAATCTATAACAATAACCTAATTAAGCATTAAATCCCTTTGAATAAATATCATCTCCCAACGTGCAGATCTACTAACCCATGGCAATGGGTTGATAGATCATGATGTTGTATGATGTAAAATGCAAAGAAAACAGAGTTTAGATCTGAAAATGCAATGGAAAATATTATAGATCTGAGAAAAATCAATGTAAAAGTTTACAGATCCGAAATGAAAATGGAAATGCTAGAGTAACAGTAAAAATAATGTCTAGGTCTGTCTGGCCGCTCAGGAAATGATCCCTATTTATAGGGAGTCTTCTAGGTCAATATTTGGAGTTAATGTGCGATTTGGAGAATATTCATGATCCGGATAGATCAATCTGGCTTGGATTGGTCAATCTCCTTCCTTTGATCCATGCTACCTCATATATTCCTTTGACTGCTGATCTGCTTTGGGATCGGTCGATCCTCTTCATGCTTGGTCGATCCTGTTCAGGATCGATCGATCCAGACTATTTCCAAAATCCAATGATGTGTAAAAACGTCTAAAATTACTCCATTTTGCCCATTTTAGCTCCAATGAAGTGAAAACCTAAAAAGACACTAAAACCGGCCAAAAGGACACAAAATCTAAATCTAGACTCAATAAAACATGTAAATTCAATAGTAAAAACTAGTGAAAATAGAGACTCATCACACCCCCAGACTTGAATTCTTGCTTGTCCTCAAGTAAGCAACAAGACAATGAAATAAAGTTCAGAAGTATGGGTTTGAAAAACAGGAACTTACGCTTAACTTTAGAATACACCATGTTGATCATGTAAATAAAAAAGAAACCTTGTGAAAGGTTAATTGAACTTTAGCAGTACAAGATGTACTTTACCATAAGCATAGCAAACATTACCGTACTCTAGCATACGAGATCCAAGAGAACTTCTAAAATCTCCATTGTTGGCCCTTTAACATTCATTAAGTGTTGCCTGTAGTCTCACAAAGGGAGTCAAAATCGCTAAGGGCTAGTAACGGGGGCCATTATGAAGGTGATGGTTAGGCATGATAAATGAACTCCGGTGCAAGCCAATGCGCAAAATCACAGTGAAACAAAACCAAAGATGGTGCACAACCTCCTGAACCTTGGATCCCAAACAAGCTTCTATATAATGATCCTAATAGCGTTGTTATTGGTGCTAAAATAAATAACAGAAACAAATAACTAACTAAATAAATAAAAGGTTTTATTTTGGTTCTTTCAGACTTCTTTCCCTTCTCTTTCTTTCCGCTTTTTTTTTTTTTGAAAGAGTTCTCGGGATGAGACGGGATCGATCGATTTAGATAGGATCGGTCGATCCCAGAGCATTTTTTCTGAGAAGGGGAAGTTGGAACCAGTCCTAACCATGTACATCAATCCTACTAAAAACTGCATCAATAGTCAACTCAAACTAATATAGATGAAGTACTGATACTAGAAAACTTACTAGGAAATCTTTAGAACATTTGGTTGTACCGGTCTCCATACTCCGTAGTTTTTGCACTTGGTTGCACATGTTCCTAATGTTGCGAAAGAGGACTGAAATCTGAATGAAAATGGGTGTAAGGGTGTGGAACCAAGCTAAAAATGAGCTTGGCCATCTGGAGCTCCAATAAGAATGGGGTGAACTCCAGGTGTATATGATCCTTTATGGGATATCAAGCCCCTAAGTGAGAAGATTAGTCCGGTTAATGGTCCAAGTAATATAGAGCTAACACTGGATCATTCAGATTTCCAAAGGTAAGTCGCTTCTGGTAAAGTTGATCCACTGATGGTGTTTTCAATCTTCCTGAACTAAGTCCAATAAATGTTAACATAAAATGGAAACCCATAAAATTGTAATAAAATTCCCAAGTTTTGACTAAATAAAAACGACTCAAGAAATAGAACTAATCATTTTTGAATTTTTTTTTTTGGAAAAATATTTTGACATGGAAACAAAAGAAAATACGGTATTAGTTGCCTCCCAACCATCGCTTGTTTTTGCAAAGTCACTAGCTTGACATAGTTTTATTTCAATTGGGTTCTGGGTTCATTGGAGGAATGGTATCTTTAGATTCCACATCCCTCACAATGGGTGCTTGACCAAATACAATTGGGTATCTCTTGATGGTCTTGATGGGGAAACTTATGACATTGTTTCCAATTCACAGTTTTATCCTCCTTTTGGGTATGCTGATAGAAGCGTGGGCGGTCACTATAAATGTTCGTCCTAAAATTAGATCTGATCCATCGTAGTTCATGTCCGGCACAATGATGTCTATGTGAACATAACTCTTTCCAACAAAAATTGGTATGTTGACTAAGATCCCTGAAGGGTTTTGGGGTGATCCATCAACCAATTCTATTTGGGACTTGGTTGGTTCCATGTGTGTTTAGACCCAATAGCCTTGCGGTGCTGAGTGATATGACGTTTATGCTAGCTCAATTGTCTACCAAGCTGTTCCTCAAAAGGGTCCTTCCAATTGTGATTGGTATATGGAATTCACATGGGTCATCCATCTTAGGAGGTAGTTTTTCTTGCCTTTTGCTGAGTACATAATCCCAGAGATAGTCAGTAGCTCCCTGAAGTGTAACATTGCCGGCAAGGATATTCCCAATGAAGTTTTTGATCAAAGGTATCATAGATCCAATCTCTTTAAAGGGTAACCTTGCACCCCATTCTTCAATTATCTCATCAACCTTGTTCTCTGTGAGAACATCCATCTTCTTAGGTGGTGTTGGGGTTATTTTTTCTGCCTCTCCCTGATTTCTAAACTTTTTTAGGGTTTTATCATTGGGAGGTTTTTGTAACTGCGTCCGCGGGGATCGATCAATCTCAACCAGCATCGATCGATCCTCCCTAATTTTTAAATCATTATCGGGGAAGTGTGACCGATCGATCTCACCCTGCCGGTCGATCCTGATAGAGTCCAGATTGATCTTCTTAATGAAAAAGTAGTGGCTCTCATCGTTGGATTGATCGATCCTTCTCTTGGATCGATCCATCTCAGAGGAATTTTCCTTTTTGATTTCTAAAATCTTATCAGTTGATTGGAAACTCACGAGATCTCATTCACTGAGTAAACAATATCAATGATAACATCGAGTTTTTACCTATTTTAGCCATTGTTTTCTTATGATTTTATGGAGATTTGATTGGTTTCAAGGCTAAAAAGGTTATTATCAAGTATTTGCGGATTCAAAAGGGTTTTTTAGGTTTTATGGAGTATTGGACCCAAAAGGAGCAAAAACCCATTTTAAGGCAGTTTCATAGCATTAGAAGTTTGACAATGTTTTAAGACCTTCCCCTGCACCAAAATGAGAGTTATTGGTTTCTATGGAAAGCTGAAAGAGTTAAGCTTCACATGAGACAAGAATCGAAGCAATACATTCAGCCGTTTGGAAGATGCATTCCGAAGAGTGAAGCACTGTCAAACCTCGGTCACAAGGCCCGTGACCGAGGTCCAGCCTGTTGGTGAGTCCGGTCACAAGCCTTGTGACCGGGGATTTCTCTCAATACTCCTAACCATGCCCCTAATTTCATTCAGATGATGAGTTTTCCCAAGGAAACCCTAAAAACCGAACCCTAATGATCCCTAGGACCACTATATACTTGTTTGGACCTAATGAGAAAGTGTGCTTCGTTATTATTTCAAGTGGCCGCCCTAGTGTGCCGTCCATAGCTTCATCACCGCCATTCTTAACCTAAAAGGAGATCTCATTGCCGCTCAAGCCGCCGAGTCCATCTCCTCCACGTTGAAGCCACCGAAGTCACCACATCTCTCTTTACTCTTGTTTCATCTCTCATCTCTATTCACCACTTGTAAAAGGAAGAAGATTCATCAACTTTGTATCTCATAGAAGATCTCTTGACCCTTTTCTTATATTCTATTTTCAATCTATTATTCATATGGTTTTGCTTTCCATGAATATGTGTGAGTAGTTTTCTTTGTTGGTTAGTTAGGGTGCATTCTAGGGGAATCATGAGACCGATTGTTTAGGTTGTTAGATCTGGAATTATTCATCATATGTTCTTTGTCCTTGGCTTGTTTTTAATGCATATTGCTAGAGTAGCTAACTAGTGATTGATGTTTGGCGATTTACACATCATAGATCTGTAGATTTGTGTGCCCTAGCCTTGGTGAGTATTGTGTTATAACCTGCGATAGTTGAGTTATAGGGTTTTACGGACTAGAATCAAACTTGAATTTAATGCTTGAATATTTGCATCTTTTCCTGCGGAAGTTGAGTACTGTTTGCATTTAGACATTAGGCGATTGATATTGTGAACTGCATATCTTTTTGTTCATCCGTGTTTTGTAGTCCAAGAACATCCACATCAACAATCCTGAGAAACCCCTTGCAACCCAGCATTATGATTTGATTTCCTTTGCATACATTCATCTTATGAAAACCTGAGAAACCCCTTGCAACCCAGCATTCCATTTTTATTGATATTTGCTTTGTTTCTTGCTGCATTTGTTTGCTGCATATTTTCGTGACACATGAACAACCCCCCCATTCATTGTTTTGTCTTAGCCATATTTCATTCCAATATTCTCGTAACGTGATCTTAAGTCTCTGTGGGATCGATAACCTTAAATACCACATTCAAAGTACTGTGCACTTGCAGTCATGTGTGGATTCTAGGTAAAAGTTTTGATTAAAAATCCATACCACATCAAGCTTTTTGGCGCCGTTGCCGGGGACTTTATTGCATTACTTTGGAGTTTGAGATTGAAATCTAGTCTAAGACCTTTATTTTTCAGCTTTCTTTGATATTTTCATTTACTATTCTCAGGCACTCTCAAGCTTTGCTTGAATGGAGAACCACAACCATGTTCTAGGAGATCTTGGCAATCCACCACCTCGGAGGGACGGCCAAGTATTTGCTGGAAACAATGAAGCATACATTCCGGATCAGCTGGATCCACTTACCAAGAAGATTGCTGAGTTTGACACTCCTTGCCAACACTTTAAAAGCTGTTTTGTGTTTTTACCAATGCATCCCTAACAAGAAGATTTCAAGATCAGTCCTAGAGTCATCATTCTAGTGAAGGAAAAACTATACCTTGGTTTACCTTCGGAGTATCCAATGGATCACATACAGAACTATGAAGATATATGTGATGCCACCACTACCAATGAAGACTTTAGAAGCTACTTGAAGTGCACATTATTCTCTTTTTCTCTTGGAAACAAGGTGAATAGATGGTGGAAGTTTCTTCCTCAGGTGTCAATCTCTACTTGGGAAGCATGTAAGAGTGCTTTTGTTAACTATTTCTACACCAAATCTTGGTCCAATCAGTTTCAGGACAAGATTCAAGGGTTTTGACAAGGAGCCAAGGAGTCTATTCTTGAGGCATGGGGGCGATTTCAGGAGTACGAAAGAGATTGTCCTCATCATGGTTACACAGAAGGTAACATGATGAATACATTCTACAGGGGACTTCATGGTGAGTATCAACAATCTCTTGATGTTGCAAGCAATGGAGATTTCTCTACAAAAACCATTGAAGATAGCCGGACCTTGATCACTAATCTTACTGAGAGTGATAGCTACAGAACCAATAATCGGAAGCCATCTAATCCGGATGGAGAACCAGCTACCTCTACTGAATTCAAGGTACTTGCAAACTCTATTAATCAAATGGCCAAGAATATCAATAGACTTGTCCGTTTCCATGAAAGGGAAGAGTTTGATGATCAAGAAGAAGATGTGAACTACATTAGTCATAGAAAAGGGTATCAAGGGAGGTACATGAATCGAAATTTCCATGATCATGATTACAATAGAGGAAATTTTTGACAGATGGCTACTTTCACCGATGTTCAAGGATTTCAAAGAGGATACCACAATGTTCATCCGCATGATCAACATTCCATCTTTGGAGACTTAGTGGAACAAATGAGACCTAGCCATCAGATTTTTACAGAAGAGATCAGAAGAAAGGTTGACAACAATTACCAAGAACTCGATGGTAAGATAGAATCTCTTTCAGCTAGGATTGATCTTATTGGCGCGCAAAACAGCGAGACAACTTTTGCTATTGAGAAGTCTTTGGAGAGAGATGCTCAGTTGAAAGCTATCACTCTAAGGAGTGGCACAGCTTACAAAGAACCCAAGTATCCTAAGGATTCTGTGGAAAATGAACCAAAAGAACCGGAAACCATACAAACCCAAGAAGAAGAAGAAATCGAGAAGGAGGAAGAACTGATCCGTGAGCTTACCAAAGAAGCTCCGCCTCCTCCTAAGCCTCTTGAACGTGTCTATCAACCTAAGGTACCATATTATGGCCCTCCTAAAAGTCTGAAGAAAGCAAGAGAATTGGCCAAGCTACAGGAGATTATCGGACAACTCAATGTAAGGTTACCTTTTTTTCAAGCTTGCGCAATGATTCCACCTCTGAGGAAGTATATCAAGAGTATCTTGACAAAAAAGATTGTCATGGATGATGGAGTAAGGATGATTACCCAGGAGTGTAGTGCTATACTACAGAACCGGAAGAAGTTTGATCCGGGCAGTTTTGTGTTGTTCTGCGAGATCAAGAAGGAAGTATTAGAGCGTGCCCTTTGTGATTTGGGTTCAAGCATCAATATGATGCCTCATACTGTGGCAAAACGCCTAGGATACTCCACTTTCAAGCCTACAAGGATCTCATTAGTCCTTGCAGACCGTTCTATTTGGAAACCAGTCGGATTTCTCATTGATGTGCCCATCATCATTGGTGGATGTGAGATTCCCACAGATTTTGTTGTTCTCAAGTTTGAGAAGGAACCTAGGGACCCCCTGATCTTAGGTCGTCCATTCCTCTCTACTGGTGGAGCTCTCATTGATGTCCCTAATGGAAAGATTGACCTCCGACAAGGCGATTCCGTTATGAAGTTCAACATGAACGACACTTTGAAGCAAAAGATAAGTGATAATCGAATCTTTTATGTTGATGATTGGAGAAAACCACTCTTGGAGTGTGTGAGATGCTTGCTGTTGAAGATCCTATAGAAGTAGCATTGACAATAGATTCAAGCGATTGTGATGTTTTAGTGGATTCTGTGGGAAACTGCGAGAAGATCCTTGATTCTCCAGAGAGTTATGTGAGACATGGTGCATATCTCAATATAGATGAGAAACTCATCACTCCTAATCCGCCTAAGAACACTCCAGCCGTGATATCTGATCCGTGGAGTGAACTTAGAGCACCAAAAGTAGAGCTTAAGCAGCTCTCCATTGGTTTGAAGTATGCATTTCTCGGCCCTAACTCCACTTATCCAGGTATCATCAATTCTGGTCTGAATGAGAGAGAGACTACAATGCTTCTTACTGAGCTAAGGAATCATAGGAAAGCTTTTGGGATATTCATTAGAAGACATTCCAGGTATTTCCCCCAATCTCTGCATGCATAGGATTCATCTCAAAGAAGGTTCAAAGAATTTTATTGAACATCAAAGGAGATTAAACCCTAATCTCAAAGATGTTGTGAAGAAAGAGATTATGAAACTTATGGATGCTGGGATCATTTATCCAATCTCGGATAGTACATGGATTAGCCCAGTCCATGTCGTGCCCAAGAAGGGAGGCGTGCCAGTTATCAAATCAGAGAATGATGACCTCATTGCCACTCGGACGATCACAGGACATAGGATGTGTATCGACTACCGGAAGCTCAACACCTCTACGAGAAAGGATCACTTTCCTTTACCTTTCATTGATCAGATGCTTAAAAGGTTAGCAAATCACAAATACTACAGTTTCTTGGATGGATACTCAGGATTCTTTCAGATTCCGATCCACCCCGATGATCAAGAGAAGACGACATTCACATGTCCCTACGGTACTTTTGCATATCGTAGAATGCCCTTTGGGTTGTGCAACGCCCCAGCTACCTTCCAACATTGCATGATGTCTATCTTTACAGAGTATATTGAAGATTTTATGGAAGTATTCATGGACGATTTCTCAGTTTATGGTCCATCTTTTGAAGAATGTTTGTCAAATCTTGGCAAAGTGCTGCAAAGGTGTGAAGATAAGCACCTAGTTCTCAATTGGGAGAAGTGTCACTTCATGGTACGAGATGGCATAGTACTTGGGCACAGAATCTCCGAGAAAGGTATTGAGGTTGACAAGGCAAAGATTGAGTCATGATGAGCCTACAGCCGCCTACCATTGTGAAAGGAATAAGGAGTTTCCTTGGGCATGCTGGATTCTATAGACGGTTCATACAAGAATTTTCGAAGACTGTGAGACCCCTCACATGCCTTTTGTGTAAGGATGTCGCATTTGAGTTTGATAAAGACTGTCTTGCTGCGTTTCATACAATCAAGAAGGCACTAATCTCAACCCCTATAGTCCAACCACCGGATTGAGAGCTACCTTTTGAGATTATGTGTGATGCTAGTGATTATGCCATTGGAGCCGTACTTGGTCAAAGAAAGGACAAAAAGCTGAATGTCATCTACTATCCAAGTAAAACACTTGATGAAGCTCAATGTAACTATGCCACAACAGAGAAAGAGCTTTTGGATGTTGTGTTTGATGTCGAGAAATTCAGACAATATCTTGTAGGAGCTAAGATCATTGTCCATACAGACCATGCAGCTATTCGATATCTCATGTCAAAAAGGATGCAAGCCACGCCTGATAAGATGGATACTCTTGCTGCAAGAGTTTAATATTGAGATACGAGACCTGATGTGGACATCAGAAGCTTTCCAAACCATGAGCAGATCAAACCAGTCGGTTCAAGTTTCACAACGAACAACACACAAGGAATTATTGTTCAACCAACGTTCTGATCAAACACAAGGCCTAAGATTGACATTCCATAAACAAATCAGTGCTAAGAAGACTAATGTTTCAGGAGGAATCATTAAACCCCAAGCCAAGCCACCTGAAGACGAATCATGCTTACCGGAAGAGGAGAAACGAAGAGAAGCACGAGCCATATCAAGTACTACTCAAGCACAGGAGCTACCATTGAAGAAACATTTGGAAACCACCTATTTTAAGATGCTTTATCAAGTTAAATCAGCCCTGGTAAGAGTTTGTTTAAGAGCTAACCAAGGAGAATCAAAACTGGGTGTAAATAAGGAAAGTCTTGCACCCAACTCACCATCAGATGAAGCCACGAATTGGAGACCTTTTATGAGCATCAGAGGTTTCCCTTTAAACCCAGGAGATACTCTAGAAGATTTATCACCAGAGCCTTGGTACACCTTACCACACAAGAACATGCAGAGTCATTACTTACCATATTTGGAACCAAAGGAGATATATCAGCAACGTCTCTTTACCTTACCATTTGTGTGCATTCTGAAGCATCATTCTAAACATTTAGACACCCCAAAGATTCATGGATTTGCACCCAAGCTTTCAAGGCTCAAGACACCTCACAAATTGCCTTATGTGGACCGATTTCTTCTTAATGGCTCCAACGGCCATATTTCTTTGAATGCTGCGATTAATTTCTTGTTTTAGTCATTTGAACCCTTTTCCTCTAAGCCTATAAAATCTCAGCTCGTTTTTTCTTGTAAAGCACCCTTACTCGAGATTTTAATGTTCATAAGAAAAACAGTTTTTCTTCTCTTTCACAAAGTTGTTACTTCTTTGTGTTGTTTCTTTCATTAGGTCTTATAAGAGTGATTCTTGTAAGTTCTATTGAGTCTGCAATTCAAGTTATTGAGTGACTCAATTAACTTGTTTTGTTCATCGATTGAGCGAGTCAATCATTTTCACCACCATTTTCTATCTCTATTTCATCTTCTGCTTAAAAAGGTTTTGGAATCCTTTGATCATCAAGTGATCTCAGATTGGTGTGATTCTGATCTTGAATCATCTGGTATCAGAGCTTCAAAAGTGCCTATCCATCAGGTTGTGTTCATCCAACCTATATCCCTTTTCAATTCTCTGTTTTGTTGTTTCATTATTCATTAAATCGAAAACCCATAAAAAAAAAATTATTTCTTGCATTGTTCTTGTTATTAGCTTTAGTTCCTTTTACAAAAAAAAAAAGAACCAAACAAATATTTTCATTTGCTTCAGTTTATAGTTTATTTCATTTCATTAAAGAAAAACCATAAAAAGTTCCTTTATTTTCAGTTTTTGTGTTATTTCCATTTAAATCATTAAAACAAAATAAAAATTCGTATTTTTCTTTGTTTTTGTTATTTTCAATTAATTAAGTTTCGTAATTGTATTTTATTCAGAAAGGAAATTTTTTTATTAAATAAGGCTATTACTGAACATTCAGCCTGGGAGGAGGCACAAATAAGTCCAACAGAGGAGGATGTAAATATGGAGCCTCTGGAGATAATTTCTTCTTTGTTTCGATGTCGGATTGATGGTTCTTGGAAGTCATCTGATCCTAGCTCTGGCCTAGGTTGGATTTGTCTTCAAGGAGAGGAACATGTATTTCGGTAGGGTGCAAAGTGTATTCGGAAAACACTATCACCCCTGCATATTGAATTGGAAGCACTATTATGGGCGGTGGATTATATCGTTTCGGAAAAAATAAATTGTCCGAGCCTTAGCCTTGGTGAGTATTGTGTTATAACCTGCAATAGTTGAGTTATAGGATTTTACGGACTAGAATCAAACTTGAATTTAATGCTTGAATATTTGCATCTTTGCATGTGGAAGTTTAGTACTGTTTTCATTTAGACATTAGGCGATTGATATTGTGAACTGCATATCTTTTGTTCATCCGTTGTTTCGTAGTCCAAGAACATCCACATCATTGAATAATCCTAATTTGATTTCCTTTGCATACATTCATCTTATGAAACCCTGAGAAACCCCTTGCAACCCAGCATTCCGTTTTTATAGATATTTGCTTTGTTTCTTGCTGAATTTGTTTGCTGGATATTTTCGTGACACATCAACAACCCCCCAATCATTGTTTTTTCTTAGCCATATTTCATTCAAATATTCTCGTAACGTGATCTTAAGTCTCAGTGGGATCGATAACCTTAAATACTACATTCGATATACTGTGCACTTGCAGTCATGTGTGGATTCTAGGTAAAAGTTTTGATTGAAAATCCATCCCACATCAATCAATAGCATCAAAATTGTTGATGAATGTTTGACCATTGACGGTATCGATGGTCTCAACGTAAAGTTTCACAACGGTTTTTCTGAGACAGATTTTTATCCTTCTTTTTGGCACATTTATGGATATTCCAGTTGTAGCTAAGAAAGGACGCCCTAGGATAAGGTCAGTACCATTATCGTCCAAGTTCAAAACCATAAAATCAGCGAGTATGTAACACGAGCCTACCAATATCAGGATATCAATTGGGATTCCAAGTGGTCTCCGGGTTGTTCCATCATCCATGGTGATTATCTTGTTGGTTTGCTGCAAAGTTAGCAGTCCAAGTTTATGCGAAATAGAGAGTGGTAGCACGTTGATGCTTGCTCCCTAATCTACCAAGCTGTTTTTGGGAAGTTTTTCGTGCATTTGCTTATCGCAATTTTCCCTTAGGAATTTGATGGAGTTTTCCATGGTGGATTCCCCAGTGAAAATTTTCTTTAGTTCATCTTCCACTAAGTGAATCATCAAGTAGACCTCTAGAAAAGGTAGTATAGCTCTCATTTCTTTAGCTATATTTTCACATTTCCACTTATCAAGTTCATGGTAAGTTGATTTAGGGATTAGTGGTAATTTCTTTTCAGAGGGTGCTGAAATTTTGGTGATTGATTTAAGGGGTTCGGTCGGAAGATCCAGACCTTTCAGCACAGGAGATCAATCGATCTCACTAGGGATCGATCAATCCTGATCAATCTCCATCTCTATGAGATTAGCGTAATAACACTCTGCTTCCTCTATCTCATCATCCATGGAGTGATCACTACTATTTTCCGACATTTGAGGCTCTTCAGGACTTTTCAGCTCTCTGTTGTAAAAGCTATCCTCTATGTCATCATTGAAGAAATCGTCTTCTTCATCATCAGACAGATCAAAGATTGTCCGATCACCTCTAACAGGATAAACTTTTGGGACAGTGCATTTTCCGCTTCTGAGTCCAATGAAGTGTAGAGATTCATTGGGGTTGTTTTCAGGTTTTCCTGGGAAATTTCTGGTTGGTGCCCTATTTTTCTCAGTAGTTTGAGAAAATTGGTTTTCCAATACTCTTACGTGAGTTCCTAAGGCATCAAACTTCCCATTTAGGTTCTCATAAACTCTATCAACCTTAGCGTTGATATCCCCAGCAAATTTCTTCTGTCCTTCCATGGTTTGTTGGAATAAGGATTCAATCTTCCCCATGGAACCAGCATTCCCAAATTGGGGGTTGAATCCTGTTTTACCATAACCAGCATTGTTTTGGAAGTTCACTTGCCTTTGAGTACTTCGAGGTGGATAAAACTGACCTCCAGGGTTTTGAACATTAGAACTGCGGTAAGACAGGTTAGGATGGTTGCTAAAGTTCGGGTTGAAACCCCGGTTTTGGTAGTTTCCTTGTCCACCGAGAAAGTTGATCTCCTCAGTCTGTTCCTCCTCATCATTGAACTCTTCACTTTCCAAGAGATTAACAGATCTCTTTTGAGCTCTCATCAGAATGTCCACCTTAGCATTAAGATCCTCTGTGATCTTATCACTCGCTTGAGTGGGGTTGACTCTCCTATCATAGTCAGAAGATCTGTTAGAGTTGCTTGCCGCCAGGTTTTCAATGAGCTCCATGGCTCCCTCCAGTGTGTTGCTCATGAATTCTCCCCTACTGGCTGTGTTCATAGCCATTTGATACTTCATTTCAACTTCGTTATAGAAAAAGTTTATCCTGTCTGACTCGGTGTAGCTTCGAGGGGGACAGTCCCTTAGGTATTCCTTGTAGCGTTCCCAAGCTTCATAGAAGGACTCGGTACCAGCTTGGCGGAATGTGGCTATTTTGTGTTTTAGTGCTGCGGATCTAGCTTTGGTGAAGATTTTCTGTAAGAAAGCAGCTCCGCATTCACCCCAACTTGTTATAGATCTAGGACTCAAAGATTTCAACCATTTGTGAGCCTTATCAGCAAGGGAAAAAGAGAATAGCCTACAACGGAGGTAGTCTTGGGGGACTCCGTTGGCTTTGGTGGTACTACAGATCTCCTCAAAGATAACAATATGGTCTATTGGGTTTTCGTTACGTACCCCATGGAATTAATTCTGCTTTACCAGGACGATTATTTAAGGTTTAATCTCATAATCTTGCCTCTGGAAAGGAGGGGGAATAATAGCAGAATCGGTTCCTATAGTAGGCGTGCGGGGCATCTTGCTCGCCTAAGGTAACCCTGTACAGAGGGACTTGCAGTCCCGGCGCAACATCTACTCTCACCCCAGGAGCTCCAGCATCATTGAGAGGTTCTTGATTAACCTGTCCCTTTCTCTGTCGGATTACCTCTGCATCCTCACCATCAACAACAGGGGAAATGTTTCTCAAGTTATTTGGATCAGCCATACTAACCTTATATTTTGTTTTCCTTGTTGTTTTGTTCTTCTTTGTATCCATGATCTTCCTTGTGGACTTCCATGTCAACTCCTCTATGCTCAAGTCTTGTAGACCTTTAGAAGCCTTGCTCCTTAATTGCATACACCTGAGAAGTAAAATAAGTTTGAAAGTCAGATCCGATTAAGGGGCTCTGAGATCGATCAATCTTGGAAGGGATCAGTATATCTCGAGAGAAGTAGGATTGATCGATCAAAGAAGAATCGATCGATCTTGCACAAAGTAGGACCGGTCGATCTCAAAAGGGATAGGTCAACCGTGCAAGAAGTAGGATCGATTGATCGTGCAAGAAATAGGATCGATCGATCTTATGTGGATCAGTCGATCTCAGAGACGTAAAAAAAATGCAGAAAATAAAATATCCTAGACTATATCTAAAACTTAGATCTAGAGGCTACAATTACTCTCCGACAACGGCGCCAAAAACTTGATGCGCAGTTTATGTATCAGGTTTTACCCAAACCAATAGTTCCAGAAAGTGCACGGTTGTGCGCAATAATATAATAGTGTGATCGAATCCACAGAGAGTAAGGAGCACTATAGATCTGTAGATCTAAACAGATCTAGGATGAAAAATATGAAAAGTTGTCACAAAAGGAAATACGAATAAAAATTGAATAAAATATTCAAATAAGGAAATAAAAATCAATTAAAATAAATGTTGGGATCTGGAAAATTGCAGGGATTTAAATAAAAAAAAAAGATATCTAACCGGATTTGCAGATTAATGATCTAGATCTAGAACACAAACAATGTACCAAAATAAATATCTTTTCAAGAGGAAATATTATTCTAAAATAAATCCGCTAGGACCCCATGCTAGCATGTATTTAACAAGTTTGATAGAGTTCACTTGTAGATCCAGCTTAAAATCTTGGAAATCTGGAAATCAAGCCTACAAACTATAGTCTCCGGATAGAATAACCAACACTAGCTGTATTATAAAACCCTATGAATCATTTGATAGATTCGTCAACCTAACAAAAGCATTTATTTCATAGAAGTAGAGAAATAATAATCATAACCCTAATCTATAACAATAACCTTATTAAACATTAAATCCCTTTGAATAAATCCCATCTCCCAACATGCAGATCTACTAACCCGTGGCAATGGGTTGATAGAGCATGATGTTGTATGATGTAAAATGCAAAGAAAACAATGTTTAGATCTGAAAATGCAATAAAAAATATTAAAGATCTGAGAAAAATCAATGTAAAAGTTTACAGATCTGAAATGAAAATGAAAATAACAGAGTAACAGTAAAAATCATGTCTAGGTCTGTTTGGCCACTCAGGAAATTATCCCTATTTATAGGGACTCTTCTAGGTCAAAATTCGGAGTTAATGTGCGATTTGGAGAGTATTCGTGATCCAGAGAGATCGATCCGGCTTGGATCGGTCGATCTCCTTCCTTTGATTTGTACCACCTCATAGATTCCTTTGACTGACCGTTCTGCTTTGGGATTGGTCGATCCTCTTCATGCTTGGTTGATCCTCTTCAGGATCGATCGATCCAGAGTGTCTCCAAAATCCAATGATGTGTAAAAACGTCTAAAATTGCTCTATTTTACCCGTTTTAGCTCCAATAAAGTGAAAACCTCAAAAGACACTAAAACCGGCCAGAAGGACACAAAACCTAACTCTAGACTCAATCAAACATGTAAAAACAATAGTAAAAACTAGTGAAAATAGGGACTCATCACACCCCCAGTCTTGAATTCTTGCTTGTCCTCAAGTAAGCAACAAGACAATGAAACAAAGTTCAGAAGTATGGGTTTGAAAAATGGGAACTTACTCTTAGCTTTAGAATCCACCATGTTGATCATGTAAACCAAAAAGAAACCTTGTGAAAGGTTAATTGAACTTTAGCATTACAACATGTACTTTACCATAAGCATAGCAAACATTACCGTACTCTAACATCCGAGAACCAAGGGAAATTCTAAAATCTCCATTGTTGGCCCTTCAATATAGATTAAGTGTTGCGTGCAGTCTCACAAAAGAAGTCGAAATCGCTAAGGGCTAGTAATGGGGGGCCATTTTAAGGGTGATGGTTAGGCATGATAAATGAACTGTGGTGCAAGCCAATGCGCAAAATCCCAGTGAAACAAAACCAAAGATGGTGCACAACCTCCTGAACCTTGGATCCCTAGAAAGCTTCTATATAATGATCTTAATAGAGTTTCTATTGGTGCTAACATAAATAACAGAAACAAATAACTAACTAAATAAATAAAAGGTTTTATTCTGGTTCCTTCAGACTTCTTTCCCTTCCCTTTCTTTTCGCTATATATTTTTTTTTTGAAAGAGTGTCTCGGGATGAGACAGGATTGATCGATTTAGATAGGATCGGTCGATCCCAGAGCATTTTTTCTGAGAGGCAGAAGTTGGACCAGTCCTAACCATGTACATTAATCCTACTAAAAACTGCACCAATAGTCAACTCATACTAATATAGATGAAGTATTGATACGAGAAAGCTTACTCGGAAATCTTTAGAACATTTGGTTGTACCGGTTTGCACTTGGTTGCACATGTTCCTATTGTTGCAAAAGAGGACTGGGGTCTGAATGAAAAAGGGTGTAAGGGTGTGGAACCAAGCGAAAAATGAGCTTGGCCATCCTGATCTCCAATAAGAATGGGGTGAACTCCAGATGTATATGATCCTTAGTCTGGTTAAAGGTTAGTCTGGTTAAAGGTCCAAGTAGATAGAGCCAACGCTGGATTATTCAGATTTCCAAAGGTAGTTCGCTTCTGGTAAAGTTGATCCACTGATGGTGTTTTCAATCTTCCCGAACTAAGTCCAATAATTGTCAACATAAAATGGAAACCCAGAAAATTGTAATAAAATTCCCAACTCAATAAAAACGACTCAATAGATAAAAAGAATTATTTTTGAAAAAAAAAATTTGGAAAAATATTTTGACATGGAAACAAAAGAAAGCATGGTGTTAGTAATATATGAAAGCAGACACCCCTTCCCCCAGACTTAAATCACTACGTTCCGCTGTGATATAAAATCAAAGAAAAGGGTGCTGCGAAACAACACTGGAGATAATGAATTGTGAACAAGAAAGCAAACCATAAACCGTGGAAAGAATTTTACGACCAAAAGAGAGCATTGGTCTGTTCATGAACCGGTTTTTAGATTTTCTCGTCTCGGGGATTGATCCATCCGGGGAGGATCGGTCGATCTCAACATCCTGAAACTTCTTGAAAAATAAGTTTTATTTCAATTGGGTTCTGGGTTCATTGGAGGAATGATATCTTTAGATTCCGCATTCTCCGGGTCTCCTAATTTTTTGGGAAGTTTTTCGTGCATTTTCTTATCGCAATTTTCCCTTAGGAATTTGGCGGAGTTTTCCATGGTGGACTCCCCAGTAAAAATTTTCTTTAGTTGATCTTCCACTAAGTGAATCATCAAGTAGACCTCTGGAAAATGTAGTCTAGCTCTCATCTCTTTATCTATATTTTCACATTTCCATTTATCAAATTCATGGTAGGTTGATTCAGGGATTGGTGGTAATTTCCTTTCAGAGGGTGCTGAAATTTTGGTGATTGATTTAATGTATTCGGTCGGAAGATCCTGATCTTTTAACACAGGAGATCGATTAATCTCTCTAGGGATCGATCAATCATGATCAATCTCCATCTCTCTGAGATTAGCGTAATAACGCTCTTCTTCCTTTATCTCATCATCCATGGAGTGATCACTTCTATTTGCCAACATTTTAGGCTCTTCAGGAATTTTCAGCTCTCTGTTGTAAAAGCTATCCTCTATGTCATCATTGAAGAAATCGTCTTCTTAATCATCAGACAGATCAAAGATTGTCCGATCACCTCTAGCAGGATAAACTTTTGGGACAGTGCATTTTCTGCTTCTGAGTCCAATGAAGTGTAGAGATTTATTGGGGTTGTTTTCAGGTTTTCCTGGGAAAGTTCTGGTTGGTGCCCTATTTTTCTCAGTAGTTTGAGAAAATTGGTTTTCCAATACTCTTACGTGAGTTCCTAAGGCATCAATGAAGTGTAACCTTAGCGTTGATATCCCCAGCAAATTTCTTCTGTCCTTCCATGATTTGCTGGAATAAGGATTCAATCTTCCCCATGGAATCAGCATTCTCAGATTGGGGGTTGAATCCTGTTTTACCATAACCAGCATTGTTTTGGAAGTTCCCTTGGTTTTGAGTACTCTAAGGTGGATAAAACTGACCTCCAGGGTTCTCAACATTAGTACTGCAGTAGGACAGGTTATGGAGGTTCCTAAAGTTTGGGTTGAAACCCCTGTTTTGGTAATTTCCCTGTCCACCGAGAAAGTTGATCTCCTCAGTCTGTTCCTCCTCATCATTGAACTCTTTACTTTCCAAGAGATTAACAGATCTCTTTTGAGCTCTCATCAGAATTTCCACCTTAGCATTAAGCTCCTCTATGATCTTATCACTTGCTTGAGTGGGGTTGACTCTCCTATCATAATCAGAAGATCTGTTAGAGTTGCTTGCTGCCAGGTTTTCAATGAGCTCCATGGCTTCCTCCAGTGTGTTGCTCATGAAGTCTCCCCTACTGGCTTTCTCCATAGCCATTTGATACTTTATTTGAACTTCGATATAGAAAAGTTCATCCTATACCATCTTGGCGGAATGTGGCTATTTTGTTTTTAGTGCTGCAGATCTAGCTTTGGTGAAAAACTGCTGTAAGAAAGCAGCTCGGCATTCACCCTATCTTGTGATTGATCCAGGACTCAAAGATTACAACCATCTATGAGCCTTATCAGCGAGGAAAAAGAGAATAGCTTACAACGGAAGTAGTCTTGGGGGACTCTGTTGGCTTTTGTGGTACTAAAGATCTCCTCAAAGATATCAATATGGTCCATTGGGTTTTTGTTAGATAGCCAATGGAATTGATTCTGTTTTACCAGGGCTATTATTTGAGGTTTAATCTCATAATCTTGCCTCTGAATAGGAGGGGGAATAATAGCCGATCGTTTCCTATAGTAGGCGTGCGGGGCATCTTGCTTGCCCAAGGTAACCCTGCACGGAGGGACTTGCAGTCTTGGCGTAACATCTACTCTTACCCCAGGAGATCCAGCATCATTGAGAGGTTCTTGATTAACCTGACCCTTTCTCTGCCGGATTACCTCTGCATCCTCACCATCAACAGCAGGGGGAATGTTTCTTAAGTTATTTGGGTCAGCCATACTAACCTTATATTTTGCTTTCCTTGTGGTTTTGTTCTTCGTTGTATCCTTGATCTTCCTTGTGGACTTCCTTTCTCAACTCATCTATGCTCAAGTCTTGTAGATCTTTAGAAGCCTTTCTACTTAATTTCATACACCTGAGAAGTAAAAGAAGTTTGAAAGTCAGATCCGATTAAGGGGCTCTGCGCACGATCGATCTTGGAAGGGATTGGTCGATCTCGAGAGAAGTAGGATCAATCGATCAAAGAAGAATCGATCGATCTTGAACAAAGTAGAATCGGCCAATCTAAAAAGGGATCGGTCAATCGTGCAAGAAGTAGGATCGATCGATCGTGCAAGAAGTAGGATCGATCGATCGTGCAAGAAGTAGGATTGATCGATCTTATGTGGATCGGTCGATCTCAGAGACGTAGATAAAAAATGCAGAAAAATAAAATATCCTAGACTAACTCTATAACTTAGATCTAGAGGCTACAATTACTCCCTGGAAACGGCGCCAAAAACTTGATACGTGGTTTATGTATCAGGTTTACCCAAACAAATAGCTCCTGTAAGTGCACGATCCTGCGCGATAGTATAATGGTGGGATCGAATCCATAGAGAGTAAAGAGCACTATAGATCTGTAGATCTAAACAGAGGTAGGATGAAAAATATGGAAAGTTGTCACAAAAGGAAATACGAATAAAATCCGAATAAAATATTCAAATAAGGAAATAAAGATCAATTAAAACAAATGTTGAGATCTGGAAAATCGCAGGGATTTAAATAAATAAAAATGATATCTAACCGGATTAGTAGTTTAATGATCTAGATATAGAACACAAACACTGTACCAAAATAAATCTCTTTTAAAGAGGAAATATTATTCTAAAATTAATCCGCTAGGACCTTATGCTAGTATATATTTAGCAAGTTTGATAGAGTTTACTTGTAGATCTAGCTTCAACTCTTGGAAATCTGGTAATCAAGCCTACAAACTATAGACGCCGGGTGCAATTGGTTTAGAAAAATTTGAGTTATTCACGGGTTGAGCAATTCCGAAATTCCCGCAGGGATCGATCGATCCACGCAGATCAATCGATCCCGGTTTGTCATGCGATTTAATTTTCTGAACCTTTCTATAATTATTCTGCAACCGAAATAATTTAAATATTCGCTATATCTAATTGTTGTCCATGGACTAACTTGTGAAATTTTCCTATGGCTGATAATTTTTTCAGGAAATGGTGCCCAAGAGAATAAACAAGGACAAGAGTATAGTGAGCCTACCTGGCCCCGCAAGTGCACGAACTTAGGGCGATGCTGATGCAACCCTTGCAGGTTTAGTGAATGCATGCACGTTTCTGCCCACTCGCATGACTGACGAGGGGACTTTGGCCAGCCTTGGCATATGCGACAGCTATTTTGCTCTTACCGATGCTATTGGACTCCGGAACCAGCCCCGCATGCAGCCCCAACTCTGCACTTCCTTGCCCAAGGAAGTTTTGGGGTCTATCACTATGCACCATGGCTTACCCTAGACGGCATAGGGTGAACATGGGGTACCTCCTCGCTTCTGCCTTAGTCATCTTCCTTTGATCTGTGCCACCTCATAGATTCCTTTGACTGACCAATCTACTTCGGGATCGGTCGATCCTCTTCATGCTTGGTCGATCCAGAGTGTCTCCAAAATCCAATATTGTGTAAAAACGTCTAAAGTTGCTCCATATTGCCCATTTTAGCTCCAATGAAGTGAAAACCTGAAACGACACTAAAACCGGCCAGAAGGACACAAAACCCAACTCTAGACTCAATAAAACATGTAAAAACAATAATAAAAACTAGTGAAAATGCAGACTCATCACTGGGTCGACTGGACTGGCATGGCGCATAGAGCTGCTGCTGGAGGTAAAAACTCGATGTCCTCGGTGGAGGAAATAGCCGTATGCTCCTCCTGTGGAAGCTGGATGTAGTGATACAAAGATAATATTCCCAAAATCAAAGTTTTACACAATTCTATAATCAAACCTCTTTTAAATCAGTTTATCTAACAACCTATCTGTCAACTTAAGCTCAATCTACCAAAATAAGGATGAATTAAGAGATTGAAAAGAGAGAATTCAGAGAATCCAAAGTTTGTTCTGAAAATCGGTTCTAAAACTTTGATTTCCATAACATACCTCCGCAGATTGAAAAATGGATGATACAAAGAGATAGAGTATAAAAGTCTGATGAATTTATAGCCTTCAATCGTCGAAAACGATTGAAAATCGGGAGAGTTAGATATTTTAAAGATTTAGGATTTTAAGGATCGACGGCCACGTTTATAAAACCCTCGATCCTCGCCTACCTGGGTTTGGGATCGAGCAATCCGCGTGGATCGACCGATCTGTCGGTCGATCCTACCTGGATCGGTCAATCCTACCTGGATCGGTCAATCCTACCTGGATCGGTCAATCCTACCTGGAGCGGTCGATCTGGCAATATTTAACTATTATTATTTCTTTTTGATATTATTATTATTTTTACAAATTTGCTTAGAAAGGAGATTTCTGATGCCTCCCAGTAGCGCTTGTTTTAAGTCACTAGCTTGACTAAGAATATTTCTGAGATTTTAATGAAAACCCTCCCGGGGTTTCAAATCATCCTCATCGGGGTTTCACATTAAATGGGGTCTCCCTCTATCATCCAAAATTCTGTACCCATTGGTAGACAAATCTTTTCTCCTCCTGCGTCCTGGTGGAATATAATTAGGAGTCGAGGGAGATTTCTTTGGAAATTCCCTTTTATTGACTTCTGGTTTTTTGGCGTTTGGTTCACGCTTTTGAAGTTTTTTCTGCCGGCAGTGGAGGATCATCTCATTACCATGCGGGATTGGTTGTCTTACTTGGAAACTTTTCTTTTTCATATTTGGTAGGGAAACGTGGTTCGGTTATATGAATGTCTTTGATATCTGGGAAGGAAACTCGCTTTGCTTTATCCGTGGAATTTAGTATTCGGGAAAACCCAGTTGTCTCCATCATGGTATAACAATATTCAGGTTCGGCCTGAATCAGTGCGACTTCAAGAGGATCCTCAGAATGCATTTCATGCATCATCTCTTGGGTGAACTCATCAATTGTGTCAACCCAGAAGGTTTGATCCTCTATCATAGGCCTTTTGTCATTTTGTCTAAATCGAACCTCGTGTCAAGGTCACTAAGGTGAAGGTTTATTATGACCTTTTGCAAATTTATTATCGCCCCTGCAATAGGGAGGAAAGGTCTACCCAGGATAATTGGGTCGTGAGGTTCCGTTTCCAGTTTAAGAATGACAAAATCTGTCAAAATTGTACGTTCTCCAATTTTGACAGGTACATTCTCAAGAAGTCCTTCCGGACGGCGATCCGCTAATATCAATGAGATCTTGCATAATTTGAAAGTCGTCATGCCCAGTTTCTGAGCAACATATAACGACATCAAACTCACACTTGCTCCCAAGTCACATAAACAACGTTCGAACATCTTGCCTTCAATATCACAGGGAAGTGTGAAGTTCCCTGGGTTGCACTTTTTTTGGGAGCTTTGTCGAGAAATATTGCGCTAACCTCTTGTGTTAGTAGCATGTTTCCTTTCTCTATCACTCTTTTGTTTGTAAGGATATCCTTCATATACTTTTTCACGGTCGAAATCATCTTTACTGCGTCCACGAAAAGTAGTCTTAGTTGTATATCACCAACGATATTTTTCATCTTCTCAGACTCCTTCTCCTGCATCGTTCCTCTCCTGCGTGGAGGGTATGGGAGTTTGGTTCATAATGTTTTGGAGGGATACAAGGTGCTTCCTTCTCGGGATTTCTTTCTTCTTGTTCATCAGGAAGTCGGATTCTTATGTCATATCATGTAAATGATCATGGGGTTGACCGATTCTGAAAGGGATTGGTTGTCCCTTACCTTTATCAATTTCATCCAGAATCCTGTCATCAGTTTGATCAACTTCTCCCCTTGTCCGATCAAACTATGATGTTTTTGGGTTTCCCACTATTTGTTTTCCAGTTCGGAGGTTAATTGCTCAAACATGTTCTTGCGTTTGGGTTTTTGCAGAATCGTTCGTCTGGGTGATCTTATCTTTTAAAGATTTATGTTTAGTTTCCAAAGTTTCACACTTTTGACTTATCTTTAAATAGATTAGGTCAGCCTTTTCATTGATCTCTTTTCGAAACTTCCCTCTATTTTCCAAAATTTTCTGGAACAAGGGTTCAACATTAACCAGAGGATTGGTATGCCCATATTGGTGGTTGAATCCTATTTTACCATAACCAGCACTATTCTTGGGGTTCTCAAGATTAGTACTACGGTAGGACAGGTTAGGATAGTTCCCAAAGGTTGGGTTGAAACCTCGGTTTTGGTAGTTTTTCTGTTTACCGAGAAATTTGATCTCCTCAGTTCGTTCCTCTTCATCATTGTACTCATTACTCCCCAAAGGGTTTCCAGCTCGACCCTGTGCCTTCCAGAGCACGTCTACCTTAGCTATAAGCTTCTCTATGACTTCCCACTTATAAGAACATGGTCAATCCTTCGGTTATTGTTAGAGCTTCTATTTAAGTGGCTTATTGCAAGGTTCTCAATTTATCTTATTCCTTCCTCCAGCGTGTTGCTCATGAAGTCTCCCTTAGTGGCTATATCCATAGGCATCTGGCATTCAATTTCAACTCCACTAAAGAAAAAGTTCATCATGTCCGACTCGGTATAGCTTCGAGGGGGACAGTCCCTTAGGTATTCCTTATAGCGCTCCCAAGCTTCATAGAAATACTCGGTACCAGCTTGGCGGAATGTGGCTATTTTGTTTTTTGGTGCTGCGGATCTAGCTTTGGTGAAGAACTGCTGTAAGAAAGCAGCTCGACATTCACCCCAGCTTGTAATAGAAAACCACGACTCAAAGATTTCAGCCATCTATTAGCCTTATCAGCAAGGGAAAAAGAGAATAGCCTACAATGGAGGTTGTCTTGGGGGACTCCGTTGGCTTTGGTGGTACTATAGATCATCTCAAAGATATAAATATGGTCCATTGGGTTCTCGTTATATAGCCCATGAAATTTATTCTGTTTCACTAGGGCGATTATTTGAGGTTTGATCTCATAATCTTGCGTCTGGATTGCAGGGTAAATGATAGCAGATCGGTTCCTATAATAGGCGTGCAGGGCATCTTGCTCGCCTAAGGTAACCCTTTGCAGAGGGATATGCTATCCCTGTGCATCATCTACTCTCACCCCAGGAGCTCCAGCATCATTGAGAGATCCTTGATTAACTAGACCCTCTCTCTGTCGGATTACTTCTGGATCCTCACCATAAACAACAGAGGGAATGTGGATACAGAATCCACACCCAATACTTGAATATAGATTATTGTGTAGAAAAAACTATTCTCGTTCTAAATGTGTATATTACTTTCTTTTATCAAAAATTCCATCTCCTTTGCAACGCTATTTTCCTTCTATTTATACATATTTTGACCTTCAGTGCTATCAGTAAATTACAATCAATTTCATTATTCTAATTTGAATATTTCGGTTTTGATTCGGTCTTGAATGTTGTAACGTCCTTTTTTAACATAACTTCATTTCTTGATTGAATGCTTAGATTCCTTTCTGCGAACTCTTTATCTTCTCCGGTCTGCTATAGCTTTCCGAACTCTCTGGATCTGTGATTTTGATCTCGTACTAGCTCGCTGATATTCTTATTTTACTCCAAGATCTACCTTTGCGAACTGATATTTTGCCATGATGACTTGATTTGACATGTGTCCCATATCCTTAATGGTGATAGATCCTTGGTGCGGGATCCGGTATCAACATTTGCCCCCCAAGTCTTGCGAGCTGATTTTCAGTTCGGAAGACTTAAGTGATAAATGTCAATTTTATTTTCTTTTACCCCTACTCATCAAATCCTTTGGATTTTGTAATTTACTTGGTGTAATGTCCTTAACACGCGTTCCCATTTATTCCTAATTTTATTTATTTAAAAATTAGAGAAACTCCTCCACTTCTCCACCAATTTCGAGGCAGTTTTTCATCCACTCGTTTAATAAGGTATTTATTTTCTTCTTCTTCATACTTTACTCTTTACTCTTAAAACTTCTTGTTTTTTACTGTTTTTCTCCAACTCCCTCAGTCTCCTTCAAGAATGGCTAATGGTTTGAAATCTTCGGTTACTCATCCTACAAGAGCAAACGACAAGTTCGGGCCCCATCCTCAATCGCTAATTATGGAACACAGGCATCTCCCAACCTTGAAGACCCTTTGTCGGGTCCCTCCAGAGGTTTAATTCTCCCTTCCAACCCCGGAGGAATCCCCAGAATTGGACCGCCCGGGATGGTTTTGCATATACTCAGTTTATCTTACTGGGTGTGGGTTATTCTTTCCCATTCCCATAATCCTTCTTCTCTATCTTTGTGCCCTCGGGTTGGCGTTCCCCCAGATGACTCCGAACATGCTCCGTACCATCCTCTCCATTTGTTTTGGCGCGACGGAAGCCGGATATACCTTGAGTGTCAGTGATCTTTTTGAACTCTTCAGTGTCTGACTGTCCAACCGAAGTGGCCCGGGTTTCTATGCATATTACCCTCACATTGATAGATCTTTAGTATCGGATTTCCTGTAATAACGATCATTGGAGGAATTCTTGGTTTTTCGTTAAGATAAACACTGCATCGTTTAACGGATTATCGGAAATGCTTTACTCTTCTTGGGCCTCGTCCCCTGGAAGATATATTTCTATAATCGATTATCGGCTTAATGTTTTTCTAGTTGCTTATCTTTTGAATTGTTGTTGTTATTTTTTGTAGTGTCCAAACATCGTCCCTTCGCTTGGTGAGGCTTTCTAGATTTCTTTACTGTTGTTACTGAAGGAAACACCATTTGGAATTCCTTTACTCTTGAAAGGATCCACTTGGCCGGGAATTCAATGAGAAGTGGGAACCTTCAAGCTCTTGATGTCGCTCCCAAGCCGTTGCCAGACCGTAGGACTTATCGAGAGAAAAAGGATAGGGACGCAATTCGGAAAGGCTTGAAAGATGAGACTGATGCTATCGGAAAGCTTCATCAAGAAAAGATTGATGCCCTGACAGCCGGTTCAATGGAAAAGGTGAGTCTAGTCGGACCTCTTCCAGCATTTCTTGACTATCCTCCTCGCTCCGCTCCACCTCCTTCTGTTGAGGTCGATGAAGATGAAACCATTATATCATTGAAACATAGAAGGAAGAGTTTGGGATCCGATGTCTCAGCTTGAGATAAATCAAAGTATAGTACTGGCATGCTTCCACCTCCTCCTCCTGGTAATCGTGGAAACCCGACTCCGCCTGCTCCCAGCTCTTCAAAAGGGGAAATCCGTCTCTCTACCTGGTGGTCTTGTGGCCACTCCGGGTACGTGCTCTTCACATTTTCTACAAGCTCTTATCCTGTTTGTGTTCCTTATTACGTATTTATGTATTTAGAGGCAACAACAATGGCCGAGGTCTTTAGGAATCTTCCACACCGTGGTAGTGCCATTCTTCCTCCTTTTGATAGATGGTGCTCTGGTTCGTGTGAAATTTTTATTAACCATGCTCGTCACACAAGCCAAGTACTCGATCTCTCTATACACCTATTTTCATTATTATTTTTCCCTTCATTATAGATCTTATAACTCCTTTACTTACACAAGCTCTTACTGATTTCAATGACATGGTCCATTATTATGAACAAATCATTTATGACATGTCATCCTCCGTGGGGACTGAAACTGTCGCAAAGATGACTGCGGATCATCAAAAAGCTATAGCCGACTTGAAGGAGAGAGACATGGCTACCATCGAGCATCTAAGGAAAGAAAGGAATGATCTCAAGGAGAAATTAGAGGTCACCCGTGCTGCAGATGAGAGTATTACAAAAGGTTACGAAGAGAAATGCTCTGGTATTCGCTTGGAACAGAACGCCCTGCATGTCTCAAACCAGCAACTCAAACATGATGCAGCCATAGCACATGAGCAGCTCGAAGAAACTTCGTTAAAAATACGATGCTTTACTGAAGTTTCGTGATCATGACATTCAGAAAACTGCCAGCTCGGCCCAAAGAGTTGTTAAGGAGAGGGGCAAAGTATTGCTAAACCGACTGTCTGAACACGTTAAGTCTCTGGAAGCACGTGCTGTTCTTCAGGCCAACGTCAACGAAGTTAGAACTAACCTAGCTCTCCTTGAGAAGATAAAAGAAGGTAAAATTATACCGGATGAGGAGATCGCCGAGCTGACAAGTTTGTTGACTGAGTTATCCTCTGAGCTAGTTAATGTTGATGTCGTGTTGCTGGATCAAGAGCAGTTTGCTACTGCCTTTGCGGACTCTCCTCCTCTTCTTGAGCCTAACTTCAACTTGCGTGCTTATCAAACCTTGCTGTCTCCTACTGAAGTCCTTGTTCCCCAAGTTGGTCCTTCTGATAAGGTACGGTTCAATTAATTTGGGTCAAATTTATTCCTTATTTCAGATGATCATCTTATTCGACTTAAAGAACGGTATTCTCAAAATATCCAGGATGTGTCCAAAGATGCTCTTCTCAATGCTATTCCATCTGATCGGAAATCTGTCCAAAGGAGATACCTACGGACAAAAATGCTGATGATGGTCCTTCAGACATGGACATCGTAATCACTCCTTCAATGGAATCTGCCCCTTTGTTGGTTGACGACCCTTCAAAGGTCAATCTTGTTTAAAAACCCTCTTTTTTTTTGGTAATCGAGTGGCTACGTCCACATAATCGGGATATGTCCCCAGAATTTCGTTTGTTACACAACTCGACTTTACTATTCGCTTTCCTGTTTTGTTATTGCCCAAGGAGGCTTTGAATATTGGTTTATTTAGAAGTTTTTTTTATATGCTTATTTTGATTAGACTTATTATCTGATTGGATTTGCAAAGTCCAATTTATTCAGAAGCTCTCATTCAAGCTGATTTTTTAGAGAAAAGTGGGTTGATCAAGCCCTTACCATTTTTAAAGAAAAACTATATCCAGTTTTCTTGGTAAAAGTGCGAGGATGGAGCTCGGCTTGAGCGAGGACTAAGCTCGGCTTTTGAATTTGGTGCACCCTTTCAACAAAGAATCTATGTGGATAGCCTGATTAGTTCGTAGTGTTATGCGAACTGATCATATGATTTTTGTTTGATATTTGGAATTGACTTGTTAAAGAATGATTGGGCCCATTCCTTTAAAAGAAAATTGCAATTAGGCCCAGCTTCACTAATTTTTTTTTTAAAGCGTCTTCCTAGGTTTTAATGACTTCTCGTAGCGTATATCATTAAGATCTTCTCGAGTTTTGGAACTTGCGTCAGTGGTTAAAGAAGCAACTATCATTATCATTAATTGCCTACCGCTTAAGATTTCTTCATGTTCCCTTTATTCTTCTGACTCCTTCTTTATTCGTACCCCATCATAACTGTAACACTCCTTATTCTTCTTCACTTCTCTTCCTTTTTCATTCTCGTCTTTCTTCGCCATGGACACCTTCAGATATTATCCTCACTATTCCTCTAATTCTGACTCTCGTTCGAGCCCTCCTCCAGCCTTGGGTGATGGATTCTCTCCAAGCAGGGTTCGTATTCCCCACTTCATCAATTCCCTCACCGGAAGGGAGAGGGAGGAGGTGGTGACCTTCATGAACATGGTTTGTCCATAAAAATCCTCCTAGTCCTTTTTGTTTCCTCTTGATTTAATACTTATTTGAAATGTATATTTTAGCTTGCTATTGAGCACTACGGTGCTTGGGGCGATCATCAACAATATGGAAAGAAGAGGATATCTCTGAACAAGAGGATCCGGAAGGTTGAAAGGAGGATCCATCGCTTGGAAAGGATTGGTATCAATTCTATCGTTCCTATTCCCGAAGTGCTTTGCTCCTATGTCCGAGAACTGAGAACAAAAAAGTTGGCAGCCAGGCGGGAGAGAAGTCCGAACTCTGTTCCAACCGAACCAAACTCTGCACCAACCGGGCCGTACCCCGCGCTGACTGAAGGCTCATCATCAGGGCTGAAAGAAGAAACTGATCCTAGAGAGGACTTGGCTATGACAGAGAAACCAAATGTAATGATTTGCTGGGCCAAGGCCCATTGCCTTATTTATTCAAACTTTTATCTATTTTTCGAATTTAATTCCCCTAAATGCTTCCTCGCAATTACTCCTTGTAATACGCATAATTACCATGCTGAATCTTGATTCACGTTATTTGTCGTAATTAGGACCGTTGTTTGATGATTACTAGGCCCTTAATCCGGCAAGGTTCTCCCTCCACCTTGCTATAAAGCCTAGGTCAAGAATTCCAATATCTTCATTCCTCTTATACTTTGAAATTCCCTTCATTTTTTGTTGCTTTAGTCCTACAATGGTCTCCGAACATTGTTTTTTGACACACATAGGTATGTCAATCAAGATTGTAGTTTTTTTTCATGACCATCCAACTGCTGCGCTCAACTCCGAAGAGGGTTTTGTTTCTTGCCCTCTAGGACGGGGAACTCCTATGATCATTCCTTTCAGTTTGATCAAACGACTGGATCCTCATGGTCAAAAAATGGCAATGAGGTATATGGAAAAAATAAACGCCTGAATTGGACTCGTACTTCTCTCTTACCCATTAACAGTTAACCAAACTTCTTACTCTCTCAGTTAGTTGCTAAATACAAAGAGCTTGATAGGGAAAGAAGCAAGCTGAGATCAAAAGTCCGGGAAATAGAGATAAAAGAGTTTCAGATCTCTCGTGAAATGTGCGTTCTCGAATACCATCCATCAGACTGGATCAAACTAAACTTCGAAGAGTTCGGCTACTACATGCCGCCTAGTGTTCGTGGGATAGTGGATCTAGCTGGGCAAGGAGCCGAAGTATCATGCAATAAAGACTGAGGAAGTTCGATCCTTCCTCACTGCTCTCTCTTTCTCATCCAAAATGCTTTACGACTTCAAATAAATCTAGAATCGAAAATAAAGACACAAAAATCTCTTGTACTCCTCTTTTATTTTATTTTTAAATAACAGCTGCACTCAAAACGAGCTGCCTATGTACCTATGTTGGGATCAAGCCAAATCATAGTTCATTACAATATTATTATGCTTTTATGAATAATATTTTTTTAAATTCAAAATATTCCATGGCCTCCAAACTGGGACTCCATCTTGGTCTTCTAATTTATAGACACCATTACAAACTACTTCAGTTACTTGATATGGGCCTTCCCAGTTGAATCCAAGCTTCCCAGCTCCGACCTCCTTAGTATTTTCGAATACTCTTTGTAAAACTAGATCGCCAACTTGGAGAGGACGACTCTTTATCTTTGAGTTATAGTAACCTGCAATTGTTTGCTGGTAATTCTGGAGTCGGACTAAAGCTTGACCCAGTTGCTCATCAACAGTATCAAACGCATATTCCAACATCAGTTTGTTACGAGGTTCATTACTTGGGAGTTCGGTATACTGAAGTCCGGGAACGTTTAGCTTGGCTGGGACAACCGCCTCCATTCCATAGACTAATGAAAAAGGAGTTTCCCCACTGGCTCTCCACGGAGTAGTTCGATATGCCCACAAGACTGGTTGGAGTTCGTCGTACCATCCCCCCTTATATGAACCGAGCCGCTTCTTCAAGTTACTCAATATAGTTTTGTTTGCAGCCTGTGCTTGTCCATTCTCCTGGGGATACCGTGGGATTGAATAACTTATCTTTATCCCCCATGCTGACACGAAATCCTCAAAATCCTTAGAGATGAATTGGGAACCATTATCTGTGACAATTTCAGAAGGAACTCCGTAGCGACAAATTATATATACGGATCGCTCTCTCCTCATTTGAATAGTGAATCCCTGAACCCCTGAACCATGGATACATAATAAATACGGATCGCTAGCTCCTCATTTGAATAGTGAATCCTTTATCAAACAATACTTTGCGATAACGATTCGTAACTTCCTGGCCTCCCAGTTCTCCTTTGGAAGTACACCGATTCGGATGTAATCTTTAATAGGTACCCTCCAGTCTGCCCCCCAATCGTTAGTAGAAAGATCTTCTTGATTACTTGGGATCATACATGCATCATCCTCGAACTCATCGTTACAGTTATCTTCATGTACTTGTTTGGAATTATCTATCAGGTCGCCAGATTCAATGACTGTAGGTGTCTGGGCGCTTTCAGCAGGCTGTACTGTTGGAATTGATTCGAGTTCAGGTGTAAGTTCCTTGTTTTTATTTGGCACAATTATAGGCTCTAAACACTTTGGCGGGCGACCTTGTCGATGCTTTGGGGGTTTACTTTGGGGCAGTTGATCACTGCTCAAAAGATTTGGAGAGGTCTGGATGCGAGATCGAGATCGGGTTATGCCATAGTCTCTTTTCCTGTGTTAATACTTTGAGATTCAATGCATTCAACCGGAATTACCCTCTTTAGTGTTGGATCCGACGTGGAAGCTAATACAGCTAGAGCATCAGCCACAGTGTTTTCACTTCGTGGAATCCGAACTAAATCAAAAGTATCAAACTGTTGCATGAATTTCTTGACGAGCTCCAAATACGCTTCCATCCTTGAATCTTTTGCTTCATATTGGCCTTTGTATTGACTCACAATTAGTTGGGAACTGATGTACGCTATTATCTCTCGAGCTCCTACTTCCTTTGTGAGGTGAAGTCCAGCTAACAACGCTTCATACTCTGCTTCGTTATTTGAAGCAGGGAATCCAAGGCGGAATGACTGCTCGATTACTTCACCAGTAGGGGTTACTAAACTAACTCCAACCCCGGATCCTTGTTTTAAAGAGGATCCATCAACGTCTAGCTTCCACACCTTACTGGTAGACTCGACTTTTGTACTACTCATTGGTAATTCGGTGAGGAAATCGACTAACACCTGAGCTTTGCCACTGGTTTGATTTTTGTACTTTATGTCGTACTCACTTAATTCAATTGCCCACTTTGCTAACCGTCCGACTGACTTGGACTATAGAGGATAGTTTGCAGTGGTTGGGATGTTAGCACTTCTATTGGATGTGGTTGGAAATAAGGTCTTAATTTCCGAGCTGAGACTACCACTACAAGCGCTAGCTTTTCCATCATGGTATAACAGGTTTCCGTGCTGGTCAAACTTTAACTTATGTAATAAATTGACCTTTGCTCCCCTCCGTCTTCCTGGACGATAACTCCACTAACTGCATGCTCTGAAACAGATAAATACAAAAATAATCTTTCTCCGGACTCAGGTTTAGAAAAGACTGGTGGTGAAGTTAAGTATGACTTCAGCTGTTTAAAAGCGTCATCACACTTATCATCCATACGAAGGGTTTATTTTCCCTTAGTAACTGGTAAAATGGGAGACACCTATCGGTTGAATGAGATATAAATCTGTTAAGTGCCGCGATCCTCCCTGTTAAACGCTATACTTCTTTCTGATTCCTTGGTGGTGGCATCGTTAGAAAGGCATTTATTTGAGTTGGGTTAGCTTCGATCCCCCTATTTGTTACGATATAACCCAATAATTCTCCAGATAGAACTCCAAATGTACACTTCGCTGGGTTCAGCTTCATTCCAAACTTATTTAACACTTTGAAACAATCACTTAAATGCTTGATGTGATCTTCTTTCCGGAGAGACTTCACCAACATATTGTCTATATAAACTTCCATCGTTTTTCCGAGGTACTCCGCAAACATCCGATTCACGAGACGCTGATAAGTTGCTCATGCATTCTTCAAACCAAATGGCATCACCATATAGCAATATATACCTCTATCGGTTATGAAGGACGTCTTTTCTTGATCATCTAGATACATTTTAATTTGGTTATTGCCTGAAAAAGCATCCATGAAGCTTAAGAGTTTGTGGCCAAAGCAGTTGACTCCACCAATCGATCAATATGTGGAAGTGGAAAACTGTCCTCTTGGCAAGCTTTGTTAATATCCGTGAAGTCCACGCACACTCTCTATTTTCCATTCTTTTTCTTTACTACAACTGGATTAGCGAGCCTGTCAGGGTACTTTACTTGTCGTTTAGATCCTGCTTTTAGCAGTTTTTTCTACTTCATCATTTACCACCTTAGCTCGATCTGGTCTGAGCTTCCTCTTTTTCTGCTTTACTAGCTTGAAACTTTCATCTACCTCCAACTCATGCGATATAATATTATGTTCAATACCTGGCATATCTTCTTACGGACCATCCAAAAGAATCTCTGTTTTTTTACAAGAACTCAATGAGTTCGGACCGAAGCTTATCGTCCAGGCCCGACCCGATCTTAACTTTTAGGTCCGGTTTTGTTTTGTCAATTGAAACTTCGTGAGTCACATCATCAGATTTCTGTCCACCAGGAAAACATGGCTCTTTTACTAGTGTTGAGCTCATTAATTGCTATTGCAATTTCATTCGATGGTTTGCGAGATAACAAGTCCTTGAAATCTCTTGATCGCCATTAATTGTTTCCACTCCGGCTGGCGTCAGAAATTTTATACACTGATGATATGTAGATGGTACAGCTCTCATTTGATATAGCCATGGGGTTCCCAAAATGATACTGTACGCAACAGGCCTATTAAAAACTGTGAACTCTACGTTTTTTGACACTCCAGACGTGAACACTGGAAGTTTTATGGTCCCAAGGGACATAGTTGTTTTGCCTGTGAATGCTATTAATGGAGCTGGTGGTCCCACAATCTAAGATCGGTCAATTCCCATCCGACTCAACGTACTGAGGAAGATTAAATCGACCAAACATCCCGTATCAACTAAAATTCTTGTCACCTCGGAATTTGCCACATCAAGTGTTATGACTAAAGCATCATCGTGTGGTTTAGCTAAACCCCTAGTTTTGGACTCATCAAATATTAAAGTGCCGCCATACTCGAAGGGTTCAGCCTTTGCATTTAATGCAATAACTGCTGCTCGTTTGTGCCTCTTGATTGCCTGAACTGAATCATGACAAAGCTTAGACCCTCCCATAATTACGTTGATTCGTCCTTTTGATGGCCCAACATGATCAGATGCTTTCTGTTTTTTTGGGTTTGGCTCAGAAACTCAATCATCTGCTCGATCTTTATTATAGCTTTGCACGAACTCTTCTAGGTTAAATTTTGCAAGCTCTCCAGATGACCAGAGTTCGGCCAGATGTCGCTTCAAAACACTATAATCCTAATGCCCGTTCATTGGATGGATTTCACAATATGATCCTTCACCTTGGACCCAAGTTCTGGAGGACGGAAATCCTGGTCTTTCTCCACTTGAGAATGGTCGTCCGACGCTATTCTTATTTGGACTTACCCTTAATCTTGGATTTTATCAACTTTAAGCAAATAACGACATCAATGCAATCAACCTAAGCCTAGAGAGACCAAATACAAAGTTTATCAATTGTAGTATAGTGGTAAGTAGTTTTGAAAGTTGAGAATAATGTCGAACCAATCAAGAGTGGTTTACAGCAATTAGTTGATTATCAAGGCTAGCTATTCAAGTAATTATCAAAAGGTGTAGTAATAGCAGTCTAAATAAGAAATCTACTAAAAACCCTAAATGATACTAGAGGTACCAAAGTCCGTCACACTTTAGCTCATCATGGAACTAAACAGGAAAAATCACAGTACTAAGACGACTCGACCACACTGACCGAGTGGTGAGGTTGAGTGCTACAGTAAAAAAAGAGAAAAGCTACAGTGAACGAACACTAAGCAAGCTGTGAAACTATGGGGAAAAAAAGGGACTCTAGGGATGGAAATCGCGAGATCGCAAACACTTTGTTCTATTGCAGCTATCAACTAGCAATTTCGTCACAGGACTACCCTAGTTAACAGACTTCCTAATCAGCTCAATCCATGGTTCGTGGTAGAGAGCCCCAAGATCCAACCCAGTCAGCATAGTGTGAGGAGTCAGATCAGGCATGAAGAATCAGCCTATTCAAGTCGAGAAGAGTTCATAACAAGTGAATAGGTGGAGTCGTGACATAAATCAATGTCTGATGCATCCACCCTCACGCTATTGTACTCTAAACCCTGGAAAAAGTCTATCCAATGGCTCAAGGCATGGTTCGTGCTCATGAGACCATCTAGGATCATGTTCTCCTTGATCAGGGGAGAACAAGCATTAAAATCACTCATCCAAGAGGGAGTCAAAACTGATTGATGATCAAACTATCTAAGCAAAAAAAAAAACAGAGAGAAGCTACCCTAATCCATCCCCAAAAATCCCAAAATCACTACTCACACACTGTGATCATGGCTGGGGTCCGAAACCCAGAAAAGCTTGATTTTTTCATATGTTATAGCCATTGATCTACTGAGCAAGGTTGGAGAAGAAATCAATAGCAAGTACTGATTTATTAAAAAGTTGTCAAAGTTACAAAGTTGCTGAAAATGAAAAACTGTCAAGAACAGCGAGAACAAGAGAGAGAAAAAAACAAGAACAAAACCTAAAAATTCCTAAGCCAGAGTGGCGCTATTCGATCCTCTTAATTTGGTTTAATGAGGTGCTTTTATATATAGTCTCAAGCAGTCAAGTGGGGTGGTCGAGTGGGTGAGCGGTGCTGAAGTCTAGTGAGCCTGTGATGCTGAGGTCGAGAGTGCCTGTCTGGAGTGCCTGTCTCAAGTGCCTGTCTCGAGTACTCCATCTATCTTCTCTGTAATCTTCACTTGACTGCATAGGGCTTGAGTGCACATCTCCACTCATGAGCCAAAATCCAAGTATGCTCCATATGCTCCATAAGTACCTGATAAGACCCCAAATATGCAAAATGAGTGCAATGCCTATACAGAAATACGAAACATCCTATATGAAGGATAAATGCACGAAATGGTATAAACAATGGATAAAATCTACTCTACGACATGATAAAAAGGTGGTAAAAACGTGTATAAAAGTGATGTTATCAACTCCCCTAAACTTACCCTTTGCTTGCCCTCAAGCAAATAGAAAGGATAAGATGAAAGGAGTAGTGTGAGAAGTGGGAACTCAGAACCTAAGCAAACTAAACAAATCTCTAATGTCAATGTCACAGTTATTAGTTCTAGAATGCAATTCACAGAAGTTTTACTTAAAAGCTTTAGCCATACTCATCACATCAAATTCAACACTAAGACTCGGCCACAAGCAAACATTCAAAGCAAACTATCCCTTTAACATTGATTAAGCACGAACTGGTGAATCATGATATGCAATAACTGTAACTCATTTGGTTGAGGGACAAGTTTTAAGAGATAAAAATGATCTCTTCTTCCTTTGGTTTAAGCGCATGTATCAGGATCTCTCAATGAAATATATTGAATTATAAGAGAATGTTAAAGGTAGAGCCAACTGGTGCATACAGGAGCAGACTATCATCTACCCATGAAGAACCAAATGACTCCCCTAACTCTAAAATCCCATAAACTTCATCCTAGTTCTACCCTTGTGCTTAAAAGCTTTTCTTTTTCATTTTTTTTTGACTCAAGGACTGATTTTCTGTATTCTTCTAAGGAGAGGATATTTTACTTTTTACTTCTAGCCGATTTGGGATTTTTTATTTTTCACTAAGCTACGACTCGACCACTCACTCGACTCATTTTTTTCTTTTGAACCTATCCTCTCCAAAGGCTTATGATTTTTAGCAAACTGTTTTTCTATGTTCTTTTCTTTTCCCAGACTCAAACCCCAACTTATTCAAACTCTTAGCCTAAATCTGGTTCAAAAATTGGGAACCAGAGACTACATGAGAGGCTACTCCTGTCGGCAACACCTAACACTTTCTCTCTAATTCAATCCGGAAATAGGGCTCACTTCACTCAAAAATAATGTATGGTCTGAAATGAAGTTTTGGGTTTGGTTTTTGTGGAACTGTCTCAATGGTAAGACAGCTACTTGGATTAGCAAGAGTGGTAAAAAGTGAAAGAAAATCCAAGTATTTTGAGGTATCCATGAGTTAAAGTTTTAGAGCATATCATGATAATTAAGTTTTTCAAATTAGGTTCTAATTCATAGGGATAGTTTGACAAATCACAGTAAGCTTCAACCAAGTGAGAGTGCTAAATTTAAATTCCAAGCAAGGTGCAGCCTTAATTTTCAAGCTTGGGCGAATGCATTAGACAACTTATAACTATGGCATTGAAATTATATGTTTGGTTCTTAAGCTTTTTACGGTTTGACTCATCATTATCCCTTATGCATATGGATAATCCTAAGCAAAATTCTGAAACTCAATCCTAAAATGATAATGCAACTACATGACACTCTGTTTTTGTAAAATAGTTTTCTGAATTTTTTCAAATTTTTAAGTTTTTTTTAATGCACATAGATGATGCAAATTTGAATAAAAAAAAAGGAAATATGTCAAATACGTCTCTCAAACCCTCCCCCAAACTTAAATTACACAGTCCCTTTTGTAAAATGAATTCAACAGATGATTTGAGACTAAAACAAAAAGGAACAAAAAAATGCTATGATATAAACAATGATAAGGAATTGGGGTGGTACCTCATTCTTGTGGCGTGAAGAAGGCATCTGTGTTAGCCTCCATGCTCTCCTGAGTGTAGGCTGGAACTATGGTGGTGAAAGGCTCAGCTCTGGGGTGTGACTCGAGTGGTCCACTTGACCCACCAGTCGAGTGGTCTGGCATATATCGTGCACTCGACCAAGTGTGGTCGAATGGTTCGCTCTGGTAGTACCCCGGGTAAGGTGGAAGCTCTGCGCCCTGATCATAGCATGGGTACAGATTGACAGGTGCACTTGGGTTAAAATCCTGATAGCACTCGAGTGGCTCACTCGACCTAGGTGGTCGAGTGGCTTCGTCTGGGGACGAATGTTTTAGATCCTCTATGGGGTGATCTGAGCGCCTCTTTCTCTCCTTCTGCTCAGCTGAAGTTCTTTTAGATGAGTCAGCAGTCAACTTCCTCTCAGCTGCTGTCAAGCGGCTGGTGATCCCCTTCATTGTGGCATTCATTCCACTCTTGAATTTGCTGAATTGTCTGTCCTGCCACTTGCACCACTTCTGAAGTGTGGAGAACTTATGGTTAGCCTTCTTGAGGCTTTTGCACTCTGTCTCCTCAAAATAAAACCTCTCTGGAGCTTGCACACTCCCCATGAAGTCCTGAAATGTCTCATCTTCTTGGAGTCTAACTCCCTCATCAGAGAAGTAGAGATCTCGGACTGGTGGTACAAAGGGGACACTACGGTCACCGTCCTCTACATAGAGCTTGGCTAGACCTCCATAAGGTAGCAAAATCTTCGCCTTGCTGCTCCTGGGATGTGAGAAGTTGTAGATGTACTTCTCCCCAACCTTTGCACCAATAGTCTGAGTGTCCTTTGTGTGATCCAAGTCCATCAGAGTGTATGGTGTAGGCGCTAATATGAGCTCAACTCCAGCAGCCTCTAAAAATGGGGTAACAATCCCTCCCACTGTGAACTCTGCCTTGTTCAGCATCTTGTCATTCTTGACAGCAGTAGCTCTGTAGTTCATGAGGTGTCTCACCAAAACGATGGAGTTTCCTGTGTAGGCTCTATCTCCTCGCATCTCAATCCCATTGGCCCGGTTCTCCTCTGATGAGTAGATGAGGTAGTCGCAAAGAGCCTTGTCCAGCATCTTCAACTCACTCTCATTCACTGGCCCTGTGGCCTTCTTCGCAAACATTGTGTTTGCAAGAGTCATGTGAAGGTATCTCACTGCAGGGTGCCTGATCTCACTGCTCTTAGCTCTAGCAGACTGATAGTGCTCCCTTCCTCCAAGCGCTAACCACAACTCATTCAGCTCTTTCTCAAAATCTTGAGCTTGCTGTGTTCCTCTGCGGAAATCGAACAAGATGTCAACCACACTCAGGGGCAGCTGATAGTCTATCCCTCTGACTCTGAAGCTAACATGCCCCATCTCTGCTGTACCAGCCATGCCTCTCGTCTTATAGAGGTGGAGAACCACTGTTGCCAAGAAATGGCAGGTCTCAGTCTTGAAACCATCATGAGGGCTGTGGGTGAGTCCCACGATGTCAGCAGACTCATAGAGCTTCCCCACCTCTCTGCAAATTCTCAAAGCTTGCATGGTGGGGCGATCTGGGTACCTAGTCCCAAGGAACTTCACCCTCTCCAGGATGGAGATGAGCTTAGCTTCCTCAGAGGTCTCAGCCCGGATGTCCTCAGAGCTCTCAAAACTAGTCTCCTCCTCACTGTTCCTTCTCACTGATTCTTCTTCTTCAACTCTCTTGCCTTTAGCCTTGTCTTGCCGTGACCCAGATGGTCGAGTGGCTCTTGCTGTGGTTTGGCTTCTTGTTGCCCTTGTCCTTGTAGTGCCAGTGTTCGTGAAACGAATTTACAAATCAAAAATTTAGCAAAAAATTTGGACCACTCGACCCAGCCACTCGAGTGATGTGGTGGAGTGGGCAAAAATTTCCAAATAAAATTTTGCCCGACTTGACCCACTCGAGTGCTTTGATCGAGTAACTAAATTATCAATCTTTTTCATCCAATTTCAAGCCTAGAAAGGATCTAAACAACTTAGGCTTTAAAAAAAAAAAAAAATTTCCAAAATCATCAAGTTCCAAAGCGATTTTTTAAATATGCATGATTTTAAAATTTTCGAAAACTTGTTCAATTTCAACAATGATGATCACTGTGGGTTCTCCAATTATCAAAAAATCAATAGCTAAACCGAAATTCGTCCTAAGGTTACAAAAATGTTCAAAAAATTTCAAGTGCACTACTAAGAACAAAATTTCAATTTCAAGCAATTTCAAGCAATTTCAAGCAATTTCAACCATAGAAATCAATGCATGCTTCTTCCGATTCCTTATACTACTCTAATCAATCGATTTTAACTACATGCAAGCCAAAAAATTTCCAAAAAATTTCAAAAAATTTCAAACCCGGATTTTCGCCAAAACGGGTTCAAAGGGTTTAAAACTTACAAGTGAGTTTCGGGATTGCTAGAGTAGTGAAACATGATTGAATTTGGTTGAAAACTTTGAAGATTTGAGTGAAATTTTTTAGAGAGAAGTTGGAGAGTTATGCGCTTTCTAGAGAGATAAAAATCGTAAAAATGGGGAAGAAGAAGATGGTGGGTCGCATGGGTATTAAATGATAGAGTGATTTCAAATGAACGGCCTAGATTAAAATTTGAGATTTCAGACAAAACCTGGCCACTCGACCTGGGGGTCGAGTGGTATGGTCGAGTGACTTTTCGATTTTTTGGCTGACTCTTTTGAAACTCCTCTTATACTCATACTCAGCTCCTATCCTCTCCTGAAACTCAAAACACTAAGGAAACACATTAAAAATAACAAAATTCAAAAAGAAATAAGAAAAATCAAAGCTAGTATATACAATGATAAACATGAGAATTCCTCCCAAGTGAGCTTGTTTAAAGTCACTTAGCTTGACTCTCACTCTTTTTAGGCAAGTGGAAGGTCTTTGAGAGACTGTGGTGACCCCTCTGGACTCGGCTTCTCTACTATGAAGGTTGATGCCATGATAGCGTGATAGAAGCTATCACTCTTTCCTGGTGGCTTGGGCCTCCTTCTTCCCATCTCTGGTGCGGGTTGATGAGCTTCCTTGAGCTTGATAGCTTCTAGAACTTGTTGAGCCTCTTTGAGCTTCAGAACTTCCTTCTCAAGCATGTCCACCTTCTCTGCCAACTCAACAACAACACCTTGTAGAGCAAGGATTGTGTTCTGGTCTGACGTTGGTGTTGTGAGTGTGTATGTTGAGTTGCTCTTCCTTGTACAAAAGTATTCCTGGTCCGAGTACCAAATCGAACCAGGAGGTTTTGTAGGGGTCGGCTGTGCTCTCTGGTGATGACTCGGAGGTCACTCGACGTAGCACTCGAGTGGACTGGTCGAGTATGCCCTGTGCTGTCTTCATTAGAGTCACTTTCTGCTACAAACGCATCCAACTTGTGCACTGCTCCATTAGATTGATTACCCATGGTGACTGTGAACCCTGGAGGTCTGGATGGTGTCTGAGAGTACTGTTCAAACTTTCCCAAGTTTGTCTTTTCATAGCGCTCTGGTTCTTCCATGTAGAAAACCTGTCTCTCAAAATCAGGGTTCTTCAAGCCGCAAGAGGTGTCAAAACGCATCACCAAGTCATTACCGGTTCAAAGAGCTATTTCACCATTTTTGGTGTCTATAACAGCTCCAGAGGATGCCAAGAATGGTCTGCCTAGTATGAGGGGATCCATTGGCTCTTTTTCCATCTTCATCACTATGAAGTCAGTAGGGATCTCCATGTTTCCTACTCTCACTGGGACATTCTCTAGCAAGCCATGGGGAAATCTGATGGTTCTGTCAGCTAGGAATAGAGACCTGGTGCTTGGCAGATATTTGTGATAGCCCAGCTTTCCTGCAACAGACAATGGCATTATGCTGACTGAAGCACCCAGATCACAGAGAGAATTCTGGAAAGTCTGGTTTCTGATGGTGATCCAGGATCCATCAGCTTCTTTTGCACTACCACTTTCTGCTGAGTGATCATCTTACACTCATAAGCCTTAGCAGCTGCTGCTCTCTTATCTTGAATTTTCATCAAGGCTTTTTTTCTCAAACCACTGTCAAAAGGTCCAAGTGAGTTCACAGCTTCATCCCATGTCATTTTAGCTTCAAGCTCTGATAGCTCTTCCTCAAGCATAATAGCATACTCCTTCTCAATCTCAGCTTTGAACCGTTCAGGGAAAGGACTTGTCATCATCGCATGCAGATCCAATATGTGCTTCTCCTTTGCAATCTTGGGTGTGCCTACTCGACCACTCACTCGAGTGGTGTGGTCAAGTGCTACAGTGCTCGAACCAATTTCAGCAGCAGATCGAAAGGTTGCCCCCCCCCCCCAACTTGAGTATCACTGTCCCCAGTGATGTTGGAGAATCTCTTCTTGAAAGGAAGAAGATGGAGAGCTGGTGTTGTGCTCACTGCATAGAGAGTTGCAGGTTCCTTAGGTTCTGCACAACTTTGCCAGGAAGTTGGCATGTGGTCTTAGCAGAGGCTGATGCAGCACTGGACTCAACAAACTTCAGTCTGCTATCAAAAACCTCAATCTTATGGTTCAAATTATCATAAGAGCAATCGATGTGGGTTCTGAGTTCAGTGAACCTCTTTGACGTCTCTTAAGTAGCAGTATTCTGGCCTTGGAGAAGTTGGAGTAGAAGAGGCTTAAGGTCACCATCAGCTTGTGGAGGTGGTCGTGGAGCAAATCCAGGTGGATTGGCTGGAGCTTGTGGCACAAAAGGCTTGTTTTGGCTTGGGTTCTGAGTAGGGTAGACTTGATCCTGAGGGTTGGCTATGTTGGGATTCCTATAGGAGAGATTAGGATTGTTCCTATAGTTGATGTACCTCTGTTGAGGCCAGCTTGATTCTGTATATACAAGATCTCTTCAACTTGATCATCTTCACCTTCTTGAGCCTGAGTAGCAGAAACTTCACCAACAAAGTTCACAGATTTCTGCTGAGCCAGGATAAGCTTGTCAAGTTTCTCACTAAGAGACTGTATCTCCTGCTTGGTCTTATCAGAAGACGAAGATGGTCCTCTAACTGATCTGTCGAAGTCCTCACTGTAGTTTTCATCAGAGACTGCAAGGTTCTCCACTAGCTCCAAGCCAGTGACTATGTCTCTATTGAGGAAATTCCATTACTGACTGTATCCAATAGCATTCTGATCTTCGGGCTTGCCCCTCTATAGAGCGTACTGAGCAAAGACTCCTTGGTGAAACCATGGTGAGGACACTGCGTTGTGTACTCTTTAAACCTCTCCCATGCTTCAGAGAAACTCTCATTGGTTCGCTGCGTGAAGCTGGAGATTTCGTTCTTAAACTTGGCAGTCCTTGACATAGAAAAAAATTTCAGCAGGAAAGCTTTCTTACAGGCATCCCATGTGGTTATAGAACCCTGGGGCAGTGCTCGTTCCCAATGGGAAGCCTTATCCCCAAGAGAAAATGGAAAGAGGCATAGCTTGAAGCTGTCCTCTGAGATTCCATTAATCTTGGTGAGCTCGCACAGTCTATAAAACTGGTCCAAATAAGCAAGCGGGTTTTCCATAGGAAGTCCATGGAATTTTGGTTCTGGACCATGGAGATCAAACCTCTCTTGATCTCGAAGTTATTGTTGTTAACTGGAGGGGCTACAATTGCCTGCCTCTGCGAGTGAGTGCTTGGAGCGTCTCCTGCTCCAATCACCCTAGGCTGAGGAACTGGTTCTGCCATGACTGCAGGTGTCTCTGGAACTGGCTGTGCAGGAATGGCGGTAGCAGGTGCAGGTGTGGCTTGACGAGTGTGCTGGTTGATGCGATGAATGTGATCAAGTAACTGGATTAGGTTTTGGCTTCCTTGAGAACGTGTTTGCATTCAGAGAGTAGTGACTCGATCAAGTACTTGAGTGGTAAGGTCAAGTGGGGGTCGAGTGCTACAGTTTTTGATGCAAAACAGACAAAATTTCAAAACCAAATCAGTACCCAGATCGCGAAAGTAACAGACTTGATCTAGAAAGCCTTAAACAACTAATTGTGTAGCGAAAACACTCAATACTAGCAACAGCGCCAAATTGAAACTTGGATTTTATCTACTCTAAGCAAAGAAAGACAGCAATGCAATCAACCTAAGCCTAGAGAGACTAAATACAAATTTTATCAATTGTAGTATAGTGGTAAGTAGTTTTGAAAGTTGAGAACTATGTCAAACCAATCAAGAGTGGTCTACAGCAATTAGTTGATTATCAAGGCTAGCTATTCAAGTAATTATCAAAAGGGTGTGGTACTAGCAATCTAAATAAGAAATCTACTAGAAACCCTAAATGATACTAGAGGTACCAAAGTCTGTCACACTTTAGCACATCATGGAACTAAACAGGAAAAATCACAGTACTAAGACGACTTGACCACACTAACCGAGTGGTGAGGTCGAGTGCTACAGTAAAAATAGAGAAATGCTACAGTGAATGAATACTAAGCAAGCTGTGAAACTATGGGAAAAATCAGGGACTCTAGGGATGGAAATCGCGAGATCGCAAACACTTTGTTCTATTGCAGCTATCAACTAGCAATTTCATCACAGGACTACCCTAGACAACAGACTTCATAATCAGCTCAATCCATGGTTCGTGGTAGAGAGCCCCAAGATCCAACCCAGTCAGCATAGTGTGAGGAGTCAGATCAGGCATGAAGAATCAGCCTATTCAAATCGAGAAGAGTTCATAACAAGTGAATAGGTGGAATCGTGACATAAATAAATGTCTGATGCATCCACCTTCACGCTATTGTACTCTAAACCCCGGAAAAAGTCTATCCAATGGCTCAAGACATGGTTCATCCTCATGAGACCATCTAGGATCATGTTCTCCTTGATCAGGGGAGAACAAGCATTAAAATCACTCACCCAAGAGGGAGTCAAAACTGAGTGATGATCAAACTATCTAAGCAAAAACAAAATAGAGAGAAGCTACCCTAATCCATCCCCAAAAATCCCAAAATAACTACTCACACACTGTGATCATGGCTGGGGTCCAAAACCCAGAAAAGTTTGAACTTTTCATATGTTATAGCCAATGATCTAGTGAGCAAGTTTGGAGAAGAAATCAAAAGCAAGTACTGATAACACTGCAGCTTGGGAAATTCCTGGTATCTTTGCCAACAACTCTTTTAATTTGGCAATGTGCTTCCGGAGTGGCTCTTGTGGTCCTTGTGATAAGTTTCACAGGTCACTATCAGACTTTCCCTTTTCCATTAAGACGGAATACTGCATCAGAAAAGCGGAGGATAGCTCGTTGAAGCTGTTATTGTTCCCGAACCTAGTCGAGTAAACCAAAGTAACGCTTGTCGGGATATATTCTCTGAGAATAATTTGCAATAACCGGCATCTTCCTCATGAGGCTCCAAATCAATCCGTCCTGCAGCGATTTGAAAAGCTGCCAGGCAGGCTCCAAATCAATCCGTCCGTCTGGTTTCTTCTATGACCCTATCAATATCTGGGGCCGAACTAGTAGCTCGATGAAATTTTGTTTTCATTTCCCTCATTTCATGATGAACGGAGTCAAGCTCGTCATCTGTGGTTTGGAAATCCGTCTCCTCACCATTTAGTTGTTGGCCTTCCGCAACTTGTCCCTCGCTGTCACCCAGTTGTGGTGTTCCTTCAGCGGTCTGATTGGAGGTGGTAGTCGCTATGGGTGTTGGGAACAAAACACGCTGGTGGGAGTTCTTGTGCACAGTACCTGCAGTTGAAGCATTAACACAAGCAGTAAGAGTTACCTGACCATCTTTCAGTTGTTGGATCTCTTGCTGCACGGTTGTCAGACTTGCGGTCAGACTCGTCAAACTGTCGTTGATTTTCGTCAAAGTGTCAGCTATGTCACCCATGGTTTGGTATATGAATATCTCTTAGCCTGATTATCGAACATTTCTTGTATTAGCTTTAAGATCCCCTCCTTCTAGTGCCAAAATGTGGATACAGAATCCACACCCAATACTTGAATATAGATTATTGTATAGAAAAAACTATTCTCGTTCTAAATGTGTATATTACTTTCTTTTATCAAAAATTTCATCTCCTTTACAACACTATTTTCCTTCTATTTATACATATTTTGACCTTCAATGCTATCAATAAATTACAATAAATTTCATTATTCTAATTTGAATATGTCGGTTTTGATTTGGTCTTGAATGTTGTAACGTCCTTTTTTTACATAACTTCATTTATTGAATTAATGCTTAAATTCCTTTATGCGAATTCTTTATCTTCTCCGGTCTCCTATAGCTTTCCGAACTCTCTGGATCTGTCACTTCGATCTCGTACGAGCTCGCTGATATTATTATTTTTCTCCAAAATCTACCCTTGCAAACTGATCTCTTGCCCTGATGACTTGATTTGACATGTGTCCCGTATCCTTAATGGTGATAGATCCCCGCTGCAGGATCCGGTATCAACAGGGAATGTTTCTTAAGTTATTAGGGTGAGTCATACTAACCTTATTGTTTGCTTTCCTAGTGGTTTTGCTTTTCTTTGTATCTTTGGTCTTCCTTGTAGACTTCCTTGTGAACTCCTCTATGCTTAGGTTTTGCAGATCTTTAGAACCCTTGCTCCTTAATTGCATACACCTGAGAAGTAGAAGAAGTTTGAAAGTCAGATACGATTAAGAGGCTCTAGGATCGATTGATCTTGGAAGGGATCGCTCGATCTCGAGAGAAGTAGGATCGATCGATCAAAGAGAATAGATCGATCTTGCACAAAGTAGGATCTGTCGATCTCGAAAGGGATCGGTCGATCGTGCAAGAAGTAGGATCGATCAATCTACTGTGGATCGGTCGATCTCAGAGACAAAAGTCCGAAATATAAAATAAAAATGCAGAAAATGAAATATCCTAGACTCGGTATAAAACCTAAATCTATAGGCAACAATTACTCCCCGGTAACGGTGCAAAAAACTAGATGTGGTATCAGGTTTTACCCAAACCAATAGTTCCCGCAAATGCACGATTGTGCGCGGTAGTATAATGGTGGAATTGAATCCACAGAGAATAAAGTGTACTTTAGATCTGTAGATCTAAACAGAGCTAGGACGAAAAATATGGAAAGTTTTGTCGCAGAAAAATCCAAATAAAATCCAAATATAATTAAATAAAATAAAATCAATTTAAAACAAATGTTGGGATCTCGGAAATCACAGAGATTTAAATAAATAAAAAGGATATCTAACCGGATTAGCAGTTTAATGATCTAGATCTAGAACTCAAAATAGTGTAAACAACTAAACCCCTTTTCAAAAATGGAATATTATTATAGCACAAATCCGCTAGGACCCTATGCTAGCATATATTAACAAGTTTGATAAAGTTCACTTGTAGATCCAACCTCAACTCTTGAAAGCTGAAAATCAAGCCTACAAACTATAGATACGGGGTAGAATAACCAACACTAGCTATATTATAAAATCCTATGAATCATTTGATAGATTCGTAAACCTAACAAAAGCATTAGTTTCATAGAAATAGAAATCTATTAATCATAACCCTAATCTATAACAATAACCTAATTAAACATTAAATCCCTTTGAATAAATCTCATATCCCAACATGCAGATCTACTCAACCATGGTGATGGGTTGATAGATCATGATGTTGGATGGTATGAAATGCAAAGAAAGAGATGAAGACAGAATGTAGATCTGAAAGTGCAATGGAAAATTGTATATATCTGAGAAAAACCAATGTAAGAGTTTACAGATCTGAACATAAAATGAAAATGACAAAGTAACTGAGAAAAATCGTGTCTAGGGCTTCTAGGCCGCTCAGGAAATGATCCCTTTATATAGGGAGTCTTCTATGTCAAAAATCAGAGTTAATGTGCAATTTGGAGAATATTCGTGATCCGGATCGATCAATCATGTTGGATCGATCGATCTTTTTCCTTTGATTCATGCCACCTCATAGAATCCTTTGTCTGACCGATCTGCTTCGGGATTGGTCAATCCTCTTTGTGCTTGGCCGATCCTTTTCTGGATCGGTCGATCCCATAGTGTCTCCAAAATCCCATGAAGTGTAAAAACGTCCAGAGTTGCTCTATTTTGCCCATTTTAGGTCCAATGAAGTATAAACTTGTAAAGACACCAAAACCGGACAAAAGGAATCAATACCTAACTCTAGACTCAATAAAGCATGTAACAACAATAGTGAAAACTAGTGAAAATAAAGACTCATCATCTCCCATACTGGCCGTATCCATAGCCATTTGATACGTTATTTCCACTCCGTTTGTAAAAAAAGTTCATCCTGTCCGACTCGATATAGTTTTGAGGGGCACAGTCTCTTAGGTATTCCTTGTAGTGTTTCCAAGCTTCATAGAAGGACTTGGTACCAGCCTGATGGAAAGTGTCTATTTAGTTCTTTAACGCTACGGATCTAGTTTTGGTGAAGAACTGCTGTAAGAAAGCAGCTCGGCATTCACCCCAGCTTTTGATAGATCCGCCTTATCAGCCAGTGAGAAATGAAATAGTCTACAACGGAGGTAGTCTTGGGGGATTCTGTTGGCTTTGGTGGTACTACAGATCTCCTCAAAGATATCAATATGATCCATTGGGTTCTCATTAGATAGCCCATGGAATTGATTTTGTTTCACCAGAGCAATTATCTGAGGTTTAATCTCAAAATCTTGCCTCTCGATAGCAGGGGGTTTGATAGCATATCGGTTCCTATAATAGGCATCCGTAGCATCTTGCTCACCTAAGGTAACCCTTTGCGGAGGGACTATCTGTCCCTGTACAGCATCCGCTGTCAACCCAGGAGCTAAAGCATCATTGAGAGGTGCTTGACCAGCCACACCCTCTCTCTGTCATCTTACTTTTGCATTCTTACCATCAACAATTGGGGGAATGTTTCTTAAATTATTAAGGTCAGCCATACTAACATTTTTGCTTGCCTTGATTGTGGTTCTGATTCTCCTTGTGAACTCCTCTATGCTTAGGTTTTGCAGATCTTTAGAACCCTTGCTCCTCAGTTGTATACACCTGTGATAAGAAGAAGTTTGAAAATTAGATCCGATCAAAAGTCTCTGGATCGATCGAACTTGGAGTAGATCAATTGATCTCGAAAGAAGTAGGATCGGTCGATCTCGAGATGAAAATCCGAAACATAAAAAAAAATGCAGAAAATAGATATCCTCGACTAGGTCTAAAACTTAGATTTAGAGGCAACAATTACTCCCTGGCAACGGCCCAAAAAACATGATGTAGTATCAGGTTTTACCCAAACCAATGGTTCCCGCAAGTGCACGGTAGTATAATGGTGGGATCGAATCCACTGAGAGTAAGTACACTTTAGATATGTAGATCCAAACAGAACTAGGATGAAAAATATTTAAATGTGTCACAAAGGAAATCCGAATATAAATCTGAAAATACGGAAAAAAAAAATCAATTTAAAACAAATGTTGGGATTTGGGAAATTGCAGGGATTTAATTAAATAAAAAAGATATCTAACCGGATTAGCAGTTTAATGACCTATATCTATAACTCAAAACACTATGAACAAATAAACCACCTCTCGTATGAGCGAGTTTTGATATTGTTCCTAAATCCACTAGGATCCTATGCCATCATTTATTAGCGGGTTTTGATATTGTTCACTTGCAGATACAACGCCGACTCTCGTCGGCTAACAATCTCAAGCCTATAAACTACATATTCAAGGTAAAATAAACATGTGCTAGCTGAATTATAATATCTTATAGATCATTTGTTAGATTCTGTAAACCTAACAAAAGCATTAGTTTCATAGAAATAAAGATCTAATAATCATAACCCTAATCTATAACAATAACCTAAATAAACATTAAATCTCTTTGAATAGATCCCATCTCCCAACAAGGAGATCTACTTAACCATGACAATGGGTTGATAAATCATGATGAAATATGACTTGCAATGCAAAGAAAGAGATGAAAACAAAGTGTAGATCTGATGATTCAATGAGAAAATATTATAGATCTGAGAAATATCAAAGGAGAAGTTTACAGATCTTAAACTGAAAATGAAAATACAAAAGAATTGGTAACAATCGTGTCTAGGGCCTCTGGGCTGCTCAGGAAATGATCTCTTTATATAGGGAATCCTCTAGATCAAAAATCAGAGTAAATGTGCGATTTGGAGAATATTCGTGATCGGGATCGATCGATCTGGCTTGGATCGATCAATCTTCTTCCTTCATAACGCGCCAGCTCATAGATTCCTTTGACTGACAGATCTTCTTCAGGATCGGTTGATCTTCTTCTTGCATGGTCGATCCTCTTCTGGATTGATCGATCCCAGAGTATCTCCAAAAATCCCATGAAGTTGATAACACCTTATTATGCACGTTTTTACCACCCTTTTATCATGCTTTAGTGTAGATTTTAGCCATTGTTCATACCATTTCATGCATTTATCCTTCATATAGAATGTTTAGTGTTTTGTATAGGCATTTCATGCATTTTGCATATTTGGGGTCTTATCATGTGCTTATGGAGCTGTTTGGAGCACACTTGGATTTTGGGCTCATGAAGTGAAGTTTGGATCCAGCTGCTGGACTAGGGAGGATGTGCAGTGAAGCTTTATGGACAGAGTGGGGATTTGCAGAGAAGATAGCCCACTCGAAATGCCCACTCGACCTGCCTACTCGAGTGGGCACTCACTGGCCCTCATCACTGCCCACTCGACCTGCCTACTCACTGCCCACTCGACCTCACCAGCCACTCGACTGCTGGGTAGAGTGGGCCATTTTTCTCTCTTTTTCCTTAAAACTCACATTTGTGTTATTCCTATTTTGACACTCATTATATAAAACCCTGATTAACCTAATGAGGGGGGACGCCGTTTTTATTAGCTTAACCTAGTTTTTAGTGATTTTCTCTCTATAGTTCATCTTTTGTTCTTGAGACTCTTCATATTTGCGAATTAGTATTGATCATAACTTTCTATATATTGAGTACTTGTGTTTGATTCCTTCTACAAAGTTGTTCATCATCCCCCTCTCTATTACATATGTCAATTTCAGAGATTTCTGGGTTTAAGCGATTTTGCATGGATTCCGTTTGTGAGTAGTTAGATTAGGGTTATTAGGGGTGGATTAGGCTTGTGATTTTCTTGATAGGCTTGGGTATCTGAGGTTGTTTGTCAATTCTATTTGTTCCCTCTTGGGTTAGTGATTTTAATCCTTGCTCTTTAATGCTTGCTCTTTAATGCTTGCTCTTTTCTGGCCAGTTAGGTCATGAACTTAGACGATTTCTTGAGCATGACCCATGCCTTGAAACATTAGATAGACTTTTTCCAGGGATTAGGGTACAATAGTGTGAGGCTGGATGCATCAGACATCGATTTATGTCACGACTCCACCTATTCACTTGTTATGAACCCTTCTTAACTTGAATAAACTGATGCTTTAAGCCTGATCCGACCAACTCACATTATGCTAACAGGGTTGGATCTTGAGGTTCTCTGCCATGACCCATAGATTGAGCTGGCTATGACGTCTGTTGTTAAGGGAATTCCTTATTGTTTGAGCATGTTAGTACCTAGGGCTTTCTTGACCATTCACTAGTCACCAGATTCACCCCTATGTCCCTAGAGTTTTAATAGTACTTATTTCACCAATTTTAGAGCATTTAAGTAATGGTTTTGTAGTTCAACTAGCCCACTCGACCATACCACTCGAGTGGACCAGTCGAGTGGCCCAATGCTAAAGTGTGACAGCCTTTAGTGAGCTTGGTCTTTAGTTTTATCTTTTATTTGCATTCGATTAGATTGATAGATTTCATCAAACAACTTTCATATTTGGCTTGAATCAATTGTTAATGCACACATCCTTTTTGCCTAGTGCTATTCACCAAATGGATTGACACTTTCTATACTATGATTGATTGAAAAACATGTGTTTTATCTCTCTGTGCTAAGGCTGATAGTTTTTACTGTCAACTTTTGGTATACACCTTAACTGACAAAAATACATGTTACAGAAGTGTAAAAACGTCCAATGTTGCTCCATTTCGTCCATTTTAGCTCCAATGAAGTAAAAACTTGTAAAGACACCAAAACAGGCCAGAAGGACACAAAACGTAACTCTAGGCTCAATAAAACATATGAAATCTATAGTAAAAATTGATGAAAATATCAAAACCCTAATGATCATTTGATAGATTCGTAAACCTAATAATCTCAAGTGTTTCTAGGCCAAGTAGTTACTTTTTTAAAAGTTATTGGTAAAGTGGTAAGGTTACTATTTACAAATTAGAGAAATAATATTGTGTCTATCTCTTGCCCATTTCTTTCTCTTTCCTCTCTTTACATGAGATGTCTGATAACATCGTATTTTGACCCATTTTTACTATGGTTTTTATATTGTTTTAAGAGATATTTGGTTTGATTTGAAAGCTAAATAGGCTATTATCAAGTATTGTTAGTGTCAAAGAGGTTTTACAGGTTTCATGGGAATATGGATCAAAAAGGAGCAAAGACCCGTTTTGAGGCAGTTTCAGAGCATCAGAACTTTAACAACATTTGAAGACCTGCCTGTGGAAAAAAATTGGAGTTCTCTATATCATTGGAAATTTTGAAGAGTCAAGATTCGTATGGGACAAGAATCAAAGCAATCCATTCAGCCGTTTGGAAGATGAATCCCAGAAGATGAAGCTATGTCAAATCGGAGCCAAAGCACCAAAACCTTGGTCACCAAGCTCGTGACCGAGGCCAGGTCTCTTGGGCACCTTGGTCACTAATCTCGTGACTGAGGCCAGCCTCCTTCACCTCCTTAGACGTTTGGACCATCACCCAGATCGGCCCATTGTCTCCACACTCACCAAGATGACGAGTCTGCGCTTCCTAAACCCTAGAAGCCAATCTCTTGCGCCCCAAGACATATTTATACAATATTATGGAGCTAGGGTTTCGTGTGCCTCATCAAAGTTTCAAACAACCACCTATGTTCACCAAATAAACCATAGAAAGTAAATCACCACAACAAGAAGCCGACGCCATCTCCAAGGAGCCGCATAAGCCAATTGATTCACTGAAGCTTTGAAGGTCCACCATCTCTTTCTCTATTCTTTTGTACTTTGGTCAAAGGAGAAGTCCTTACATCTTGTATTTTTGGATCTAAAGAAGTAATCTCTAAACTTTTACCTTATTACATTAGATCTATGTTTCACTCTTTCATATCATCGATGACCTATGTCATATTTTAATGCTTTGAAACCTATGTTATTTCTGCGATAGTTGAGTAATGGATTTTTTGATTTCAGCCGGTTTTCTCTATGACAATAGGTTAGCCAAACTTTCGTGTTTCATAGTCCGAGACTTAGGAGTAGACATGCATTGCATTGAACTTATTTTGAATAGATAGATCATTGAACCCCAGATACCCCCTTAAGCGCCCAACATTCATCTCATATTGATTTACATTTGTTTTATTTGCTTTGCGTGATTTCCGTGACACAAAACCCCTTTTTATTATTGAGTTCTAGCTTTACTTGTTCCTCTTGATTTGTAATACATCTTCTCTCTCTGTGGATTCGATATACCTTAAGTACTACGATTGATTGCTGTGAACTTGCAGCTTATTCATTGTGTGGTTCCCTTGAGGAAAACTTTATACGCCATCAAGTTTTTTGCGCCATTGCCAGGGAGAGATTGCTCTGTTTGTAAATTTACAAACTAGAGTAACATCTAGAACATTGTGCTACTGATTTTCCTTTGTGATTTGCATTGTTTCTGGAGACCTTGAGGATGAACCTCGACGCTCTCGCAGAGAAGTTTCACAACCTTACTCTTGCGCTGCTGTTGGCGCAACACAACTCTATGGACGGAGACACTTCTGGACCATTCTCTAGCTCACCTTCTGGAGCTTGCCACGGCTACTCTCCGCCATCTCGTGGTACACCTATGATGAGACACTCTGGATGTCCATCACTTTATCAATCCTCTGGAGATCTCTCAATGAGACTATCTCATTCTTTCAGTCCCTACTACTTGGACCAAATCTGTCCCTCTATGGATCATCACTTTGATTCAAGAGAAGTCATGAGAATTGAAGCATATGAAGGCTATGAAGCACCAATCTCTGATGCTTTCACTGATAAGATGATGAAACTTATGCAACAATTCTCCTCTGAACAAAAGAAGCATCATGAAGAGCTTGACGCCAAGTTCACTAAGATGGGAGCTGAATTTGATTCAAAAATTTCAGACCTAACCATCCATATTCAAAGAGTGGAAAGCCGAGTTCAAAAAATCCAAATCCAAGCAGGCCTTAATAGAGTGGATATCGATGAGCATGGATCAAGGTTCTATTGCATGAAGCGCAACATGGACCAGATGGAAGAACACTTGGAGTGGAAGATCGAAGCACTACAACAAGGTTTCAACAATCCAAATGGTTATGCGGAATGGAAAAATGAGCAAGACTACTTAACTCATGACAAGGAAGAAGAAGAGAAAGTTCTAAGGGAAGAACTCACAGCTAAAACTGAATCGGTGAAGTGGGCCGAGAATGAAGATTGCCACTATGACGAGTGTGATCATCTTACTAAAGAGGACACAGAAGAATATTTCAAGGAAAATCCCTGTTTTATGACCATGGAGATCCCTTGCAGTAGCATTGAAGATGAAGAAGGATGCCATAGACGTTTTCCAATGACCTAATCTCGCAACTACATCTGTTCTAAAGCTTTGTAACAAAGAAGTCTACAAAAGATTAAAGCAAAGAGACTCGATAGATCAACTATGCAACGCCTTGCTACTCAAGAGAAGAATTTGGAAGAGCTTATGAAGAAGATCAACACTATCGAAAGAAGCGTGTGGGGACTTGGTAGTCGATTGACAGAATTGACATGGAAATTGGAAGATCTGACCGAGAACACAACCAATGAAAGTAAGGGAGATTAGAGAGGTCAGGCATTAAAGCCTAGAGAAGATCAGGAGCAGCCTCATACTCCTAATGAGGACATCCCAATGAATTCCGAAAGATGGTGTGATGATCTACATGATAAGCTTGAAGCACTAAGCAAGAATCTCAACACACTATTCTCCCAAGTAGTTGAACAAGAGGACGACAGGAGCAATGCCAAGAAACTTTGTCTTAGGACAGAGGATGTTTCTCATGTCTAACCAAGGACTTTAAAAAAGGGAGCTTAGTGGGAGGCAACCACTTTGTAAGTTTTATTTTCCTTTATAGATTAGATTTCCTTTTGCTTTTGATTTTTGCATGTTTTATCTCAGGTATTCCACATAAACAGAAAAGAAAATACAGAAGAAGAAAATAGAAAAGCAGAAAAAGAGAAGAAAATCAAGTTGGAGCCGACCTAGGTCACGAGGCTTGTGACCGAGGTCCCAAGGAGAGCCAACCCCGGTCACCAAGCCTGTGACCAAGGTTTTGGAGGATGTCAACCTCCGGAGTTATGTTTCACAAGTGGCAAAAAGATTTCACAAGTCTGGTCAAAGTTGTTTTGATCAATGAAAACGTAGAAGGCAACATATTGGTTATGTCCAAGATCAATGCTGAAAGTCCCCACGAAGCACAACTCATCTCCAAATTGAAGAAGGACGACATCAGGCAATACCCCAGTCACAAGCCCTGTGACCGAGCCCCCAAGAAGCCAGACCCCGGTCACAAAGCGAGTGACCAAGGTTTTCCGAGCAGAACCTCCAAGAACCGATATCTAGGTTCTGAGGAAATTTTGAAGAATTTTGTTGATCTGGTACATTTTTGACCTTATGAAGCTTATGGAAGTTAATTAAATCACCTCGGGAAGCTATGCAACTTTCCCCGACCTCATCCATGGAGTTTTACCAAGTCATGGCCAAAGTTGAAAACCGGGCCGCGACTAGGTCAAAACCAAGCCTCATGAAGAATTTTCAAGTTCTACTCAACCAAACGATCAAGGATCAGGTACTCAACATCATATGGGTATTATAGGAGTAATGGTCAAGTCATTTTTTGGAAAAGGATTCATGGTTAGAAAATCATCCCATCTTAAGCTTAGCTGTTGCATAATTCACCAAAGTTGAAGGATATCAAAATCTATTCGAGCCAAAGTGGTCCAACTTGACACATGCTTAGAAGTTGACCATTGGGAAGTTTTTGTCGAAGAAATTTCAGAAAAGGAAGCTCAGAGAAGAAAATGGCCAATCATCAAAATTGGGTCCGCAGCCAGCATTGTTCCGCGGCTACGAAACCCACTGAGGTAAGAGAATTTCTAAGAAATAATTGGTCAAATGAGCTATAATTGGGTACTCAACATGTTTGAGTATTTTTGAGAGTGATACTCAAGTAATATCTTATAGAATGAACTTTGAAACTAGAATTTCCCCCTGTTCTTTGCCGAGACCGATCCGCGGCTAGGGATTTCACAAATCTTGGGCCATTTTCCTAATGGTTTGATGGATTGACACAAGATTCAATATTTGAAGATATGAGGATATTTGGGAAGTTGTGATCGAAGAAAATGTAGCCATGATCGGGCTAGATTTTGAGATTCTCCATTGGACCCTATTCTGAAAGTATACTCGGGCCATAATGGGTAAAACTTCAATAGGAGCATCCAAATCTCATATCCACAAGTAAGTATGCATTCCCTTGGTACATTTTTGAAGGATGGGATTATATACTTGCATGATAAGAAGAAGGAACATGGAAGAAGAGGGCAGCCATATCCTTTTCGAGTTCGGATGGACGGCCCCGGTCACGAGGGCCATGACCGAGGCATGAAGCAGGCTCCCTTCCATGACACCCATTTTTCCACCATGTCACTTCACTGATCAGATCACTTCACTTCACCAATCCAACCACAAAGCATTATTTGGAACAAATCAGTCACCATGGGAAGATCTCAACCATGGCAACCATGACATCAAAGAGATAACATCACCACCATCTCACCATCAACACCACCACCATTCTATCCTAATCTTTATTTATTTATCTTTATTTATGTTTTAGCATATCATTGATGGTTTTTAGGATTTTTCTCAGGAAATATGCATTTAGAAGAAGATCTTCACAAAGAATTATATGGACTAGAACCAAGTTCATGCGATGCCAAGTTTCAAAGGAAGAAACACCGGTTAGTCACCAACATTCCAATTCAGGTTACATTGTTCTTAACTAACCTTTTCCTTATGATTTCCATCCTTTTCTCCTTCTTGTTTTCCCACCAAGGATGGTGTGATTTAAGTCTGGGGGGAAGGATGTTCATCCTTTACTGACACCTCTATTTTGTTGACCTGATACCTTTTGCCACTTTTTACATCAATGATTATGCCTATTTATGCGATTTTATTGAGTCAAAAAAAATTTTATTGAGTGAAAACTGTTAGGGAATAAGGACCTTGATTTATTGGATTATCTGGACTGGTGATTACTCTAATGACTCACAGCTTGGCTGAGGTTCCGTTTGCGAAAGGCCGTAGGAGGATTCAACATTCCACAAAAGCTTCTTTTCGTTGGAAATTAGGGGTAAACCAAATTTGTCTCTAATCTATTTGAACGTAACTTGACATTCAATTTCTTCCTCAGGGATTGGCACTCATTGGACATAGACCTATTCAAACCATACAAGGTCACACAATTTTCCACCAAGCATACAATTACCTCTATTCCTCTTCGCAAGCTCGGAAAAACAGAAAAGAGAAAAAAGAAAGAAAAGAAAGAAAAGAAATAAAAAGAAAGGAGACGGATACAAATCAAAGCAACAAGCCCAAGTGAACCAAGGGATGATGCGTAAACCCGTGTATCTTTTGCGACCTCATGGAAGGATTTTGTTGTAAGGGAAACATTAAGAGTCAAAGCAGCCAAGGGATGATACGTAGACCCGTGTAAACTTTGTGATTCTAGGGAGACTCGTCCCAAAGAAAACAAAAGAAAGAAAGAAAAAAGAAGAAGAAGAAAAGGCGAAGCACCAAAAACAACAAAACTCGGTGGCTGTAAACATGATATCAAGGAGTTTGGAATAAAAAGAGGAGAGGGAAAGTATGCTGGAGAAAGCCTTGGTAAGAAGAAGTTTCCCTGCTTTTAAGGCTATTTTCCTTTTGTAAGACCACCGTACCTTTTCATTCCATTAATTTATATAAAGAGATGACAATGGAATTTCGAAAACTCCTTTGGATTGGAGTAACTAATGTTTGAAGATGATACTTGTGGTTAATCTCGGACTATGTTCCAACGCCCAGTGATGAATTGTTTGAAGTCCAGACATCCCCATCAAGCCTAAGTGAGTTTCCGTGATTTTCAGACCTCTCTTCCATTCTATTTTGCTTGAGGACTAGCAAAGGTTTAAGTCTGGGGGAGTTGATAACATCGTATTTTGACCCGTTTTTACTAGGGTTTTTATATTGTTTTACGAGAGATTTGGTATGATTTTTAAAGCTAAATAGGCTATTATCAAGAACTGTTAGTGTCAAAGAGGTTTTACAGGTTTCATGGGAATATGGATCAAAAAGGAGCAAAGACCTGTTTTGAGGCAGTTTCAGAGCATCAGAAGTTTAACAACATTTGAAGACCTTCCTGTAGGCCAAATTTGGATTTATCTATATAATTAGAAAGCTTAAAGAGTCAAGATTCGTATGGGACAAGAATCAAAGCAATCCATTCAGCCCTTTGTAAGATGCATCTCAGAAGATGAAGCAATGTCAAATCGGAGCCAAAGCACCAAAACCTTGGTCACCAAACTCGTGACCCAGGCCAGGCCTCTTGGGCACCTCGGTCACTAAGCTCGTGACCAAGGCCAGCCCATCACCAAGATCGGCCCATTGCCTCCACAGTCACCAAGATGATGAGTCTGCCCTTCCTAAACCCTAGAAGTCAATCTCTTGCGCCCCAAGACCTATATATACAAGTTTATGGAGCTAGGGTTTCGTGTGCCTCATCAAAGTTTGAAACCACCACCTAAGTTCACCACATAAACCCTAGAAATTTCATCACCATAACAAGAAGCCGACGCCATCTCCAAGGAGCTGCAGAAGCCAATTGATTCACTGAAGCTTTGAAGTTCCACCATCTTTTTCTCTATTCTTTTGTACTTTGTCAAAGGAGAAGTCCTTACTTCTTGTATTTTTGGATCTAAATAAGTAATCTCTAGACCTTTACCTTATTGCATTAGATCTATGTTTTACTATTTCATATCATCGATGACATCCTTGAGCATGGCCGAGTAGACCATCCAGTTGGGTCTAGATGGCCAGTCAATGCGGTGAGATGATCATTGTCTTTTGAGTGGCAAGTTTAATTGTATTTGCATATCCGTCTAGACTGTCTTTCGGTCTTATCTCATTCTTAATGCATATAGTTAGAGTCATGAACTAGCTATTGATCTTAGGCATCTAAGTAATTCGAACCGTTTGCTTAGTTTGCTGGAACCTAGATTTGATGAGTATCGCGTCATAAAAAGCACATATCCCTTAGTTATGGAGTTTTATGGATTAGGATTGAACTTGATTTTAATGCTTTGAAACCTATGTTATTCCCTACGATAGTTGAGTAATAGGATTTGTGGATTTCAGCCGGTTTTCTCCATGACAATAGGTTAGCCGAACTTTCGTGTTTCATTGTTCGAGACTTAGGAGTAGACATGCATTACATTGAACTTATTTCGAATAGATAGATCATTGAACCCCAGAGACCCCCTTAAGCGCCTAACATTCATCTCATATTGATTTACATTTGTTTTATTTGTTTCGCGTGATTTCCTTGACAAAAAACCCCGTTTTATTATTGAGTTTTAGCTTTACTTGTTCCTCTTGATTTGCAATACATCTTCTCTCTGTGTGGATTCGATATACCTTAAGTACTACGATTGATTGATGTGCACTTGCAGCTTATTCATTGTGTGGTTCCCTTGAGAAAAACTTTATACCCCATCAAGTCTCCACCTCCCTCCTTCTCACGAATATCTCTCCTTCTTCTTTTTTTCCTTTGTTTTTTTCTTTTTTTCTTCTTTTTCTTTATTCTTTCTCTTATTCTCTTTCTTATTTTATTTTATTTCATGATTATAAAAGATAAAATAAAATTTTAAACAAATTTTTAATGTTTAAATTCTTTTTGTGAATTCAACAACAACCATTTTATATTAATATGTAATAAAAAAATCATGTATACCATTTATGTATAGTGTCTTTGTACACCGTTTCTCATATATTATTTATGTACACCTAAAATATTTATGTACACTATCTCGTCCAATGTCTTGTACACTTTATAATCACAAATTGGTTGTACATCTGATATCAGACTGCCAAAAATCCTACTCTTTATGATTTATATATTTCTTGTACACTGTCCTATTGTACACTTATTTGTCTTGTACACCAATTCTTCTTGTACATCGATTAGTCTAATATATACATGAAAAATTGGTGTACGGTACAAATCGGTGTACGAGAAGAATTGGTGTACGGAAATATTTAGTGTACGAGAAAAATTGATGTCTGAAAATAATTAGTGTATGAGAAGAATTGATGTACAAAACAAATCAGTGTACAATATCAAACCCATCTTATCATATTCGTACATTTTTATATTTTGTATACCAAAATATATGGTGCACTACTATACTATCTTGTTGACTTAGAATATGATAAAATGATGTATATTAGATCCTCAAAATATAAAAAAACTGAATTTTTTAGATTTATAAAAAAAAATATTTTTTTAGATATTAAATTATTATTAAATATTTTGTAATACAATTAAATTAGGAAATTAAAAGAAAAAGAGGAAAGAGAGAAAAACACAACTCACATTTTCTTCTTGGGAAAATTGTCAAAAAAGTATAAACTTTCAAAAAGTGGACGAAAAAAACATGAACTTTCAAAATACCATTTAAATCATAAAGTTTGGTTTGACTTTTAGATAAAATTGTGAAATTTTGTTGACTGAGCCATTTTGGATATGTCGTTAAGTTTCTATTAATCCTCTTAACAGACTGTTAGCAATCTTTGTTAAACCTAAAACGACGTCACTTCATAAAGAAACACAAAAGAAGAAAAAATGGAGTTCAAGAAAATTCAAACCGCTGAAATGTGGAACAAATAACAACCATACAACCATTGAGCCATGATAACATTTTGAAATTATAACAACCAGAACATATATATATGTATGTAATTAATTAAAACTAGGGAGGATTTTTTGTTTTAGTGGTGATTTTATTTATATATATATATATATATGACAAGAAAATGGATTAATTATAAATGTTAAATATATATTCTCATATATATATATATATATACAATTAAATAAAAATAACAAAACTGAAAAATGTAGATTAATTAAAAAATGTTAACTATATATATATATATATATATATATATATATTGGTAAGTTTTGTTATTTTTAAATAATCCACATTTTTTAGTTTTGTTATTTCTAGTTAATTGTGTATATCTGTGTGTATATATATATATATATATATGTATATATATATGTATATGAGAATATAGATTTTTTAGTTCATCTGTATTTGTTGTTTTGCTTTTTTTAATCAATTGCATATATATATACATATAAATAAATAAAACCTCCACCAAAATTAAATAATTATTTTGAAGAATTGAATAAAGGAATAAATAATGGGAATAAATAATTAATCCGTATTTTTTGTTTGCTTATTTAATCAATTGCGTATATATATATAAATAAAATCACCACCAAAATAAAAAATCCTCATTAGTTTTACTTAATTACATACATATATATATATATATATATATATATATAAGTTCTGGTGGTTATAATTTCAAAATGTTATCGCTGCTCAATGGTTGTATGGTTGATATATGTTCCATAGGTCAGTAGTTCAGATCTTCCTAAACTCTATTTTTCTTCATTATTTTTCTTTATGAAATGACGTCGTTTTTGCTTTAACGGAGATTGCTGGCAGACCGTTAAAAGGGTTAACAGAAACTTAATAACATGTCCAGAATGGTTCAGTCAACGAAACTTTATCATTATATCTAAAATTCAAAAACTTTATGATTTAAATGATATTTTGAAAATTCATGTTTTTTTTGTCTACTTTTTGAAAGTTCATGCTTTTTTGATATTTTTCCTTTTTCTTCTTTCTCTTTCTTCTTACACGTTTTTTTCTTTGTTTTTCTTTTTCTTTTTTCTTTCATGTCTTTCTATCTCTTTCCCTAGACACTCTATTAGACAAACCCTATTATAGAATACCTATTAGAGGGGAACAATAATATTTATTTTGCTAATTATGAATAGTGAACTGCCTATTTCTCCAATTAGTTTCCAAAAAAGTCCCTACTTTGCCATTATATCTAATCATAACCCTAATTTATAACAACATCGTAATCAAACATTAAAATCCCTTTGAATATATCTCATCTCCCAATAAGCAGATCTACTCAAGCATGGCAAAGGATTGATAGGTCATAGTAAACTATAACATGAAATGCAAAAAAAGAGATGAAGACAGAGTATATATCCAATAATACAATAGAAAAATGTTTAGATCTGTAATGAGAGAAATACAAAGAAAAATCAATGAAAATTCGTGTCTAGATCTCTTTGACCGCTCAGGAAAGATCCCCTTTTTATAGGGAAGTCTTTAGGTAGAAAATCAGAGTAAATACTTGATTTGGAAAATATTCGTGATCGGGATCGATCGATCTTCTTCTTTAGATCATGCCACCTCATAGATTCTTCTGACTGGTCGATCCTCTTTCAGATTGGTCGATCCCAGAGCATCTCCATGAATTCCTTGAAGTGTAAAAACATCCAAAGTTGCTACATTTCATCCATTTAAGCTCTAATAAAGTCATAACCTGTAAAGACACTAAAACTGACCAAAATGACACAAAATCTAACTCTAGACTCAATAAAAACATATGAAATAAGAGGTAAAAACTGGTGAAAATCATGACTCATCAACTTCCCAAAATCTCTACAAAAAAAGTTTACAATTATGTGGACCTCCGAGACACTGCCATGTGTCCCCCACAAAAATGACACTTTCGCCTTTTTTATTTTCTGCTTTTATATGTATTTTCTTTCTAATCATTAATTAGATTTAATATAAGTTCAAAATTTCTTTATAAATACTTTCCAAATCTCTACAAAAATTTTAAACTAGATTTTCAAATCAAATACTTAAAAATAGTATAAACATATACTTTTAGCATACAGATTGGAGTGAAAAAATCGATTTTCATTTACTATTTCCTTGAATTTTTAATTTTGGGTAAACGCTATAAAGAGTCACTTCTCAGTTCTCACCATCTTTTATCATATCTTCAAATTTACTTTTCTTTTGTTCTTCATAAGCTGTTTTCTAATTAAAAATTAGGGAAAATACCATCACAACCCTCCACCTTTATATATTTTTCCCACTAAAACCTCCAACTGGTTTTTCCAGTTCAAACCTCCAACTGTATTATTTTTCTAAAACAAACTTTCAAGTGATCTTAAAGTGAGCGAGCTTTTGAGTTCAGTAATGGTCACGCCTAATTTCATCTAACACCGTTAACAAAATAATCTTATTTTTCCAAAATAAATGTTTTTATTTAAATAAAAAAACCTATAAACCTAACAAAAAATAAAAATAAAAATAATATGACAGTTTAAAATTGCTAAATAAAAAATATTTTATTCAATTAACTATATATATATATATATATATAATCATCTTCAATAAATTAGCTCAATTTATATATAGGTACTTAATTTTTATTTAAATATTTTACTAATAATGTTAACGAATAAGAAAAGAAAATAAAAGTAAACTAATAGATTATAAAATAAGAAAGTAACTATCAAAAAGTTTAACTATTATGTGTAAAATATGTTTTAAACTCTATAAGAAAATTTAAAAACATTCGATTAATAATAAACAAACCGTAGCAGATGCTTTGTGGACAAAACTCATCTCTTACGTTGTATCAGTGATACAAAAGTGAAACATATTAGAAAGTTTTAAACTGCAAAATTAGTTTTACAGCCAAATATTTTTTTTATATTTCACATAAAGTGTAACTCTTATCCGATAAGGGTTATTGTATCAACAATCTCCATTACTCATGTTTCCTTATTCGTATATAACATATCAAACATTTTTTTGTCATTTTTTTATAGTTTTTATTCATTGGAAAATATTCATATACAATTCCTAAAAGTTTCATTTATGAGAAAATATTCTTAGAGTTGATAATCATAGAAGTACAATAATGAACAAATTCTACATCTTCAAAACAATTTGAGGATACCATTATCAAATCCAATTATCAAATCTCTGTCCAAGAATTTTACAACTTAAAAAAAAAAAAACTCAGATTGAAGGAAATCCAAGCTCTCTACTTTCAATCCAACAAAAAAAAATTAGTTTAAAAAAACTTAAAACAAATGATAGTCAACGCCATGAGACTCAATTAGGTTGGATAAAAAATAAGGTAATCAGCATTTTTATTTATGGTAAAAAATAAATATTATAGTATAATTAAAATGATTTGATTTGCTTATAATTTTTTATTAATTTATTCATGATAAAAGGATAAATATTATATAATGTGTATAGTTAAAATGATATGAATAGTTTATAAAATGTGTTTATTAATTTATTCATGGTAAAAAAAATATTATGATTATTATAAGTGTATAAATTAAATGATTTGATAGGTTTATACAGTTTTTTTATTAATTAATGAGTCATCAAATATATGATGTATTTACTTATATATACAAATGAAATAATTTGATTGGATATTCAACTTTTTTATTTATTGACATGTCGACCTGATAATGAAATGAAAAGCTAAATTGTCAACACCAGGAACATCTGCCTTATTATAGTGTTGATTTCTGATGTAGATAGCTAATCTGTATTTTCATAGGTTTATATAAATAATGCTGAAATTAAATATAATATGTAATTTGTAATAACCTAAACAATGTCAATATTAATATAAAGTAAACCTAATGATTTCTTACTACAATAACTTAAAGAAAATAATTGAGAATGTCTATTATAATGATGCTTTTGTAATTCAGCTTGTTGTAAGGCTGTTGAAACTTGATAGCTTTGGTAACCAGCAAAATATTTTAGTAGCCAACAAACTCTTTGTTATATATAATTTTTAGGAAAAATACCATAACAAACCTCCAACTTTATATATTTTTTCAACTAAAATCTTCAACTTTTTGTGTTTCCAGTTCAAATCTCCAACTATATTATTTTTCTAAAACAAATCTTCAAGTGATCTTAAAGTGAGCGTGACTTTGAGTTGACTAACAACTAATCCTAATTTCATCTAACACTATTAACAAAAACCATCTTTTTCAAAATATATTTTTTTAATCTATTTAACTAGAAAAAGCTAGAAAAACTAATTAGAAAAATAAATAAAAACAAAAAGCAAAGTTATATAACAATAGATTCTTTATTTACAGTTAAAATTATTTTACCTAAAAAATCATATACTTTTTAGTTAAATCAACACTATAATCAGGCAGATGCCTCTCCTGGTGTTGACACATCAGCTTTTACTTTGATTCTGATAGTGACATGTCAATTAATGAAAAAAATTGAAGAACAAATGAGAACATTTATTTTTTACACATAAGTAAAACACATCATATTTTTGATGACTCATTAATGAATTAAAAAAATTGTGTAAACCAATCAAATCAATTTATTTATACACTTATAATAATCATAATATTTCTTACCATAAATAAATTAATAAACAAATTTTATAAACTAACCATATCATTTTAGTTATACACATCCTATAATATTTATCTTTTTACCATGAATAAATTAATGAATTTTTTATAAACAAATTAAATCATTTTAATTATATATACCATATAATATTTATCTTTTACCATGAATAAAAATACATATGTTGATTACCTGATTTTGAACCAACCTAATCGAGTCTCATGGCGTTGATTAGCATTTATTTTAAGTTTTCTTAAACTAATTTATTTTTGTTGGATTGAAAGTATAGAGGTTAGCTTTTCTTCAATCTGAGGTTTTTTAAAAAGAAAATTGTGAAATTCGTAGACAGAGATTCGAGAATTATATTTGATTATGAAATCCTCAAAAAAATTTGAAGATCTAGAGTTTGTTCAATATTGTACATCCATGAATATCAACTCTAAAAATATTTCCTCATAAATAAAACTTTTAGAAATTGTTAATGAATATTTTCCAATGAATAAAAACATGGCAAAAAAATTGTTTGATATGTTAGATACGAATGACGAAACATGAGTAATGGAGATTGTTGAGACAACAATGGGTGAAGAAGAAGGAGAAGATAAAAGGGTTATTGGGTAAAACTTAATTTGTAGTTCAAATCTTTCTAATATGTTTCACTTTTGTGTCACTGATACAAAGTAAGAGATGAATTTTATCCACAAAGCATCCACTACGGTTTGTTTGTTATTTACTCGAATGTTTTTGGAATTTTTTATAGAGTTTAAAATATATTTGTACACATAATAGTTAATTTTTTGATAAAAATAAGTGGTTTTAGTGAAATGTAAATTATTAGCTATTTTCTAATGGTTTTGCAGGATAACCATAACTATTTTTCTAAAATAGTTTTATTTTGCTACATTAAAAAAGATCACATGATATCTAATATACTAATGTGTCATGAAAACAAAGAAAATAAAAAACCTCCGGGAAGCATTGATATTATGGAAAATACCATAGGAAGTCTTACTTTCTTTAATATGTTTTTTATCATAACATATGGCATATTCACACGGAGAATAATAGATTATAAAATTCAAATCAAATACAATTTTAACAAATCATTCATTAATCTAAACAAATATTAAAATAGTTTATAATAGTTAAATACAAGGCGGGTATTAATCTAGTCAACACAGTAATAGTTCACTTGTGTCTCTCAAAGGTTGATACCTCAGCTTTTTCAGGAGTTGTAGAGATGCCATGTCAATAAATGAAAAAAGTTGAAATACCAATCAGATTATTTCAATTAGACACATCATCCTAAAATATAACACATCACACATCAGCCTAAATCTCTATTCCTTTGTTCTTGTCTCTCCCAATTCTTCGACAAAATCGATATTTCAAAGTTCTTGCGCCGCCAATTGATCTCATTCGTTTACAGGTACGTTTTCTCTTTAAATTTTCAATCTGTTTTTCTTTCTCTCTTGAATCATTTTAGATCGGTGTAGTTCCAATTGATAATCCTAGAAACAGAATATATAATCTAAATTCAATTCGTTCTCAGTCTTCTTTTGGCTTTAATTGATAAGGAAATCGAGTTCCCAATTCTAATTTGTTTTAAGTCGAACATATGCAATTAGTTTAGTTTTGTCTCTACTATTGTTTGCTTTGATTTGTTGTTAAGATCAAACACTAACAAATGCAACTAGTGTTGTTCTCAGTCTACTCATGTCTGGTTCCATTAGTTAAGATCAAAAACTGTAATTAACAAGTGAATCCTTTTTTCTGGAATATGTATTGCAGATTTGATTCATGATAACCCTTTTAAAAGGGAATCGATGTGTGTGTATCTTAATTAATGATCTTTTTATTGGCTCATGTTCAGTTTTTGGTTACCTTTCCTAACATAGTTCTCTTTTCTTTGATGTGTTCCTGTCGGAATTTTAAACTGGACGATGAGAAGAAAAGAGGATGAAAGTGAAACAGCAATTTGTATGGTCTAAGAAACCATGGAGGGTTTCAGTTCCTCATATGTAGTTGTAGTATATGACGTGTCAATCCAAATGGGTGTGATGCTAGCAATCAAGATGTGATCAGATACAACTAAGTCAAGCCAAATATAAAACGGTTTATCTAACAACCTAAGTAAACATAAACAAAATGCAGAAAGTAAACTAAAGACCAGGCGCTGTCACACACGTCAAGTCAAAAGCAAGAAAAGTGAAAAGGAAAGCAAAAGTAAACAAAACAGAACAGAACTAAACAAGCAAGCGAGAGAGGTAATAGGGATCATAGGGATGAACTAATTGACTAGGGGATCAATTTTATAACCTGGGTACGTAACAAACACAACCTTCTTTAAGGCTAATCCTTTGACGATAGATATCTAAACCAATCAAATCCACTGTCGTGATGAATTATCTCGAACCCAATGACTCAGCATACCCAATTTTGCCAGAGTCAAGCCATTGGACAAGCATAAAGAATCAACCTACCTAAGCCAACATAATTTCCTAACAATAGCTTTGAGTATCATGGGTTCCCAAACACCATTGAAGCATACCCTCTATAGGTTAATATAACTATGTCTCTGGAAAAAGCTAATCAAACAACCTACAAGCACTGTCGTGAAGAGATCATCTAAGATCATATTCAAATTGATCAGAAATGAATAAGCATTAAGCATTCTCACCCAAAAATGATTTAAAGCATTTAAGAACTTTTAAAACTACCAGATTAATCAAGATCCACCCTAATTTAATTCATCCCTAATAACCCTAAGGTTAACTACTCAGATCCTAAAATCATAACTAATTGTTCAAACCCATAAAACTCTAAATCTTATATATAAGATAGATCAGACAGAGATGAGAAGGTTTGATGAAGAAACTAAATGCAAATACTGATTCAATAAAAAGATATCAAAATTACAAAGTAAAAAATCAAGAACAATGAAGAACAAGAGAGAGAAAGTTAAAAGAGGCAAAAAACTAAAGCTGAGATAGCATAGGCGTGGATTTTGACCTACAAGGGGTGTTTATAATAAAATGGTCAAAACCCTAAAAGCACAAGAAGTTAAGATAAGTTTCCAGGAAATCCGGGGAGACCAACTCGACCATACTTGATGGAACCGGAGTCGTCCGAGTCCCCGATCCGGACGTTGACAACCACTCAGACGATCTTGAAGTTGCCCCGGTAGCTCCCCAAATCGACCCAGTTGCCATTACAAGAAGCCGGACCGCATCCCGAGCATACAGGAACAAGTTCGACACGTTTGCCAAAGCTGACATCGAGTTCCTCGACCACGACCCCGGTGACGCACCCGCAAGTCCGCTGACAAGCCAAGCCAACGTGAAGACTACGACCGGTTGGGAAAACCGCGATCAGCTTGTCTTCACTATTACCCAATGGTGAAACAACTCGTGTAAGATGTCAAGAGGTTATACTCTTTTTCCCCTGTTGAGTTTTGTCCCAAATGGGTTTTCTCGATAGGGTTTTTAACAAGGTAACCGTTTTGATGCTCGGGGAGTAATTTCTACGCATAGTTTACTTAGAAGTTTTCATGGATAAGATAAACTATGCATTGCTTCCTGGATCTATCCCGAGGAGGACACACCAATAAAACCTCCTCTTTCTTTTCTCTTTAACTTGTTACTTTGACTTTACCGGATGATATTTTTTTACCGGAGCTTTGTTTACCGCGAATGTAACTCACATCTTTACCCCACTTAGGGTTTCCTTTGCTTCCTTGTATCGCCTATAAAAGGGCTGAACCTCTTTCATTTTTAGGTTACGCTATTTTATAAACAAAACCACTTAGAGACTTTTCTCTTCTTAGTTCTATCGACCCGTCGCCTCTAGATCTAGGTTCCCTTCAAGACTCTTGAGCCGGGCTCGAATCTTGTTGGTTCTGCTGTATCCCGAGCCTCTCCATAGCTCGTGTGTTGCATCTCGGTCCACACTCATCGCTTCCGCTTGTCCCGAATCGAGTTTCTCTTTGGTCATGGCTCTGCAATTGTTCCCATCGCTTCCCGGTCACTCGGCACAAGTTTCTCGCCGTGTCTCGGTCCATCTATCCGTGTATCGATTATCCAGATACTCGGGTTCGTAACAGCTGGTATCAGAGCACAACTTCCTACAAGGTTGTGCTTTTCATTTAAACCATAAAAACCCATAAATATCATCTCTTTGTATCTAGGTCTTTAGTTCATCTCTTTTGCATCCGCAAACTGAAAATGGACTGCTAAATGTTTAGTCTTTCATCCACGTTTGTCTTTCCGTTCGTTTCTGTGTTATTTGCTTAGGTTCTATGCGTGTTCATGTTGATAGAACCCATCCGAGTCCTTTGCATTCACGCGTTAAATCTTGTGGTTGTCATTTGTTGGTTTTAAAATTTGAACGGTGTAGGACTCAGTTGCTTTTTGCGTTTTTTCATGTTACCGAGCAATTTTTAAAATTCCTTTTGCATCCGCTCGTAACCCACGCGCTTGTAACCGTACCATTTGTCTTCTTTTGGTCAAATCCAAATGTTGGGATTAAGGCTTATCTGTATGGTCTCAGGTGACGTAACATTGTCAGGGCTTACCACATGATTACCCAAGGAAGTTACCCCGCTTGATCCGGGAGTTACCGCATTTACCACACGAGGCACTCGGTACTTGGACGCATCACGGGGACTCGTCTCGGAAGCAAGTCCCCCGCCAAAAACCACCTCCCTCACTGGCCGGACGTCTACGCTGACCTCTGGGAACCCATCTCCAACCATCGTCAGTCGCCGGCAATACAGTTGAGCACCATCAGACCTCTGGTACTGGTGTTTACTCACCACCGTCCGTACCAACAATCCATATGTCCGTATCTCCAGACGCTGCTGTATTACTCCGGCCAATCACTGCTGGAACTTTTGCTTCGTCTCCCGTACTTCCGGCCTCCGCCGTTCATACTCCGGCCAGCCACCGTCGGCCATTCTAGCGCTGCTGTCCGTACAACCGGACTTGTCCATACGGATTGTCCAAATACGACCATGGATAACCCGACATGGGAGGTGTACTCGCATCCATTCAAGGGTCCCTGACTCAATTAGGGGAGCGATCGGCCCGAATGGAGGATCAACCTCCACCACCCAAACCCGTTCCACCCGTACCCATGCCTCCTGTACCCGTCCAACACGAACCGGTGGAACCTCCGTATGAGGATTACCCCAAGGCACATCCAGAGCCTCAGAACCGTTGCATGCGAGCTCGCCGAGCCGGAGACAGTCATGAAGATCCCCAGTAGTGTCTCGCTGTACTGGACCTCCGACTCACGTCTCCCACGTTTGCTAGGAAGATCGACCCCGAGGGCTATCTCAACTGGGAATACCGAATGGATCACATCTTTGTTTGTTATGCTTATGACGAGCCTCGAAAGGTCATGTATGGGGCTGCCCAACTCACGGGACATGCGCTTACATGGTGGGATCGCGATGTGGCCGAGCGAATCTGAAACTGGGAAGATCCCATTCGCTCTTGAGAAGTCATGAAGTTTGCCATGCGGAGGCGATACGTCCCACCCCTGTTTCACCGTGATCTCCAGAAGCGTTTCCGACGACTCACCCAAGGCTCCATGTCCGTGGAAGAGTATTTTGAAGAATTCGAACATCTCTGCAACCGGCTACAACTTGACAAGACCGAGGAAACCCTCATGGCTCAGTTTCTTGATGGTTTGAACGATTGCATTGCTCGGAAGGTCAAAAGGCAAAGCTACGATTGTTTTGCAGAAATGATCCACTTCGCTAACCAAGTGGAGCAACAGATCAAGACCAAGGCGTCCCACGCTCCCCAGCTCCGAGCCCAAGGTGTCTGACCTGGTCACTGAATTCATCCCCGAATTCCTCTCTGGCCAAACGCTCCACAATACACGAACCGACCTAAGACTGCCGTAATTGACACCCGCTTCAAGCTCCAAACCCTGGACGCACCCTGGGACGGTCGCCAAGACCGGGAAAGACCTCCCAATGCTACCCGGACTCGGGAAATCATTTGCTTCAAGTGCCAAGGCCATGGCCACTACGCCCGGGACTGTCCAAACCAATGCGTGATGATCATTACCAAAACTGGGAATACGAGTCCCAAGACGAGGACGGGACCGAAGAAGCCGCGAAGGAAGAAGTCGCTAAATCCGATGTGGGGGAAATGCTCATGCCTTGACGCGTCCTAAGTGCCACCAACGTCCCAGACGATCCCAACCAGCGTGATAACTTCTTCCATACGCGGTGTACGGTAATCGGGAAAGTGTTTGGCTTGATCACAGATGGAGGATCTTGCACTAACGTGGCAAGTTCCTATATGGTCAAGAAATTACAACTCACCACCACCGCACATCCCAAACCTTATAAGCTTAGATGGCTAAGAAATAAAACTGTTCTCCACGTAGGGGAACAAGTCATGGTTGATTTTATTGTTGTCCCGTACAAGGATCAAGTCCTTTCCTATGGAAGTTGGCCACGTCTTGCTTGGTAGACCTTGGCAGTTCGATAACGATGCGGTTCACAATGGCCAATCCAACCAATACACGTTTACTCATCTTAACAAACGGATTAGTCTAACGTCACTCTCACCCTCACAAGTCGCTGAATTGCAAGTTAAAGTGAATAAGGATGCTAGCACTAAATCAAACTTTTTGATCAATGCTGGTGTAGTTAGACGTTCATTAAGTGATTCGACTTGTCGCGTGTTGCTAATGGTGTATCGAGAAGTTTTGGTTTCAGGTACCCGGATGAGACCGTGCCCCGGGAGCTCAGGCAACAACTGGAATCCTACTCGGACGTCTTTCCTGAAGACCTCCCACCCGGTTTGTGACCTCTCCGAGGAATCAAGCACCAGATCGACCTAATTCCCAGAGCCCAACTGCCCAATTGGCCAGCCTACCGCGTCAATCCAAAAGAAGTCAAGGAATAGGAGTATCATGTCATGAAACTGATGAGGCAAGGCTATATCCGGGAAAGTTTTAGCCCATTTGCCGTACCGGTTCTACTCGTCCTAAAGAAGATGGGACATGGTGCATGTGCGTTGATTGTCGAGCTGTGAACAACATCACCATCAAGTACCGGCATCCGATGCCACGACTTGATGATATGTTGGATGAGTTGAGTGGGTCCGCTATCTTCTCCAAGATATATCTCAAGAGCGGATACCACCAGGTGAGAATGAGGGAAGGGGACGAATGGAAGACCGCGTTCAAAACCAAGCAAGGTTTGTACGAATGGCTCGTTATGCCATTTTATCCAATGCCCTATCCACCTTCATGAGACTGATGAATCACACCCTCTGGTCATTCATCAACAAGTTTGTGGTCGTCTACTTTGACGACATCCTTGTCTACAGTCGCAGCCTCACCGACCATGTCAAACATGTCGAACTAGTCCTCCGGACCCTCCGAGAAGAGAAGCTATACGCCAACTTGAAGAAGTGTGTGTACGGAGCCTCCGAATTGGTATTCTTGGGTTTTGTTGTGAATGCCCAAGGACTGAGGATGGATACTGAGAAGATCAAAGCCATCCAAGAATGGCCAACCCCGACTAGTATCAGCCATGTTTGGAGTTTTCACGGTTTGGCAAGTTTTTACCGCCGATTTGTCAAGGATTTTAGCATGTTGGCTGCACCTCTTACCACGGTCATCAAGAAGAATGTGGAGTTCCAGTGGGGAGAATTACAAGACCGAGCCTTCCGCGACCTCAAGCACCGGCTTACTCATGCTCTGCTACTAGTCTTACCGGACTTCACTAAGACCTTTGAGGTGGAGTGTGATACCTCGGGAGTAGGAATAGGGGCAGTCCTCACTCAAGGAGGAAGACCCGTGGCATATTTCAGCGAGAAGCTGAGTGAAGCCGCTCTTAACTACCCCATCTACAATCGAGAGTTGTATGCTTTGGTTTGGGCCATGGAAACATGGCAACACTATTTGCTGGCCAAGGAATGTGTCATACATTCGGACCACGAGACGTTGAAGCATCTAAGGGGACAGAAAAACCTGAAGAAGCAGCATGCCAAATGGTTGAAGTTCATAGAAAGCTTCCCTTACGTGATCAAGTACAAGAAAGGCAAGGATAACATCGTTACCGATGCCTTGTCCTGGCGATATGCTTTAATCACCATCATGGAAGCCAAGGTTTTGGGGTTTAAGGGCATGAGGGATCAATACAAGGACGACCTGGAACTGAGTGAAAGCTACTACGACCATGGGAATGGGCTCCACACGATTTTCTATCTTCACGATGGTTTCCTCTTCAAGGGGAAACATTTGTGCATTCCACGTGGATCATTGCGTGAGTTGCTGTTATGGGAAGCCCATGGAGGAGGTTTGGCGGGTCACTACGGTATCGCCAAGACATTGGCCGTGCTACGGGAGTATTTCTACTGGCCAAGGATGAAGATATTGGTGGCCAAATATTGCAGCCAATGCATTACTTACCTTAGGGCCAAGTCCCGCATCCAACCTCAAGGGTTGTATCATCCACTGCTGGTTCCCACTTCCCCATGGGTAAATCTATCCATGGATTTTGTCGTTGGCCTCCCAACCATCTCCCACAAGGACATGATCTTTGTCGTTGTAGATCGGTTCTCGAAGATGGCCCATTTCATCCCGTGTAGCAAGTTCCATGATGCCACCAGCTTAGCCGGGTTATTCTTCCAGGAAGTCGTAAGGCTACACGGCATCCCGCGAACCATCGTGTCGAACCGTGACCCAAAGTTCCTATGCCACTTCAAGAGAACCTTGTGGAAGAAACTCGGTACTAAGCTGTTGTTCTCCACGGCCGCTCATCCCCAAATGGACGGCCAAACGGAAGCAGTTAACCAAACCTTGGGATCCCTACTCCGCGCCACCATCGGACAAAATTTGAGGAACTGGGTCGAATGCATACCGTTAGTCGAGTTTGCCTACAACGGAGCAGTGTATTCAGCCACTAAGCACTCTCCGTTCAAAGTTGTCTACGGTTTCAACCTATTATCACCGATGGATTTTCTTCCCCTACCACCCAGACAACAAGAGGACCAGGACGGTCTATCCAAAGCTGATTTCATGAAGAAACTACACAAGAAGGTTCGGAGAAACACCGTGAGGATGAACGAGAGCATGGCAAAATTTTCCAATAGGGGCCGTCGGGAAGTCATCTACGAACCTGGAGATTGGGTGTGGTTACACTTCAGAAAAGAGAGGTTCCCGGCCAAACGTAAGGATAAGCTATCCTCTCGCGGTGATGGACCCTTCCAAGTCACTGAGCAGATCAACAACAATGCCTACCGCCTAGCATTATCCGGTGAGACCAACATCTCTACTACTTTCAATGTGTCTGACTTGGTTCCATTTGTGGCAGACCATGATCCAGTTTTGAGGACAAAACCTCTTGAAGAGGGAGGGAATGATGGAACCCGAGTTGTCTGAGTCCCCGATCTGGACGTTGACAATGACTCGGACGATCTTGAGGTTGCCCCAGTAGCTCCCCAAATCGACCCAGGTGCCATTACGAGAAGCCGGACCGTATCCCGAGCATGCAGGCACAAGTTCAACATGTTTGCCCAAGCTGCCATCGAGTTCCTCGACCACGACCCCCGCAACGCACCTGCAAGTCCGCTGACAAGCCAAGGCAACGTGAAGACTATGACCTGTTAGGAAAACTGCAATCAGCTTGTCTTCACTACTACCCAAAGGTGAAGACAACTCGTGTAAGACGTCAAGAGGTTATACTCTTTTTCCTCTGTTGAGTTTTGTCCCAATTGGGTTTTCTCGATAGGGTTTTTAACAAGGTAATCGTTTTGATGCCCTGGGAGTAATTTCCACGCATAGTTTACTTAAGTGGATAAGATAAACTATGCATTGCTTCCTGGATCTATCCCGAGGAGGACCCACCAATAAAGCCTCATTTTTCTTCTCTCTTTACCTTGTTACTTTGACTTTACCGGAGCTTTGTTTACCGCGAATGTAACTAGCGTCTTTACCCCACTTGTTAGGGTTTCCTTTACTTCCTTGTATCGCCTATAAAAGGGTTGAACCTCTTTCATGTTTAGGTTACGCTATTTTATAAACAAAACCACTTAGAGACTTTTCTCTTCTTAGTTCTATCAAGCCATCGCCTCTAGATCTAGGTTCCCTTCAAGACTCTTGAGCCGGGCTCAAATCTTGTTGGTTCCGCCATATCCCGAGCCTCTCCATAGCTCGTGTGTCGCATCTCGGTCAACACTCATCCCTTCCGCTTGTCCCGAATCGAGTTTCTCTTCGGTCACGGCTCCGCATCCGTTCCCATCGCTTCCTGGTCACTCAGCTCGAGTTTCTTGCTGTGTCTTTGGTTCATCTATCCGTGTATTGGTTATCCGGACCCTCGGGTTCATAAAAATACTGGTCGAGTGGTGTGGTCGAGCTGGTTCAGGCTCCATTTTGACATGTCTTCACTCTTCAGGATGTATCTTCCAAACGGCTGAATGGAATGCTTCAATTCTTGTCCCATGTGAATTTTGACTCTTCTATCTTTCCAATGGTATAAATAAATCCCAATTTAGTTCACGGGAAGGTCTTCAAATGTTGCCAAACTTCTGATGCTCTGAAGCTGTCCAACGTCTCCTTATCTCCAAAAGCTCCAAAAGCTCCAAAAGTACCTAAAATCAACTTCAAAATGCAATATATATGCAATGCTCATGTAAAGGACCCTAAATTTCAAAAGGAAGTGAAATATGCATATAATGGTATAAACAGGGAATTAATATGCACTAATATGATTATAAATGTATGCTTAAAACTGGTAAAATGCAGTGTTATCAACTCCCCCAAACTTATCATTTGCTTGTCCTCAAGCAAAATAGAAAGGATGAGATGAAAGGTGTAGTGTGAAAATTAGGATACAAAACCTTAGCAGACTAAATAAACCTCTGACCTCAATGTCATAGTTAACAGGTCTAAAATGCAGTACAAAGAAGTCTTACTTAAAAACCTAGCCATGCTCATCACAACAGAACTTATCAATCAGACTCAGCCTCAATCAAGCATTCAAAGTAAACTATCCTTTTAACATTAATTAAGCGTGAATAGTGGATCATGCTACACATTAAGTAAGAACTCATCTGGTTTATGGACTGGGCTTAAGAGATAAAAATGATCTCTTCTTCCTCTGGTTTATGCGTTTACTAACAGGGATCTCTCACAGAATTGATTGAACTTTAGGAGAATGCTAAAGGTAAAAGCCAACTGATGCATACAAGAATAGATTCCCATCTACCCAAGCACACACACTACTGATTTTCCCTAACTCTAAACACATAACTGATCCTAGCTCTAAACCCTTTTCTTTTCACTAAAGGTATTCATTCTTTTCTCATTCTGGGATCAATATTTTCTGATTTTCTTCTAAGGAGAGGATTGCATTCATTTCTTTTTTACTTCTAGCGGAATTGGGGATTTTTTTTCTTTACTGCTAGGCTCTGACTCGACCCCTTTGGTCGAGTAAAGTGATCGAGTGAATTTTCACACACTAATTTTTTTTTGTTTTTTCTCTTCATAGAGCCTTCCCATATCATATATAAACTTCCCAAATCCTTTACTAGATATATATTTTTATTATCCTCTCCAAATAAATATTTTTAGCACTCTCTTATCTTTTTCTTTCTTTTCTCACTCTTTTGTTTTCTTTCCCAGACTCAAACTAATGCCTATTTCGAATTTCCTATCCTAATCTGGTCCAAAAAGCGTGGACCAGAGCCTATATGGGAACCTATGCTTGTCGGCCTAAATCTGAAACTTTCTCTTAAGTTCAATCAAAAATTAGGCCTTCCACTCAGAATTTATCAGGGTCTGAAAGGTTTGGTGCTTTGGGGAACTGCTCCAATGATGGGAGCAGCTATTTGGATCAACAAGAGTGGTAAAAAGGATAAGGAGATCCAAATATGTATAGGGTATCCATGAGTTCATACTGTAATTTATAACATGATAATCTTTTATCAGATTAGGTTCAAATTATTAAGGACAGCATTAAAGATCACATAAAGTTTTAACTAAGTAAGAATGCTAAATCTGATTCCAAACAGGGTTCAGCCTTATGTTTCAAACTTAGGTGCAAGCATTAGAGAACTAGAAACTATGGCACTGAAGCCATATGTTTGGTTCTTAAGCTTATTAGGTTTAATCCTCATTATTTCCTATGCAAATGTACAGTCCTAAATGAAATGCTACTAGACTCAATCCTAAAATACAAATGATATTACATGAACACTCTGTTTTTATGAAATAGTTTTCAGAATTTTTCAAATTTTTATGGGTTTTAAATGCACATAGATGCTGACTCAAGTATGCAAATTTTGAATAAGAAAATAGAAAACATGGTCAAATGAATCTCTCATACCCTCCCTCAAACTTAAATTACATAGTCCCTTATGTAATAAAAATTCAAAGAAAGGTTTGAGAGATTTAAAAACAAAGCTAAACAAAATGGTGTTGTTGAGCTTCACAAATTGCTTTTCTGAATCCAAAGCAATTTTTTCTTGACCACTCATGATTTGCTATAGCATGTCTGTGATGTCAAGATCCTCTGCATTTGTCACCTGAGGTTGCTGAGTAACAAAACCTGTAGATGGCTGTTTCTCATGATCCTGTTGGTATCTTCTATAGTGGTGCTGCTGAGTTGGAAAGCTTTGGTGTTGATGGTAAGGGTTGAAAGAGTGGTGTTGAGGCTGTTGCTGTTGTATGTTATAGAACTGAACTTGTGGGACTGCCACGTTTTTGCTCCTATAGCCATACTCCATGTTTGATGATTGCAACCTCTCACCATATCCATACTGGTTTCCTGGAGCATAATTCCAATCTTGATGAAACTCTCTTGGGATGAACGTCTCATAAGCTCCTTGATGGCTTGGGGGAGACCAAGCATTATTTTGTTCTTGTGCTTCCAGAATCTGCTTCAACAAAGAATGCACATCGGTATCCATAGGTACCTGATGCAAACAGATCAAGAAAGAAACACAGAATTAGTAATTTGAGAGTATACTGAAAAAAACAAACTTGATCTTAAAAGATCTGAAATCCTAAATGTAACAAACAGACACCCAATTGGCAACGGCGCCAAATTGAAACAGCAAATTTTATGGTCTAAGAAAGCATGGAGGGTTTCAATTCCACATATGTAGTTGTAGTATATGAGGTGTCAATCCAAATGGGTGTGATGCTAGCAATCAAGATGTGATCAGCTACAACTAAGTTAAGCCAAATATAAAATGGTTTATCTAACAACCTAAGTAAACAGAAACAAAATGCAGAAAGTAAACTAAATACCAGGCGCTATCACACACGTCAAGTCAAAAGCAAGAAAAGTGAAAAGGAAAGCACTCAACCAGAGTGGTCGAGTGGTTTGGTCGAGCTAAGCAAAAGTAAAGAAAACAGAACAGAACTAAACAAGCAAGCAAGAGAGGTAATAGGGATCATAGGGATGAACTAATTGACTAGGGGATCACTTTCATAACCTGGGTACTTAACAAACACAATCTACTTTAAGGCTAATTCTTTGACGATGGATATCTAAACCAATCAAGCCCACTGTCGTGATGAATGATCTCGAACCCAATGACTCAGCATACCCAATTTTGCCAGAGTCAATACATTGGACAAGCATTAAGAATCAACCTACCTAAGCCAACATAATTTCCTAACAATAGTTTTGAGTATCATGGGTTCCCAAACACCATTGAAGCATACTCTCTCCAAGTTAATATAACTATATCTCTGGAAAGAGCTAATCAAATAACCTACAAGCACTGTCGTGAAGAGATCATCTAAGATCATATTCAAGTTGATCAGAAATGAATAAGCATTAAGCATTCTCACCAAAGAGGATTTAAAGCATTTAAGAACTTTTAAAACTAACAGATTAATCAAGATCCACCCTAATCTAATTCAACCCTAATCTAATTCATCCCTAATAACCCTAAGATTAACTACTCAGATCCTAAAATCATAACTAGTTGTTCAAACCCATAAAACTCTAAATCTAATATATAAGATAGATCAGACAGAGATGAAAAGGTTTGATGAAGAAACTAAATGCAAATACTGATTCAATAAAAAGATATCAAAATTACAAAGTCAAAAATCAAGAACAATGAAGCACAAGAGAGAGAAAGTTAAAAGAGGCAAAAAACTAGAGCTGAGGTAGCATAGGCGTGGATTTTGACCTACAAAGGGAATTTATAAAAAATGGTCAAAACCCTAAAAGCACAAGAAGTTAAGATAAGTTTCCAGAAAATCCGGGGAGACCAACTCGACCATACTGGTCGAGTGGTGTGGTCGAGCTGGTTCAAGCTCCAATTTGACATGTCTTCACTCTTCAGGATGTATCTTCCAAACGGCTGAATGGAATGCTTTGATTCTTGTCCCATGTCAATCTTGACTATTTTAGCTTTCCAATGGTATAAAGAAATCCCAATTTGGTTCACGGAAAGGTCTTCAAATGTTGCCAAACTTCTGATACTCTAAAGCTGTCCAACGTCTCCTTATCTCCAAAAGCTCCAAAAGCTTCAAAAGTACCTAAAATCAACTCCAAAATACAATATATATGCAATGCTCATGCAAAGGACCATAAAAATCAAAAGGGAGTGAAATATGCATATAATGGTATAAACAGGGAATAAATATGCACTAATATGATGATAAATATATTCTTAAAACTGGTAAAATGCAGTGTTATCAGAAAGTGATGGTCTTACTGTTCAAATCGCAAATGAGCACTAATGACTGCAAGTGTTACAGTTGCTCGAGTGTTAGAACGGAGGACTCAAAATGAGATTGATAAGATACTAACTGTGAGTATTCTGTTTTTGTTATTCACTTTTTCGTTTTTGTGTGACCCTTTTAATATCATCTGGTAATTGACTTTTTCAATTTTTAGTTCAGTTGCTTTGGTTGAACAAGTTAATATAAACAGACTATAGATTCAAAATACAAGATCTTTTTTGTTTTCCATGATAATTTTAGTTATTCTGAGAGAGAATGAGTAGACAAATACAAGCTTAACCATTTAACAATGAAGAAAGTTCATCTCATATTCTTTAAATACGTAGGATGCATTTAATATTAGGGAATAAGGGATTTGATATGAAATTGGACCAGTTTATTTGTGTTCATTGTCTGCAGTTAAAAACTGCTGATGGTTGATCATTTCTCATATAAAAGTTGTATATAAATTTTTTCAATCATATTAGATTTCTTTAAGACTTGCAATTGATAAAAAAAATAGTAATTTAAGAAAGACTAAATTCAGAGTAATCATGTATGTGGTCATGTATGTAAATTCAGAGTAATCTGTAGATTGTTCATGCAGTGTAGCACGGGGATTTTCCTGAAATCTAAGGTTTTTGTTCTTTACTTAATTCTCTACTTCATACTCTAATTATTTCTGTTACAGATGCGAACAATATTTCATTAACCTATGTGCAGGTTACATCAATGGCTGAAAGAAAACAAGATTTGGCTACTCTCTTTCCGCAAAAATTTTGTCTTGATAAACTCAAATCAGGGAAGAACAAGCAAAAGTCATTCTTTGTGTCTTACGAATGTGGGAAGCCAGAGACTTCAAACTCAATGGAACACTTATGAGTCTCTATCTTTAACTTCTGGATGAAAAGGTAAACTAATTAATAACTCCCTTATATTTTTGTCTAATTTCAATTCATAGAGATAGAGTTTTAAAAATATTCAGTTCTAACTGTAATGTAGGATACTCTGATTCAAGGATCAATCCACCATCGTAAAATTCATACATTCAAAGGTCTGCTGGAAGAAGGAACAATATACCTCAGCAACTTTGAAGTTGTCTAGCCACTACAAGGTGTCAGACAATCCATACACTATTAGATTTATGGACACAACTGAAATCGTCAAAGTTGCTGAAGAAGACTGTTCTATCAAGCCTGAAAATTTCAGAGTATACAACCAACCTGCACTTGCTTTGTATTTCACTACAATTATTCATCTATGTATATAATATGTATTCTTAGATTAATATACTAACATTCCTGATTTATTTTATGGACTAGATGTCGTGGGGCAAGTTCTACAAATACAAGGCTCAAATCCGGATGACTCAAAATCGAATGTGAAGATTGTATTGGTCCTTTTGCTACATTTTTCACTTATTAATGTTTTACCTTCATTTTGTATTACAAAGAGAATAAGTTATTACTTGATTTACATCAACTCAACCATAAGTGTAACTCTTTGGGATGATCAAGCATCTGAATTTCGCCATAAATTTCAGCAAAGTGGTCGAGACTGCCATGTCATTGTTGTCACTTTCTTGAACCCAAAAATATTTGCAGGTAATACTATATTTATTAACTTTTCAGAAACCAAAACGTCTTTAGATAGTAACAAATCTGTTCTTGACTCTTCATTCTTAATTTTTTGAATATTTTAATTTCTTGAGTATGGTTTATGTTAAAAACAAGTGCATATAGGCTTTTTTATTATTGTATGTTAAGCAGCAAAACTCACTAGGTTGTACATGTCATATCGTTTTTTTTAACCGAATATATAGTATTTCTTAATGTTAAAACAAAAGAAAATACAAAACCTGAAAAAATAAACAATTGGAAATTTTAAAACATGAATGATCAAAGAAACCAAAGCAGGAATCGCAAACCAACTAATACGCAATAGCCAATAGAAAAATATTTCCAGAGATTAAGAAAAAAGTTATACAAGAGCAGGTTCATCATCATGAGTACTTAATTTTATTACTTTTAAGTTAAACTTTTGGTGGAAGAGATGTCGAAACTGCACACATATTTGTCAACAACATAAGAATTGAACAGAATCTAAGAACAGATAAGAGAAATTCAAGAAAAGAATAAGAAAAAGTTGGAGATTTTAGATAGAAATGCATAAATTGGTTTTAAGATAAAAATACAATTTTCTGGGGCTGGTGGACTATACTTAGTTCTCCATTACAATTTTCATAGTCATTGACATGTCTAAAAAAAACACAAATCTGGTTAAAAAATAAACTAACACGAAACATACATTAAAAAATAATATTAGTGTAAACCGGAAAACAAATATTAGAAACTAATCCCGCAGCGTAGCGTCTATTTCAAGTGTTATATTAACAGTTTTACTGTCACATTATTGTTAATTATTTTTCTAATGCTTTTATAGGACAAAAATTATTTATCTAAAATAGTTTTGACATTAAAAAAATCACATAATCTTGTATAATAAAGTAAGGTTCCATTATGTGGAGCTCTGAGACGCTGTCACGTGTCTACTTACACCTCTTTTTTAGATTTTCTTTTTTTTAGTTTTTTTTTTGTATTCAACTTTCTAATTTATTTTAATATAATTCCTTACATAAAAAAATAGAAATCCAACTGATATAACATTAGATTAAAACATACTATATAACATTAGATTAAAACATATTGATTTTTTTTATCTTAAACAATTTGTATTTCTAAATTTAAAATAATCAAAAACTTTAGATACCTCGTTCAGATAAAATATACTTTAAAAAACATGTATTAAAAATCCATAATTTATAAATAACCTATCCATTTAACAATAAAAATATTAATCTTATATAATTTTTTTAAAAATCCATGTATTTACACCATCCTGTTTTTATAACACAAATAAAAATCCAAAATTTATAAATAACCAATCCATTTTAACAATTAATCTTGCATTTGTTATGTTAATTCATTTAGAAGATTTCTTGTATTCAAATTTTAACTAATTTCAAATATCAGTTTTATTACTATACTTATCTCAGTTTTCAATTAAAAAACATGTATTTACACCATCCTATTTTTAATAATATTTAAAAAACCCAAAATTTATAAATAACCAATCCATCTAACAATTCATCTTTTATTTGTTATGTTAATTCATTTGAAAACAACCAGTTAAAGATTCATCTTTCTGCCCGAGACTTTGCATGTTTGTTGAGAGTAAATGAAAAAAATTTACATGATAAAATGAAAGACTAATTCTTAAATTTCTAAATATAAGCAAATTTTAGAAATTTTTTTTTTGTTATTATATATATTGATAATTCTTATCATTAAGTTAGGTAGCATCGATGTGTAGATGTTACTTTCTTAATATTGTATCTTTATGTAATTATAAAACTTTGTGTATTAGAAGAACACATCATTACTTAAAATTCAAATATCTAATTCAAACAATTCAAACATCACTTTTATTACTACATTTATCTCAGTTTAAAATCGCAATGATGAATACTTTAAAATACCCTAATTTTTTGTCATTCATTTATTTCATAATGTAATTTGTTTCAGAAAATCTTTAAATGTCAAGTTTAAACAATTAACCAAAAGTGTAACCTATTCCACAACTTTAATTGTCAATCTTTATTAACTTCAACCAAAATCGTAACATATTCCAAATTGTAACATTTCCAAAATCCATTTTATTTAAATATTACATTAACTCCACATAATTTTATTTTTCAAAACCTTTATATTTTAGTCATTTATTTCAGATACATAATAAATCCATATTGTTCTTCTTTCCACAACTTTCCTTTCTCCCTCCCAACACGTACAGTTGTCAATATTCCCTCTCCAATATCTCTCACCACCTCTGAATCATTCCTTCAGCTTTCTCCATATTTGATTCTTGCAGCAATTGACAATAAGATAAACTATAACCAAAACTCTCAGCGTATAGTTGTTCGTCTCTTACATTCATGGGAGGCTCGTAATTTAAAATGCAATATTTTTTTACTGAGCGTTGAGACCTTGCTCTTGGATGAAAAATATGATACAAAAAACTTCATATTCGTATCAAACAAACTCAAATACCGTTTTCTAAATTTTTTAATTTTTCTATATCTAGACTAATGTCATACAAACAACTATCCACCCCCGTCATCTTCATAAGTTTAAGAGTCAACTTAAAGAAGGCACCTTATTCTCCATATCATGTTTTGATGTCAAAAAACAGCTTGATAGGTACAACGGGATTGGCATTGGTACAAGATTACTTAAGATTTCTACAAAAAATACTACCATCAAAAAAACCTGCTTACATGAATAGTATCACTAAATGATTATATGCATCCTAACACCAATGTCAATCCCGTTATGGTAGAGAATATCATGATATTTAGTTTTATTTTCAATTTTTCTTTGTCATCAAAATGTTAGTATCTAAAAGTCAGTTTCTCAATTTACAATAACATGTTTAATATTTCATTTTTATTTAGGTTCACAAAAGCTTTTAGAATATTCACATCAAACTCTTTATGAGATTATCTTATATTAGTAAATAACAAAAAATATTTAGAATTGATATCATCTGAAAAGCAAATTACAATAAAGCTTTAATCATATCAAAGTGTGTTTATATATTCAAGACTTATTAATGTCACACTCACATGAGTTTATAAGTACTATAAGTGGTTTATTTTATGTTTTATATTTTTTTTATTAATATTGCAACTGGTTCAACACAATTATTATAATTTCAATATCCATTTCTACCTAATACATTAAATTTTATTGAGAAATTCATACACATCCATTTTTTAAATACCATTGAAATTCTAAAATTTTAAATTGTGATTAAAATTGTTCATAGACTTTTATAAATTATGGTACTTGTAACATATGGCATATTTTCCTATAACCTAATTATGTATTCTCTTTGTTTTAATAAAAATAATTCACATAACACTATTAATCATATTATTTTAAAATTTTATTTTGGTTAAAAATATATTGTTTTCCTTAAATTTCTCAAATACTGTTCATTTACATGTTTGTGTATATAACTATAAATTGAATAAATATATTAGATGTTTCAGTTATTTATTGTTATTTAATTATTTTAAAATAAGGGTAAAATAAGCAAAAATCTAGGAAAAAATAACCTTAATTAAAACATGTATTATGTAGTCTAATATCTCTATTTTGGCCATATGTAGCATATTTTTCTATACCTTTTTTAATAATTCACATGAATTTATTATTTAAATATTTTGCAATGTATTTTCAGTAACTAAATATTATTCTTAATAGATAGAAAAATAAGATGTATATCACATTTTTTATCAATTATGTATAAAATAAATACATATATACTAAATCCGCGCACCGCATGGGACTTCCCCTAGTATCTGATATACTAATGTGGCACTAAAACAAAGAAAATAAAAAAAACTCGGGAAAGCATTAATACTATAGAAAAGATTAGGGAAAGCATTACTTCTTTTAATATGTTTTTTATCACAAAATATGCCACATTCACACGGAGAATATTAGATTATAAAATTTAAATCAAATACAATTTTAGCAAAACAATCATTAGTTTAAACAAATATTAAAATAGTTTATAATAATAAAATACAAGACGGTTTATTAAAACAAAATACTCAATTGTTCATAGAAAATATTTTACTAAAACAAAATATAATCAAATTTAAAAATAAAAAATCTTATGGCGTAGCGCGGGTATTTATCTAGTTAATATCAAAAATCAAAAAAAAATTTGAAAGTGTACTCTAAAAAACTCCAAACTTTTAGGTTAGATGAAAATTAGTAGAATGTTATTGTTGCAAAGGAGGGAAATTAAAGATAGAAAAGAAATAATAAGAGAAAATAAAAAAGATGGATATAAATTCGCAAACCTTGATGAATAGTCGTTTATAGATTTATTACTTTTTTTTAACTGCTACATAACATTTTCTTTACAATAAATTAATTTAATTAAAGTAAAAATTTAAGGGCCAATGAGGTTGAAATATTAACTTCTAAATGCAAACAAAATAAGTTCAGAATTTAATAATTTCTAAATTTCCAATGCTGAGATTCCTTTATATATTTTTAGTTACGAAAACAAAATTGCAATATGCATTTCATTATTATGACATGCTAATTGATAGTTTATTATCTATTCAACAATAAATCACATTGCATGAAATCAAAAATACCAACAAAAAAAAAAAATCTATGCAAAAAATGAATTCATTGAATTTAAAAACCTGCAAAAATATTTGTTTTACACCTACCAACATTGTAAAAGATAAAATATTTATATAACTACTTTCCATTAATAAACTAAAATTTCTGTTACAAAGAAGAATAAATTTATTTTCTCAAATTCATGGTTAATTTTATACTTTAATAAACACTATCATTCATATTACATCACAAAAAAAGTTTAGTCTAAATTATATAAGTTACTTACTATATAAATCTTAGTTTTAAATAAAAATAAAAATAAAAACTAACTGAACATATTTCAAAATATATTTATTTTAAAAAATATTACAAATATCAAAAATATTAAATTCAAACCCATACAACTGAGGGGACATTTTCTTGTAATATATATTAGATACTTCCTTGTAACTTGTAAGGAATGCAGAGGTCTACTGTAAATTTGACTATATGCATGCATGTATGTGGAAAGAAGGATCACTAGTTATATAGCTAAGACCATCTCCATCAATGGATCCTTAGCAGATTTTAAGGGATGCTTAGCCCATTAAACCTTTAAAATTAAATCAAAAGAAATTAAATAGGTAAAGATTAATACTTAAACAAGGATTTTAAGGAGCGGTACTTAGGGGTACTTAACATGACGTGTCATGTTTTGAGTGGACGTGCACTGTGTGAAAAATCAGAGTTTTTTTACACATGCGATTTCTTTTGTTTCTGATTTTTAAATCTATATTTTTTATACTTTTATGTCATGTATGTTTAAAATTTTATAAATACAATAATATGGGAGAACTTCAAAAATACCACTACAAGGGTGTCTATTTTCAAAAATACTATTGAAAGAAGTCAAATTTCATTTATAACACTATAGGTATGTATTTGATGAATTGATTTTAGTGAAAATCATGATTAATTGTTGGGAAATTCTCAAAAGTAACATAAAATTAAAACTTTTATTAAAATGAAATTCTCTTATATTATTATTTTTAGAACATTTTGTATTTTATTATTATTATTTTTTGTATTTTAGAACACTTTGTAATTTTGTTAATGTTGAGTAGAAGGTTTGCCCACAAAATAAATGATTAAAAATAAATAAAATTGTAAAACTTAAAACAAAAATTATACTCTCTCTGCTTCATTATAAGTGTTGTTTTGTGTTTTCAATGCATTAGTTTTGTAAGACTTATAGTATTACCTTTATTATTTTAATGTATTAACCAATGAAAAAAAAGTATGGTATATTAATGAGGGATAAAATAAACAAATTCATATTTTTTTTAATTATTGTGCAAAAATCTTAAAGTACAAATAAAGTAAAACAAAGAGGGTAATTAATTATCCCGCATAATGGTAAGTTCTAGTAATTAGATGTTAGACAATGAATAAGATAGGGAGACAAGAAGAGCCTAGAAAACATAGATACGAAAACGATAGAGATGTGTTAGAGCAAAAAAAAAAAACAATAGAGAGAGAGAGAAGAGTTAAATGTCTTTATATAATCTTGTGGGTCAAAAAGTGAATACTTCATCCTCTGTATTTTCAAACTCTTATCTCTACGTGTGCAGAAACCTCACCATTAGATGATAAGTAGAAGACAAAACTTACAGCCAAATTGACAAAACTTATCTCTCTCCAAAACATTTGGTCCATACGATAAAGCAAGTTGAAGAATTAAAAAAAAAAAGAATACTAAGAAGAAGAAGAAGAAGAAGAGGAAGAAGAGGAAGAAGAAGAAGAAGAGGAAGAAGAAGAAGAAGAGGAAGAAGAAGAAGAAGAGGATGAAGCATGAAATGATGAACGTCAAGCCACGATGCATATCCATCTTCTTTCTTCTCTTTGCTTTGTTTCTTGGAAATTTTGTAATTCAAGCAGGTCTCAATATTTCACCTCTCCTTCAGATTCATCCTTCTTAGTTTCAAACTAGTAACTCCACTTTAATACAGCCAACACTGAATAATTATTTTTATTTTTTGCAAACTCTCTCATTTGTGTGTGTGTGTTTTTGTTTTGAGTCAGCCTCAAGACCTCTTTCTATGGAAGATACGGTCTCACTTTCCTCACAAGTACATCACCTGGTAAATTTCCATTTTTTCAGTAATTAGTACATAATATATGTTTAATATATTTGTATATAATGTTTAATTTGAAAATATTGTAAAGCAGAACTCAAAGAGGAGACATATGATAGGGTCGACGGCACCAACTTGTACGTACAACGAGTGCAGAGGTTGCAGATACAAATGCAGAGCTGAGCAAGTCCCAGTTGAAGGCAATGACCCTATCAACAGTGCCTATCATTACAGATGTGTTTGTCATAGATAATAATAGGATAATTAATCTCTTCTTTTTGCCTTCATTGCAATTTTTGTATGACTTAATTGCAATTTCTTTTTTGAATGAGATTTTTTGGTCAACAATATTAGTTTTTCTGGTTTTAATATTTTTTTTATTAGTTCATTAGTAATAGTTTAATTAAGATCAATGACCTTGTGTGCATGGGATAGTATGTTAAGGTTCTTGTTGGTACGTGTTGGTATTGGTGTTGATGATGATGATGGGGATGATGGTGGTGATGATGATGATGATGATGATAAAATTTGGGTGGGTGGTTGTATAAGCATATAAGTATGTTAAAAACCGGAGAGAGCAATCACATGGCCATGTGGTCCAAATTTAAGACATAAGTTAAGAAAGGGTCACATGAGGGAACTAGAGTTGGTATGTTTGTAATAGTAGCCCTCTATCTTTTGTTTTGTTACCTACACATTATGACAATAAGCATTAAAGACATTTGTTCCATTAGGATCTTTACAGTGTTCCAGAATGTTATGTCTGCTCCTCCCTCTCGTTTGGGTTTTTCTACTTCTCATGAAGATCCTTTTTAGTAACAAAAAGTTATAAATTCATTTTATGGGAACTGATATATTCAAACTCATGATTTAATCTAAAGTCGTTAAGGTGCTAGGCGCCCCTAGAATGCATGGATTTGAGTTAAATTGGAAGTATTAAGCGATCAGTTAACTTTGATGGATTTGGGGCAATTAAGCGGGTTAAGGCGGTTTAATTTAACCTAGTTTTCTTTTATTATTAGATTTAAAATACTTCAAACCGATATTTTTAAGGCAATAGTCTAAAAGAAAATAAATGTTTTTTTAATTAACACTAAAACCCACGAAGGCACGTTTCATCGTTCTCTCTTCTCCGAAATTATATGTTTCTTCAGACCAGTTCTCTCAATTGCAGAGACATGCATAATCTATTTATTGGGAATGTTCTAAAATTATTTGTACTTTATTTTAAATAAAGTGTAACATTAAGGTTTGACATTCGTATATTATTTGGTGATCAAAATGTTTTGTTAGAACCCACTTATAATTTATGGGTGTATAATCTCATTGCTAATATTATACGAACATACATGGTCATATACTTAAGCAGACTGGATCAAAACATAATTGGATGTAACTTATTATATTAAACCAATGTTGGATTTTCTGTTTATAAGATAAATTGAAATAATAGTAAATATACATATATAGATACAGGAAAAATGCTCATTTAATTCCTCAAGTATTTGGAATTATTACATTTATTCCCCAACTATATGTGCATAGAATAAATCTTTAAGTTTAGTTTGACTTTGCAAAATTAGACTTCACTAACATTAACTTTAAACAATAATTATAAATAATTAGTCACATTAAATCTAACTAGATAAATACCCGCGCTAAACTGCGAGGTTTTTTACTTTTAAATTTGATTATATTTAGTTTTGGTAAATTGTTTTTAATGAACAATTGAGTATTTTTAATAAACCGACTTGTATTTAACTATTATAAACTATTTTATTATTTGTTTAGATTAATGAGTGATTTAAAATTGTATTTGATTTGAATTTTATAGTCTACTATTCTCGGTGTGAATGTACCATATGTTATGATCAAAAGAAGACATATTAAAGGAAGTAAGGCTTCTCATATTCTTTTCCACAGTATCAATGCTTCTCCGAGCTTTTTTATTTTATTTTTGTTTTAATTATACATTAATATATTAGATATCATGTGATCTTTTTAATATAGCAAAATAAAATTATCTTAGAAAAATAGTTATGGTTTATACTGCAAAACCATTAGAAAATAGTTAATAATTTATATTTCACTAAAAACACTTATTTTTATCAAAAATCTATTATGTGTGTAAACATATTTAAACTCTATAAGAAAGTTTAAAAACATTTGAGTAAATAACAAACAAACCGTAGTGGATGTTTTGTGGATAAAATTCATCTCTTACTTTGTATCAGTGACACAAAAGTGAAACATATTAGAAAGTTTTGAACTACAAAATCAGTTTTATAGTCAAAACTTTTATTTATATTTCACATAAAGTGCAACTCTGACCTCATAACCCTTTTCTTTTCTCCTTCTTCTTCACCCATTGTTGTCTCAACAATCTCCATTACTCATGTTTCTTTTTCGTATCTAACATATCAAACAATTTTTTGCCATGTTTTTTTTTTATAGTTTTTGTTCATTGGAAAATATTCATTAACAATTCCTAAAAGTTTCATTTATGAGGAAATATTCTTAGAGTTGATATTCATGGATGTACAATATTGAACAAACTCTAGATCTTCAAAACAATTTGAGAATTCCATAATCAAATAGAATTCTCAAATCTCTGTCTAAGAATTTCACAATTTTCTTTTCAAAAAAACTCAGATTGAAGGAAATCCAAGCTCTGTACTTTCAATACAACATAAAGAAATTAGTTTAAAAAAACTTAAAACCAATGCTAATCAACGCCATGAGACTCGATTACGTTGGTTAAAAATTAGGTAATCAACATATGTATTTTTATTCATGGTAAAAGATAAAAATTATATGGTATGTATAATCAAAATGATTTTATTTGTTTACTAAAATTTTCATTAATTTATTCATGGTAAAAAGATAAATATTATAGGATGTGTATAATTAACATGATATGATTCGTTTATAAAATTTGTTTAATTTATTCATAGTAAAAAAATATTATGATTATTATAAGTGTATAATTACAATGATTTGATTGCTTTACACAAATTTTTCATTAATTAATGAGTCATCAAAAATCTGATGTACTTATGTGTAAAAAATAAATGTTCTCATTGGTTATACAATTTTTTTCATTAGTTGACATGTCATTCTCAGAATCAAAGTAAAAGCTGATGTATCAACACCATAAGAGGCATCTGACTTATTATCGTGTTGATTTTTTCATCTTCTTCATAGGCTTTTTCTCCAATTTTTCCTCCCAAACTGTAAACCTTAACACAATTTCAGATACTGACCATAGGAGAATTGCATTAGAAATATCATGAAGTTCATCAAGAGAAATGTAAATCCTTACCCAGAAATGTAATTTGTAAAAGCTAAATATTTTTATAGATGATATATCTTAATATATATATTCTCATGCATGCCTTGAGCTATATACCTAAAAATGATATGATTTCACGATTTTCATCATTTTCTATTAGTTGGTTCTTATTCACCACACTATTTTCAATCTCTAATAGAGACCCCACCATTTTCCTCACTCATTCATATCCATATTTGTACATGAGAAATGGTTATGATGTAATCAACTCTCTCAAAGTGGATCTATGTCGTTTCGATCTCCTCTCTTTTGAGAGAGATCAATTATGATGTCCTCCATTTGGAAGAAATTATTTCCACACTTTTTGTCCTCTGTACTCTTAGATTCTCTTGTCTAAATGTTTCATAAACCTAAAATACTATGCAATTTTTGAATCAATTTGTTATATTGAGTCTATAAAATATGAAAATTGTGTCAAAGAACCACACATAATTGTTTAGTGTTTATCTTGAATCTCATTTTAGTACTCCTAACAGTTTATATATAAGATCAGCTCTTGACATTTTTGCTGCCACTAGTTTGCGTATTTAGCTCACTAAGATTGACGTTGATGTTCATTCTCTAACTCAACCAATTTGTATAATAAATTTGCTTTGATTATATTCAGTCAGTTTTTCTCCATTTAATTATTTCGAAGTTTTTTGAAAATATATACTAGAAATAAAAGTTCAAATTTTATTGAAAACTAAATAATAAGACTTAACATACATATTAAAAAAGAAGTACATGATAAAAAAAGAAGAAGATTAAATACATGATAAAATAAGTATTATTTTACTTCTTTTTCTAATATATATGTTAAGTCTTATTGTTTAATTTTCAATAAAATTTGAACTAATGTCAAAATTTAGTCGATCAGCTAACACATATCATCATCCTCTTATTTATAATTAACATGATATATATTGATTATTAAATTTTCTTTTACTAATAATAAAGGATTATTTTTATTAAACTATATTAATAATTTTCTTTTAAGATTATATTCTTTTTAAAAAATTTCTTTATTTTATGGAAATTTTACATTATTTTTATAAAATAATATTAATATATAGTTTTGTTTTAAGATTGAATTCCTTTTTTAATTTTCTTTTATTTTTTTCTGATAATTTGTGGTTTTATTTAGTTAAATAAGTGTCAAAATCTGATAGTTTTAATTGACACGTGTCACGATCAAATGAGTTACTAACTTTGAATCATTCGTCTTTATATAATAAAATTTATTTTTGTCAACCGAATTTGAGCCAAACCGAATTAAACCAAACTGAATATAAACCAACCGAATATAAACCAAACCGAACCGAATCCAAACTTAAATATTTTTAATATATTTAATTAATCATTGCACGTGCCCTTCAAGCGCATCCAGCAAATCTCTCTTTCGTCACCTGAGCCACCATAGACATATCAAACCAACTCTTTCCTAAAATATCACAAACAAATTTGATAAAAAAACAAAACAAAACGTCATAGTTTAAACACGATTAGGCATGAGGGGCCCACGCCACCCTGGAAGTTGGTTGGATTTTAGATTAATGTGAAAAAATCTTAATCCGTTTAGATAATTTAAATAATCATAAGTACTAAAACTAACGACACCAACAAATTAACGAGTTCCTCTCAAATTTAAGAGTTCGTCTCGTGTGAGAATTTTTGTCCCACAAACTTCCACTATAAGAAATCAATAAGTTTAATATGTTTACAAGCTCTATATCTATAAGTCTCAATGACCGTACTCTCTATCTCTCTTTTCAGGTACTATGAAGAGATTGACAAAGAACTCAAGGTCTTCACACCTGTGGAGGATGACGACGAAGACAATGAATCCAAGAGCAAGAAACCCACTCACTAACCGAAGCTCCTTAGAACAAGGTTGATCTAGAACTCTCTCTTTTGAAAACTCTATGCTTGTTCCTCTTTTACTTCTTGTATATCGGTGGTGAATGTACTTGAGAAACCTAATCGTGTATATATACTTACTCGATCAACTGACTTGAGCTTAATTAACCTAGCTCACGGTTTTTTTTTTCTTCAAGTAACCTCCTCAAATCTTAATGGATCACGGATCCATTAATCTTCTTCTTCTGATTTCTTAAGTTGACCCTGTCCAATAAACTTTGGCCCAACTGATGCGTCGATCCAACAAGCTTGGATAAAAGACAAACCGTTTCTCCACAAATCTCCACCTTTTGTCTTCTTCTCAAGCAAACCCCTTTTCGTTTCGTCTCCCTCTCAAACCGAAGAAAACTTAGAAACCTACGACACACTCATCAAATGGGCTCCTCTAGCACTACTTCCGACACGGCTTCCTCTCATTACCCACCAACGCTTACCCCTGATCTTCCCCGAGGAAGATTCTCTCGCAAATTGGTCAAAGAGTATGTGCGCTCCCGTGCGGCCAAAACCCTAAACCTTAGTAAGTTGAATCGTTACTCAAATCCTTAGTTTAACCCTGTTTCCGATTCTGTTTACTTTCCGGTGTCCATCAAACTAATTGTTCCTGTTCGATGAATGTTACTGTTCAGGCGACAAAGAACGCGGAGATTATGATTCTTTGACGTCTGATTAAAGGTAATGGCCTCCTTGTTTTGACTTCAGATTTTACCATCTAAAGTCCCTTGCTTTTGTTGATATATTTGTCCGAGATGCATTTTGAAAAATCTTCTAATGCCTCTCCTTTCCTTTTCATGCGAGATTCCCCAACCAACAGGGTTATCAAGCTGTACCTCTACGAAAAATCAGGCGGTGACCTTCAACGATTCAAGGAAATCGTTGAACGTATTACCAGGTAATCCCTTTGTCATGATGTCCGTTGGATTTGATGTAGTGTGAACCTTGACTAGATTTACTGAGCCGTCTTCTACTAGATCTCGTATGAAATGGTATTTAGTTGCAATGTGCTTTGTCCTGTCATGATGAACTGGATTTCTTGCTAAGTGAATGGCACTTTGTGAATCACAATTCATCTTAAAACTTTCCAAAATTATCCCCAATTCATTGCACATTTTCTGTAACCAAATCCCTTCCTTAGACGCTTTCGTGAGTGCCATGTATTCAGCTTCTGTGGTTGATAAGGCTACCACATACTGAAGGCTGGCTCTCCAACTCACTGTGTTTCATCTTACCTTGAACACATACCCTGAAACTGATCTTCTTCTGTCAAGGTCCGTAGCATAATCTGAATCACAAAACCCTTCAATATCAAGATGATCTGACTTGGTGAATGTTAAGCTAATGTCTGTGGCACCTTTGATATACCTTAGGATCCACTTAACTGCAGCCCAATGTTCTCTTCTCGGTTTAGCCATAAACCGACTAACTAGACAAATAGCATATGCAAGATCAGGCCTTTAACCAATCATTGTATACATGATGCTCCCAACTACACTCGCATACGGAATAGAGCTCATGTGTAGTTCCTCTTCAGTCAACTCTTTCTGTGTTAAGCTTCTCAGTTTCAACTGAGTGTTGACTAGTGATACTACCGACTTACATTCATCCATACTGAAATTCCTCAATACATGTCTTAGGTATCTGTTCTGTGATAGCTTTAGTGTTCCCTTTTGTATGTCCCTAACAATGTCCATTCCTAGGATCCGATAGCTGGTCCTAAATCCTTCATCTCAAACTCCTCGCTTAGACTTTTCTTCAGAATGTTAGCTTTTTCTAAACCCTTTGCCGCTATTAGCATGTCGTCTACGTAGAGTAAAAGAAATACCTGATCATTGATAGTTGATCCTTTGTGGTAGACACATGGATCATTGACACACCTTTGGAATCTTTGTGACTTCATAAAGTTGTCAAACTTCTTATTCCATTGTCTCAGAAACTATTTTAATCCATAGAGTGACTTCTTGAGTAGACATACCTTGTCTTCACTTCCTTTCTCTATGAACTCTTCAGGCTGATTCATGTACATGACTTCATCCAGAGTACCGTTTAGAAATGCAGTCTTAACATCAAGTTGTTCTAACTTCAGATCGTAGTTCACAACAATTGACAACATGATCCTTATGGACACATGCTTAACCACCGGAGAGAAACTCTCATTGTAATCTACTCCTTCCACCTGTGTAAATCCCTTAACTACAAGTCTTGCCTTGTATCTAGGTTCTTCAACTCCTGAAATGCCTTCTTTTAGTTTAAAGATCCATTTACATCTGACTGTTTTCTTCCTGTCTGGTTTTGAGACAATATCCCATGTCTCAGTCTTTTCCAGATACTGCATCTCCTCAATCATAGCTTGTTCCCACTTCTTCCAATTTTGGTCTCTCATTGCCTCATTGACGGTTCTTGGTTCATCAATGTCAATATCCGCTGCGCAAGCCAAAGCATACACTACACAGTAAGAGTCTCTGAATCTGGCCGGAGGTTGAATATTACTTCTTCTTTCTCTGTCCCGGGCCAGCAAATACCCATCTAGAGAGTCATGTTCAACCTCCTGATTTTCTTCCTCATGATTTGAATCATGGTCATCTTCAGTTTCACTTTTTTCTGATTCTTCTGAGGATGCTCCACCTTCACCGGTGTCTTCCTCATTGTCTGAAACTGCTCCACCTTGCTCATTGGGACCTTGAGCTTTGGTCTTTGGTTTCTGGATTAACTCTGTACTAAAAGTCACCTTCTTTGACCTTTTAGATTTATTCTCCTTCTGTACTTCTGTATTTTCCTTGTACAGAGTTTCTTCATTAAAGACTACATTCCTGCTGATTACGCACTTTCCTTCTTCTGGTATCCATACCCTGAATCCCTTAGTTCCTAGAGGGTAACCCGTGAAGATGCCTTTGACAGCTCTTGGACTCATCTTGTCCTGTTCTGTGTGTACATATGCAACACAACCAAAGCATTTAAGGCCACTATAATCTACCTTTAATCCAGAACAAAGTTCTTCCAGAATCTTGAAGCTTAGGGATTCGTTTGGTGATCTGTTGATTAGATACACCGCTTCTGCCCAAAACTTCTTTTCCAATCTAGATTCTGTTAGCATACATCTTATCTTATCAGCTATCGTTCTATTCATCCTCTCTAATACACCATTCTGTTGTGGTGTATAAGTGCAGGTCATGTGCCTCTTTATTCTGGATTCCTTGCATAGCTCATCCATCTGGTTGTTACAGAATTCAAGTCCGTTGTCTATTCTTAGGCACTTGATCTTCTTATTTGTTTGATTTTCCATCAGAGTCTTCCACTTCGAAAACTTCTCAAACACTTCATCCTTACTTCTTAAGAACCTGATCCATACCTTTCTTGAATAGTCATCAATAAAGGTCAAGAAGTACTTACAACCTGACAAGCTTGGTTTATTCAAGACTGATCCCCACAGATCACTGTGGATATATTCTAGAATAGACGTTGATGTATGCTTAGCTTCTGGGAAATTTTGTTTGTGAGACTTTCCTAAGACACATTCCTCACGGAAATCCAATGTATGAACTTCTTTGGGGTCCAAGTAACCTTCTTTTACCAGAATGTTTAGGTTCTTTAGACTCATGTGTCCTAGCCTTGAATGCCATCTGTTTGTTTTGTTTACTTCGGCCCTAGCAACAGATCATTCTCCTGCCAGAACTATACCATCCAAGAAGTATAGTCCATCCTGATACTCTCCTAAAAACACTTTTTTTCCTTGTTTGTAGAATGTTACCTTGAAATCTTCACCAACATAGTTGCAACCATTCTTCTCAAGTTGACCGTATGAGATTAGATTTCTGCCCACGGTAGGCATGTACCTCACCTCTGTAAGTGTTACAATAGTGCCATCTGGATTTTTAATCCTCAGCTTTCCTATGCCTTTCACTTTACTATGAGTGTCGTTACCCATAAGAACTTTTCCCCCATCAATTTCTTCTAGGTCAAATAGGACTCCCTTGTCTGGGGTAATGTGAAATGTACACCCAGAGTCAAGTACCTACTCATTTTTAGTGTCATGAAGACTAGCTGTTAGTATCATAGGATGCTCTTCTTCTATAGCCATGTTTGCAGCACTCTTGGCGTTCTTCCTCTCCGGACAGTCTGCTTTGAAGTGACCTTCCTTGCCGCAAACCCAACACTCTCTAGCCTTAGGTTGTCCTTTTGGCCTTGACTCGGATCTCTTGTCATTTCCCTTAGACTTGTTCCCTCCTTGACCACTGTTTTGGTTTTCTGTTCTACCTCTGTCCACAAACAAGCCTTCGGAGTTTGGTTTTGTTTTCCCGAACAACTCCTTCTCCCGTAATTCTATTTCCTTAGAATAAGCAGAACTTGTCACGTCCTCAACAGTTAAAGTCACAGTTTTACCAACCCCATACTTAAGAGTGTCCCTTAGTGAGTTGTACACTTCTGGAAGTGCAGATAAGATCTGAATTGCTTGACCTTCATCTGTGAAGTGGATATTCAAACTGCCCAAGTCTGAGATCAGTTTGAGAAAGACGTCTAGATTTTCATCTATGCTTTTGTTTTCTTCAAACTTGAAGCAAGAGTACTTTTGCTTTAGATAAATCTTGTTTGATAAGGATTTAGTTTGATACTCCTTTTTCAACCCCTGCCATACCTCTAGAGCCGTTTTTCCTTTCATTACTTTCCGAAGGACTGGATCCTCCAAGCTCATGCAATTCAGGTTCCTTGCTATTTTATTCTTAGCAACCCGGTCTTCATTTACCTTAGCTTCATCTTTCTCAATCTTTACTTCTGTTGGTTCTTTTTCATCATCTGTGGACTCAACTTTTTCTGAAGTAAAGGTTGATGTGCTCTCATGCACATAAGATTCTAGACCCAGTAGCTCTAGTTGACAGATCATCTTGTACTTCCATAATCCAAAGTCCCCTTTACCACCAAACTTTGCCACACTGAACTTGCCAACGTTCTGCTCCATGTTTATCTTGTTTCAAGAATGAAACTACTCGCAGCCTTGATTTCCTCTTGCTTGATTTCTTTAGTATCTGATAGCAGAACCTGATACTTGATCGTCTTCTGCTTCACCTGCGTGCTCTGATAGCACTTGTGAAGATTTTAACCTTAATCCGTTTAGATAGTTTAAGTAATCACAAGTTCTAAAACTAACAATACCAACGAATTAACGAGTTCCTCTTAAACTTGAGAGTACGTCTCGTGTGGGAACTCTTGTCCCACAAACTTCCACTATAAGAAATCAACAAGTTTAATATGTTTACAAGCTCTCTATCTATAAGTCTCAATGACCTAACTCTCTATCTCTCTTTTCAGGTACTATGAAGAGATTGACAAAAAACTCAATGTCTTCACGCCTGTGGAGGATGACGACGAAGACGATGAACCCAAGAGCAAGAAACCCAAAACTCACTAACCGAAGCTCCTTAGAACAAGCTTGACCTATAACTCTCTCTTTTGAAAACTCTATGCTTGTTTCTCTTTTGCTTCTTGTATATTGGTGGTGAATGAACTTGAGAAACCTAATCGTGTATATATACTTATTCGATCAACCGACTTGAGCTTAATTAACCTAGCTCACGGTTTTCCTTTTTCTTCAAGTAACCTCCTCAAACCTTAATGGATCACAGATCCATTAATTTTCTTCTTCTGATTTCTTAAGTTGACCCTGCCCAATAAACTTTGGTCCAACTGATTCGTCGATCCAACGAGTTTGGATAAAAGACAAACTGTTTCTCCACAATTAATAAGTTTGGTTTAGTTCAGTTCATGCTAAAAATACAAATAAAGTGAGAACCTGGATTCAGTTTCGAGTCTAGCCAAAAGCCAATCCCCAAAGGTTAACCTTTTCCCTCGAGATTTACCATCTACTGTATTATTTTTTTTAGAAAAAACAACTGAATCCATTTGTACTTAAAACGGTAATTTGCTTTGTTTTGTATTAGTCAGTAATCCAATATGAACATCAGTCAATCCATGTAGTAGTTATACAGTACTAATGTATTATCCCAACCAAATAGAATAGTCTATGCCTGAAATAATGAGCAAAGAAAGGATTTGACGGATAAAAGTATGTAAACGAGAAGAAAAACCAATTCCTAAATGTCATCGTTGCTTCCTTGCAGTCCACGTAACGCACAACCCTGCATTACAAAGAACAAAGAGCAAAATATTTTTGATCAGATAACATCTCTCTACTTTTTGACGGTTTAACGCTTTTAATTATGTCTCTTTCATTACCCTAGGGTTGAACGTCCGGTAGATTTTGCGGTTGAGGATTCTCGAGCGGTAGTGGATTTTGCAATTGCGGTGGTGGTGGTGGTGGTACAACAAGATCATGGGGGAAGCGGAACAAAGGGTACAATGGCTCATCCTCCTCAGAATCAGTTACTTCATCAGGCTCTTTCCACCCAAGAAATGCGCAGCATTTGACGCAGCTGACTTCAAACCCATTGTAGAGATTGTTACCGTAAGGAACCGTGTCTTCTCCAGTCGTTACATTGTACCTGTATAAATTATATCATACTTCTTTAGCTTAAAACAAACAAAATAAATAGCAATAGTTAAATTGATGGAAACTTACGCGGCAGAAAATTTATATACATCTAAGCCGATTAACCAATCATCCATGAGAAAGATACTTTGTGCGATCTCAGTGTTACAGTTATTGCATCTATACACCGGTCCTTCTCTTTCGATCAAGAAGACTTGTCCCATGATGAAATTCACAAATCTCTAGCTGTATCACATCAACCAAAAGTTTTGTTTTCAGTTAGTAGATATTTCAACGCTTAAATTTTTGATAAACTCGCGCATAACAAAACGATATGATATTCGTTCAGTTCATATCAAAACACCGCCGTTTTCTCATGTAACGCTTATTAACTTACTATTTCTAATGTCTTAAAAAAAAAAAAAACTTACTATTTCTAAGACCCACGAAATTAAAACACAAGAATGTCGAGAAAATGCTCGCGTGGAAAAAGAATCCATAGAAAAAGTGATATCTCAGTGATGATCTGATGTTCATTGCATGAGTGAAACATAATGAAATCGGAAACAAGCGCAAAAATTAGGAGAAATACACGGAAAAAACCACAAGAAAATGCTCGCGGAAGAAGAAACGATGGAGAAGCACGTAATAAGAATTTCATCAACAGATCGGTGCGAAACATCAAGTTTCTCAACGAGTTTAAACCTTTCAAACGATTAAGAGAGAAAATTACCGTACGTAGCTGGCGATGACGGCAGGAGATCAGAATTGAAAGCTAGTGTTAAAGCCAAGATCTTTATGTGGTAATATATGTGTTTCATGTAGCATACGAAGCACATATTATCCAAAATTATACATCGATCGGTATTTATAAGCACATAAACATCTTGAGCGTGACGCCGTTTTCTTGCGTCAATTCTTTTGCATGTGGTTGTTTTTTACTTGGGTTATCAATCTTGTAGTTTCATGGGCTTTATGGCCCACACATCTACTAGTCCACGACAATATTTTTATCTTTTTCTTTTCTTTTTAAATCCATGTACAGTTTAACTTTACTATAAGAAAGAAAAAGGGGGAGGGTTCATTTACTGAGCAAACACACAGTAACGGTGTATAACAAGATTTCAAGAAACAAACATGCATTGTGTATATATCTGAATATTATTTATTTAACCAATATCACAAAGGCTTCAACTGGTCATCCTATATATAATGAAAAAATGGAGACTATCCAAACTTGACACATCAGCTTTATATTTCTCTCATATTTTGCTGCTACATCAGCATATACAAGACATTTGATCATTTATAATATTTAATTATATATATATATATATCAATTATTTAATAAATACTTTAAAGATATGTAAAATATAAAAAAACTAAATTGAATTTTAGAAGACCTAAATATAAATATCACATAATTTGATACTTTAATTTATCTTACATTTTCATCATTTATTTTACATGTTTAATCATATTTTTTACTATCCTTTTCTAATTATATTTAAATAGTTACACTATTTTTTAATTTATAAAATCAATAAATTTATGATTTATTTTATGTTCTATATAAGAAATAAAATCAATATATTAATGGTTTTTTGTTTGTCTATTTCTGAATAATTGTTTTTGAATTTTTACAGATAAACAATTCATCTCAACATTTGATATATTACAATAAAAATGTAGTTTAAATAATTATATCTCAAAATTATATATAATAAGTATAACATAAAAATAAAAATCAATATATAGAGATGAGAAAGGAGAATGGTCTCTCCCTCCTCCATGCTGATACATCAGCATAACCAAAACTAATACCATGACTAATATTTTTGTAATGTTTTTTCACTTTTGCTTTCCGATTATGAGTGAATGGTCCATTAGATCATTCTGATTTTATTTGCATATTAAAATAAAATAACAAAAACCACTCTTGATTATCTGAATTCATATGCGATATCCATTAGCACTTTCAAATCTGCAACTGAGATTCATGATTGTGAATTCTTCTTAAAAAAAATATGTAATCATTTTTTTTTGGTTACATGACTACTTTTTAGTTTTTATTTTATGTTTCAGAACTCTATTGGTAAAAAAAATTTGAATGCAAGTTCATAAATTTCATATACTTTTCATATTCTCTTGTATTTCTAATGCAATTCACAAAGTAAATGTGGATTTACTTATTTATGTTTTATTTTAAAAAAAATCTAAAATCAAGAAATTAGCCTATTTATGGAACAAGCTTTTTTTTAAGTATTTGTACATCAGAATGATGAAATTCTAATTTTAGCAAATTCCATAATTTAAATAATATTTACAAACCTATTAATTAAATATACATACATATTAAAAGAATATATTATTGAAAAATCCGCGCATATTCACGGGTATTAGCGTAGTCACAATAATAAATAAATAATAATACTTATGACGAGTTGATAATATTGACATCAAATAAATACATTAATAACAAAACTAAAAGTTGCAGATGATGCAGATTCTTCGGACAGGGAAAATAAAGAAAATTCATTAATTTGACAAACTTTGAAAATTATACGACAATTTTAACGCAGTGCAACCATCCGATCCTGACATATATGGCATATTCAAAACTAAATAAAAATTTATTTTGATAGCTTAAGATTCTAAAATTAGTAAAAACAACTAATTCCTGTACCATTTTGATTGAGAAAATGGTAAAAACAATATCCAACTTCAATCTTTTCTCCAAAAAAAACACAAACTCTTGAATAGTAAAATAAATACCATATTTTGTGTTGACTGAGCTTGATTAGGTACAACTTTATTCAATATTATTTTTATATAACTTTCGTTTACTTTAATGGAGACAAATACGTCAACGTTTCAAAAACATAAAACAGATTTCAATCCTCCCAATTTTCATTCTAAAATCCCTAGTTCATCTTTCAATTTCTCCTTATTCCACTTTCCAAATCTAATATTTGATAATCTGACCGTTCCTTAGTTCTATTATTTGAGAATCTCTATGGATTTTTGTTTTAGAGAAGTGAATTAGATATGTTTGCGCCTTTTCTTATTTTGATTTAGGAGAAGGAGTTCTCCTTGAAACGTAAAGCTAATCTGAGAGGAAGTTTCTATGTTGACCCTAAAACTAATCTCTTGTTCATCATCTGTATCTGTGGGTATGTATATGCTCTTTGTATCTGTGTTTTACCATTTCCTAGATATGATATGTTATTTACTTATCTTTTGTTCATTGGAATTTTCAGTATTAATGGTATCTTTTGTTCATGTTTGGTTTTTGTTTTACTATGTTATTTGGATATAATAGCATTCTGTGTAGATGATTTTTTTGTTTTAGTAAATGCTATTTGGTTTTGAGATCGATATAATCCTAAAGACAACTCCATTCTCATCCTCTAAGACATGTCAGTTGGTTTTCTTCAATCTGGTTCTGAAAAACAAGTGTGTAAAGGGTAAGACTGTGTATACATAATCAAGCTAAATAGTTTGTCTTTAACAAAAGACTAAACAAAATTTAGGCTGGTGTAATTAGAATATCAGCAATATACATAGCACTTGAGAGCTTGTTGTCGTTGGGAAGATTAAATGTGTTTATGTAGCATTAATCTGGGAGCTATTTGTGCTTAGATTTGTAGCAATTGTTGACTGTTGATTTATGGTTTTATACATCTATTGAAGTAATGTATATTTCGTGTAGGAGGAACTAATTGGAGAAACAATTGACATAGTGAGTTTACATGAAAAATTCAAGGAGGCCACTAAAGAAGCTTACTCTAGGACTATCAACAAGTTAAAGAAGTAAACAAAAGAAGTTAAAAGAGCCAAAAAGCAGAGTTTTTGAAGTTTTCTTTACTCTTTCCAAAGACAATATATCATCTTAGATTTTCAATTTTGTAGATCCTCCATATCTTTTCAACAAATGCAGAAGGTTGAAACTGTTACCCTTATTAAGCTGAAAAAGTGTTTCTCTATGCTCTGTTACAAAATCTATTTAAAGAAGTTGACAAAAAAAATTGTTGCATAGACCCAAAAGAAAATTTGTTGCAGCTGTAGGAACTATGAAGCATTATAAAACTAAATGCAGGTTGATGTTACAAGAAAACCTGCAATAAGTAAATTTTTAAAACAAAATTTGGACAAACCCAACAATCCAAAACTGAAGTCACGATAGAAGGATGCAAGACACATGTTTTATAATCATTTTAAGAGTAACTATTAGCTACAACTCAGACCATTTTCATCTGATTTGTGAACAAATAAGCAGCAGAAAATCATAAAATAAGAAAGACAAGTAAAAGACCAAAAATTAAAAGAAAAGCACTGTGACCATTACTGTTCCCAAGCTGTGACCAAGATATATGACGAACTAAAACAAGAATCAGAAACAATTAATTTGCAGACATTAATACATGAAATCAATTAATAAATGAGTGAATCAATCAACCACTTGATTTAAAAATCCATCGTGGTTTCAATACAAGAAACAAGAATTAAGAACAGAGAAAAGTGAGTGTACTAGTTTGGTGAACAGAGAAACAAGAATTGAGAACAGAGAAAAGGAAACATAAAAAAAACAAAACTAACAAAAGCAACAGAGTTTGAAAATTAAACTTGTGATCATACTTGTGATGCTACTTGTGATCCTCCTTGTGATCCTTGTGATTGTCCTTCCTATATCAAATAGGAAAAACATAATTGTTTAGTTTCCAAGTAAAGTAAAGTAAAGCTAAAAGGTAACATAGCAAAGGTAACATAGCAAATTTAACCTACATTTAACCTCACCTGATGTTTCCTTGGTTTAGCTCTTGGTCTTTTAGCTTCAGGCTCAACACTTGGTCTTTCACATGTTAACTTATTATGCCCTTCTTCCTTACAGTTTGAACATGTTGTGATACGCCAATCACGGGTTAACTTGGTCTTATTAGAAGAAGAGGCAGCTTCATTTGAGGCTTTTACGCCTAGCATAGTTAGGTGGTCTACCAGAGTTTCCTAATCTGTTTGGTGGTGGCAAGACAGGTAATCTGTTTAACCTCAGCCATAACTTCATTCCTTTCACTGGCTTAATACTATGCTCATACGTTTGCCGCCACGTTAGAGTTGTGTAATATTCAGAAACATAATCATCAACCTTTTGCTTCTTTGCTATGATAACACAAGCAACATGGTTACATGGAATACCATTCAAGTGCCACATCCCGCAACCAAACGTTTCAGAAGCATATTGACACTATAAGAACAGTCGTGATAGTCTATTTCATGCAAATTATCAGTCGACATGTATCTTATGCAATCTTTTGACTTTTCTATAGCCAATTCAATTGCAGCATGTGTCCTCTTTGTGAATCTTGTCTTCAATCTATTTGAAATAATAAACTTCTTTGTAGTACATACCATGGTTTGTCTCCTAATATCCTCTAACATGTCAAGTAATGGTTTTCTCCTTGCCTCACGGATGGTTTTATTGAAAGATTCGTTCAGATGATTCAAGTTATCATTGCAGCATGAACCAACCTTGAAAAAAGCTCGAGACCATGTAGGAGGGTTGGTCCTTTGTACGATCAAACCTTTGCTTGCTTCTTGGTGTTGGTCCTGGAATAGTTTGAATCTCCATAGTGGTGCCTTTATTAGTCAAAAGCACCTCTGCTTCATAATCCCAAATTTGTGAGAAATGGGCTTCATGGATAGCTTTTCTTTCACTAGTAATTTTGGTCTTTGCTTTCCGACATTGATCTTCAGTAACAATCAAATTGTAGTTCTCTTAATCTCATCAGCAATCTCCTTTGCCGTAAGTTTAGGATTCACCCTCAATCTTTCTGCAAACAACTGAGCAATTGATGAACTCTTCAGCATCTTTGAGTAACCAGACCTGATACATATGTGCTCATTCACATACACCTTTATCTGGAACTTGTGTTTGCTCTTCTCATAGGAACAATAAACTCTCCACGGACATGAATACTCTGTGTCGGAGCAAATCGCACAAAGCATTTTTTGTGTAGACAAGTCTAACTTAATATCATATCTACTTTTCAGAGAGTACCTAAGAATTTCTTTTTTAAACTCTGAAGCAGAAGAAAACGTCTTGCCTAATGCTAGAAGTTCGTCGGTTGATGTTGGATCCTCAAGAGATTCGCTTTGTGCTTCCTCTTCCTCATCGTCGGATGATAGTGGATCTGGTATCGTATCATCTTTCAATAAATCATCTCCACTGTCATCACTTTCAGCAATATCATGGCTCACAATGTTTCCAAAGTTGATTGCTAAAGCTTCATGTGGTCCTTCTTCAACAACTACAATATTCTCCTCATTCCCATCTACAATATCATCAGGAGGATCATCAACAATAGCCTCACAATCATCACCAGGTATAGCCTCACACTCATCTCTGTCAATCAATTCTGTTTCATTGTCCTCAACAACATCTTCACGTTCTCTGCCTCGACGTGATTGTAGCTTTTTTCTTGTTGTCATTTCGAGATTCTGGGATAGTCACAGGAGAAGAGATGATAGAACGAATCAAAGAGGAGGAAAGAAGATCAAAGAGGAATTAGGGTTTTGAAAAATTTCTTCATGTATCACGTTTTTCTTCTTGTCATCTTGAATTTTTATGTTTTTGAAACGTTGACGTATTTGTCTCCTTTAAAGTAAATGAAAGTTATATGAAAATTAGTGTTGACTAAAGTTGTACCTAATCAAGCTCAGTCAACACAAAATATGAGATTTATTTTACTATTCAAGAATTTGTATTTTTTTGGAGAAAATATTAAAGTTGGATATTTTTTTGACCATTTTCTCCATTTTGATTCATCATTTTACATTTTGATTGCTGTTTGTTGCGCTTTGCCGCTTGCCCGCTGCCATACCAATTACACATGCTAATGCTTACACCATACAAACATTTATCAATTTGACTAAATGTTTTTTAAAAATACAAAAAAACTAGTAAATATATACTATGACAACCAGAGATTTGGTAAAGAAACTTTTGGTTTATCTATAAAGGCTTCCTTAAAAATGATTTTGTGATTTGTTTTTTTTTTTACTATGCATAATGCATATAGTCATTTTATTGTTGATATTTTTTGTTATGAACTTGTTCTGGTAAGCCTATAAGTTTGTATACTTGCTATCAGTAAAATTAATTTCCATTTTTCCGTTTTGAAAATGAATTAAAATTTAGTCAAAATTGGAAACATATCTCAATATTTGGTTAAATTTTGCGTTTTATCTTTAGGTCAAATTATGTGTATGTTTGATATAAATCTGTTGCCATAATTAACCTTATAACACTTATTTCAATAAAGATAAAGATATTAAATAAGATACAACATGGTATTTTAATCTCTTAGTTAGATAATGATTCTAGGCAATACATTTTTCAAATAATTATGTTTGATTTTGAAAATAAAATAAAAAATTATTATGTTTATGATAAATTTTTAAATAATTCTATTTAACTGCCCATTCCAACTATATCACATTTTCCCATAAGCTTATAGCTTTTCTTCCTTCTCACAACCATTATAGTTTTACTTATAGGTCAAGCAATGTTATAGCTAATGCTACTAATTGGTAAGCTTCCATTATTTTCTTGCTCTTCAGTAAATGCACCATCTTCTATGGATAGCTAATTTGTTAAGCTAAATGTGCAGGCGGCTTAAACCTGGAGGTGGAAGAGTGAACGCAGCCATATACAAAGCTGCTGGTCCAGATCTCGAGGCTGCGACAAGAGTAAGGGAAAACACTCTTCTTCCTGGTAGTTCCTCTTCATTCTACTTGCCCTTTACACAAAGCACAAGGAATTACACATGTCATACATGTTCTAGGACCAAACATGAACCCAAACCGACCAGACTATCTTAACAACGACTAGGCTAATGGCTGCTAAACTCTTCGGGAGGCTTACATATGGTGTTTTTGGCTTATTTGATTTGGTTATTGAGTAAAACAAAATAATTGAATCATCTAATCTAACTAAGAGACGAGATTCTTGGGGCAAAAAATTAAGAGATTCTGAAAAAGAACTACAAAAAAGAAGGTGAAGACAATACTTCGATAATTTTTAATTGAAGTTATACATTAGAAAACAATCATCACATATAAAGTTTTTTTTTTAATTTTTTGATGCAATTTAAAAAAATAATTTCAGCTATTTTTGATATAGTAAAAATAAATTAGAGATAAACTCCAAAAATATGAAAAATTATGAATAAGCAAATATCACTAGAATCATATCTCACAAAAATGTTTGATCTATATGTTATAATTATGATGAAATCATATATTTATATAGAATTTTCAAAAATATATATATTATTTTATGAATGTATCGAACTCCATTTTGAAACCAGATAAATTTATTAAGTTATAAATTATTAATTTATAGAGGTTACACATGTACAAGTTTGACACATGAGATTAATAGAATACTCATATTATCTCTTAAAGACAACGCCAATTGAGAACTAATGGATCCGAGAAAACATTTTCAAAAAGAACCAAACATTACTAATTTCATGACCACGACCACAATCTGCATCCATAAAGGCAAATCACAACCTATAATCTCAGAAAAGGTTTCAGAACATTTGAAAGATAATTTACGTTTGACATAGATTTTTCTGATGCACATTTACATATACTTGAGTCACAGAGTTCAACATAGCGTCTCATGACCAAAAGACGCTTATGCACACTCAGTTCACTATGTTTCAGTCAATCTAAGTTAAAGTTTAGATGTTTTTCCTTTTAATGTAGGTTTACAGTATTTTTACTTTTCGGTTTAGGTTTAAGATTGATTGTATCTTGACCTATGTAAAGGTTTCTTATAATCAATAAAAAACTAACTCTTAATAATTAATTTAATTCTCTAAGAGAGACTTGGGTTAAAAGTGGAGCTTTGCCTAAAACATTTTGGTTCATAACAACTTGGTATCAGAGCTGAACGATTCAATGGGAGTGACAGAAACGACTAAAGGACAGTTCACAAATATTTTGGAGGTGTTTGAGACTTTGAGGGCTGAGATCAACGAGAAGTTGTCTCCGATGAAGGCTGACACCAAGAGTCTTCAAGAATCAACGGTGGAAGCAACGTTAGAAGCTGCAGTGCCTGTGTTGGAGCCAGAGGACCAAAACCTCGTGATGGAGGAGATCATAGACGATTCACCTCTTCTAGTGGACATAGAGGACGAAGAGTCCCCACCTGCAAAGAAAACACAACAAGCGGTGCTGGAAACAGTGACTTCGAAACCACCAGATGCGGTGGTGTTAGAACCTGCAGCATCAAAGTTTGAATCGAACCCTCAAATCCATGAAGTAGTAGAGGCACCATCAACTAGAGAGGAGGAAATTGTTAAAGTGGTAGAAGAATGGGAGCCAAACAGAACAAATACATCCAAAAATTCATTAGATGTACCTTCAAACAAAAGACATGGTGAGTTTTCAAAACTGGTATCTTTAGATGATAATTTTTTAAAAGCAAAAATCTTAGAGGATAAAGAGGTGGAGATTCAACACCAAGAAGAGGAGGAGATAAAGGTTTCTTTTGCTAGTCAATTTTATCGTAGTGTAATCGTGGACTTATCAAGACCAAAGTGTATACAATGTGAGAAGCTTGATGAGATAAAATCTATGGGATTGGAAAGAGGAATAGATGGATTCCACATATGTAAGTGATAACATCAAACTTTGACCCGTTTTTACTATGGTTTTCATATTGTTTTAAGAAAGATTTGGTATGATTTCAAAGCTAAATAGGCTATTATCAAGTATTGTTAGTGTCAAAGAGGTTTTACAGGTTTTATGGGAATATAGATAAAAAAAAGAGCAAAGATCCGTTTTGAGGCAGTTTCAAAGCATCAGAAGTTTGACAACATTTGATGACCTTCCTGTGAACCAAAATTGGAGTTCTCTATATCATTGGAAAGCTTGAAGAGTCAAAATTCGTATGGGACAAGAATCAAAGTAATCCATTCAGCCGTTTGGAATATGCATCCCAGAATATAAAGCTATGTCAAACCAGCGCCAAAGCACCAAACCTCGGTCACTAAGCTCGTGACCGAGGCCAGGCCTCTTGGGCACCCCGGTCACTAAGTTCGTGACTGAGGCCAGCCTCATTCACCGCCTAGACACTTGGCCCATCACCAAGATCGGCCCATTGGCTCCACACTCACCAAAATGATGAGTCTGCCCTTCCTAAACCCTAGAAGCCAATCTCTTGCGCCCCAAGACCTATATATACAAGTTTATGAAGCTAGGGTTTCGTGTGCCTCATCAGAGTTTCAAACCACCACCTAAGTTCACCACAGAAACCCTAAAAAGTCCATCACCACCTCAAGAAGCCGACGCCGCCTCCAAGGAGCCGCATAAGCAACTTGTTCTCGCTGAAGCTTTGAAGTTCCACCATCTCTTTCTCTATTCTTCTGTAACTTTATCAAAGGAGAAGTCCTTACATCTTGTTATTTTTGGATCTAAAGAAGTAATCTCTAAACTTTTACCTTATTTCATTAGATCTATGTTTTGCTCTTTCATATCATCGATGACAACCTTGAGCATGGCCGAGTAGACTATCCACTTGGGTCTAAAGGGCCAGTCAGTGGGGTGAGATGATCATTGTCTTTTGAGTGGCGAGTTTTATTGTATTTGCATATCCGTCTACTCTGTCTTTCGGTCTTATATAATTCTTAATGCATATAGTTAGAGTCATGAACTAGCTATTGATCTTAGGCATCATAGTAATTCAAACCGTTTGCTTAGTTAGTTGGAACCTAGATTTGATGAGTATCGCATCATAACAAGCACATACCCCTTAGTTATGGAATCTTATGGATTAGGATTGAACTTGATTTTAATGCTTTGAAACCTATGTTATTGCCTGCGATAGTTGAGTAATAGGATTTGTGGATTTCAGCCGGTTTTCTCTATGACAATAGGTTAGCCAAACTTTCGTGTTTCATAGTCCGAGACTTAGGAGTAGACATGCATTACATTGAATTTATTTCGAATAGACAAATCATTGAACCCTAGAGACCCCCTTAAGCGCCCAACATTCATCTCATATTGATTTACATTCATTTTATTTGCTTTGCATGATTTGCGTGACACAAAACCCCTTTTTATTATTGAGTTCTAGCTTTACTTGTTCCTTTTGATTTGCAATACATCTTCTCTCTCTATGGATTCGATATACCTTAAGTACTACGATTAATTGTTGTGCAGTTGCAGCCTATTCATTGTGTGGTTCCCTTGAGGAAAACTTTATACCCTATCAGTAAGGGGCTGATGATGAAGAACATCATGGTGCTCGACAAAATATTTCAGTGGAAGAGAAAGAAAAAGAAAAAAAAACTAAAGTCAAAGATTCTGATCTTCAAGCATAAATAGAGGAAGTCTGAGGCATATTCAGAGTTCGAGCTTGAGGACAAGCTCCTAATCGATAAGGAGAGTAATGACATGGATTACGGTATCACATAGAATTAGGTGTTTTCTTATTTACATTCAAGTTAAGGTTTAGATGTTTTTCCTTTTAATTTAGGTTTAAAGTATTTTTCCTTTCCGGTTTAGGTTTAAGATTGATTGTATCTTGGCCTATATAAAATCTCTTATGATCAATAAAGAAATAACTCCCAACAATTAACCTAATTCTCTAATAGAGACTTTGGTTAAAAGTGGAGTTTTGCCTAAAACCTTTTGGTTCATAACTTGGTATCAAAGTCTTCAAGAGTCAACGGCGGCAGCAACGTTAGAAGCTGCAATGCCTGTGTTGGAGCCAGAGGAAACAAAACCTCAAGATGGAAGAGATGATAGACGATTCACCTCTTCTAGTGGAGATAGAGGAGGAAGAGTCCCCACCTGCAAAGAATACACAACAAGCGGTGCTGGAAACAGTGACTTTGAAACCACCGGATGCGATCGTGTTAGAACCTGCAGCATCAAAGTTTGAATCGAAGCCTCAAATCCATGAAGAAGTAGAGGCGCCATCAACTACAGAGGAAGAAGTTGTTAAGGTGGTTGAAGAAGGGAAGCCAAACAGAATAAATACATCCAAAAATTCATTGGATGGGCCTTCAAAACAAAGAACATGGTGAGTTTTCAAAAATGGTAACTTTAGATGATAACTCTGTAAAAGCAAAAATCCTAGAGGATAAAGAGGTGGATACTCAACACCAAGAGGAGGAGTAGATAAATGTTTCTTTTGCTAGTCGATTTTATCGTAGTGTTATTATAGACTTATCAAGACCAAAGTGTACACCATGTGAGAAGCTTGATGAGATAAATCTATGTGATTGGAAAGAGGAATAGACGGATTACACATATGTAAGGTGATGTGGTATTAGGTTTTACCCAAACCAATGGTTCCCGCAAGTGCAACGTTATGCGCGGTAGTATAATGGTGAGATTGAATCCACGGAGAGTAAAGTGCACTTTAGATCACTAGATCTAAACAGAGCTAGGATGAAAAACATGAAAAAGTTTTGTCACAAGAAATCCGAATATAAATCCAAAAATAATTAAATAAAATAAAAAAGTTAAAAACAAATGTTAGGATCTGTGAAATCGCAGGGATTTAATAAAATAAAAAGGATATATAACCGGATTAGCAGTTTAGTGACCTAGATATAGAACTTAAAACACTATGAACAAATAAACCACCTCTCGAATGAGAATATTATCTTGGTCATAAATCCGCTAGGATCCTATGCCAGCATTTATTAGCAGGTTTTGATATTGTTCACTTGCAGATCCAACATCGACTCTTGTCGGCTGACAATCTCAAGCCTATAAACTATAGATTATGGGTAAAATAAACATTCACTAGCTGAATTATAAAATCCTATAAATCATTTGATAGATTCGTCAACCTAACAAAAGCATTAGTTTCATAGAAATAGAGATCTAATAATCATAACCCTAATCTATAACAGTAACCTAATTAAACATCAAACCCTTTAAATAGATCCCATCTCCCAACAAGGAGGCCTACTCGACCATGGCAATGGGTCAATTGATCATGATGAAATATGACATGCAATGCAATGAAAGAGATGAAGACAGAGTGTAGATCTGAAAATGCAATGGAAAATGGTATAGATCTGAGAAAAATCAAAGTAGAAGTTTACAGATCTGAAAATGAAGTGAAAATACAAAGTGAAATGATAAAAATCGTGTCTAGAGCTTCTGGGCCGCTCAGAAAATGATCCATTTATACAGGGAAGCTTATAGGTCAACAATCAGAGTAAATGTGCAATCTGAAGAATATTCGTGATCGGGATCGATCTTCATAGATTCCTTTGACTGACCGATCTTCTTCTGGATCAGGCGATCCTCTTCTTGCATGGTCAATCCTCTTATGGATCGGTCGATCCCATAGTGTCTCCAAAAATCGCATGAAGTGTAAAAAGATCCAAAATTGCTCCATTTTGTCCATTTTAGCTCCAATGAAGTAAAAACCTGTAAAGTTACCAAAACGGGCCAGAAGGACACAAAGCCTAACTCTAGACTCAATAAAACACATGAAATCTATAGTAAAAATTGATGTAAATAAAGACTCATCAAATATCCCCAGACTTGAATCCTTGCTTGTCTTCAAGTAAGCAACAAGACAATGAAACAAAGTTCAGGAGTATAGGTTTTGAAAAATGGGAACTTACGCTTAGCTTTAGAATCCACCATGTTGATCATGTAAACCAATGAGAAACCTTGTGACAGGTTAATTGAACTTTAGCAGTACAACATGTACTTTACCATAAGCATAGCAAACATTACAGTACTCTAGCATCCGAGATCCAAAGGAACTTCTGAAATCTCCATTGTTGGACCCTTAACATTCATTAAGTGTTGCGTACAATCTCACGAAGGGAGTCGAGATCAGTAAGGGCTAGTAACGGGGGCCCATTTTAAGGGTGATGGTTAGGCATGATCAATGTACTCTGGTGCAAGCCAATGCACAAAATCACAGTGAGACGGTGACCAAAGATGGTGCACAACCTCCTGAACCTCGGATTCCAAGTAAGCTTCTATGTAATGATCCTAAAAGAGTTGTTATTGGTGCTAAAATAAATAACAGAAACAAATAAATAAATGGTTTTATTCTGGTTCCTTCTGATTTCTTTCCCTTCTCTTTTTTTTTTTTTTTTTTTCTGAAAAGAGAGTCTCGAGGTGAGACGGGATCGATCGATCAAGACAGGATCGGTCGATCCCAGAGCTTATTTTCTGAGGAGGGGAAGTTGGAACCAGTCCTAACCATATACATCAATATACAATACAACTGCACCAACAGTCAACTAAAACTAATATAGATGAAGTATAGATACCAGAAGGCTTACTCAAAAATCTTTATAACATTTGGTTGTACTGGCCTCCATACTCTGTAGGTTTTGCACTTGGTTGCACATGCTCCTAATGTTGCGAAAGAGGACTGGGGTCTGAATGAAAAAGAGTGTAAGGGTGTGGAACCAAACTAAAAATGAGCTTGGCCATCCAGAGCTCCAATAAGAATGGAGTGAACTCCGGATGTATATGATCCTTTATGTGATATCGAGCTCCTAAGTGAGAAGTTTAGTCCAAGTTAAAGGTCCAAGTAGATAGAGCCAACATTGGATCATTCAGATTTCCAAACGATTGGTTGCTTCTGGTAAGGTTGATTCATTGATGGTGTTTCTAAACTTCCTGAACTAAGTCCAATAAATGTCAACAATAAATGGAAACCAAGAAAATTGTAATAAAATTTCTATTTTTTGACTCAATAAAATGACTCAAGAAAAATAAAAAAGTTGACAAATTTGAAAAAAAAAATTTGTTGACAAGGAAACAAAAGAAAACATAGTGTTAGTAAATAAGAAAGCAGACACCCTTTTCCCCATACTTAAATCACTGCGTCCGCTGTGATATAAAATCAAAAGACAAAAGGTGTGCTGCGAAACAACACTGGAGATAATGAATTGTGAACAAGAAAGCAAACCATAAACCGTGGAAGGAATTTTATGACCAAAAGGGAGCATTGGTCTGTTTATCGAACTTCTTTTCTGCTTTTCTCGTTTTGAGGATCGATCGATCTGGGGAGGATTGGCCGATCTCACTCTCCTGAAACTTCTTGTAAATTTGCATTTTCTGCGTTTGCACCTGTTTTCAGTCAGCTCAACACAAACACATCATCATATCTTAATGAGAAATAAATAAAATAACTAAAATAAAATGAAATATATAAAGTAGTTTTATTAATGCAGAAAGCAAAAAAGAAAAATTAAAACATGTTGGGTTGCCTCCCAACCAGCGCTTGTTTTTAAAGTCATTAGCTTGACTTGGTTATTACTATTTTTTTTAATTGGGCTCTGGGTTCATTGGAGGAATGGTATCTTCCTCATCTGGTGGTTGGTTTGCAGCCTTGATCTTGGGCTTCACAGTGACAGCCCTCAGCATGTATTCCAGACTCTCTTCAACAGCTTCGAAGTTAACTTCTGCTGGATCTTCACCACCATAACTTTCCGGAGTCATGTTCATTGGATGAACAACATCAGCAGATTCAACATCATTCACAATGAATGCTTGACCATATACGGTGGGAATTCTGTCGACGGTCTCAATGGAGAAACTCATGACTGTTTTTTCAAACTGCAGTTTTATCCTCTTTTTGGGTATGCTGATAGAAGCATGAGTAGTCACTAGGAACGGTCGTCCTAAGAGTAAATCTGTTCCATCGTAATTTATGTTCAGCACAAAGATATCTATTAGAGCACAGCTTCCACCCACCAAAATTTGTATGTTGATAAGGATCCCCTTAGGGGCTGTGGGTAATCCATTAACCAACTCGATTGTGAGCTTGGTTGGTTCCATGTATTTTAGACCCAATTTTCTTGCTTGGCTGAGCGATATAATGTTTATGCTGGCCCCGGTATCTACCAAACAATTCTTAAAAAGAGTCCTTCCAATAGTACATGGTAGATAGAATGGACCTGATCATCCATCTTAGTGGAAATTTTTTCATGCATCTTGCTGTTGCAATACTTCTCAAGATAGTTAGTTGCTCCCATAAGTGTAACCTTGCCAGAAATAATTTTCTCCATGAAGTCGCCCATCAAAGGGATTATTGATCCAATCTCCTTAAAAGGTAATCTCACCTTCCACTCAGCAATTATCTCATCAACTACACTTTCTTTGAAAGAGTTCATCTTCTTATTGGGGGATGGGGTAATTTTTCCAACCTCTCCTTGTTTTCTAAATTCTTTTAGGGTTTTATTGACAGGAGGGTTTTACAATTGCGTCTGCGGGGATCGATCAATCTCAACCGGGATCGGTCGAACCTTCCTGATTTTTAAATATTCATCAGGGAGGTGGGATCGATCGATCTCACTCTGCGGATGGATCCTCATAGAGTTTGAATCTATATTTTCATCTTGAAAGTAGTAGCTCTCATCGTCAGATTGATCTATCCTACCCTCGGATCGGTCAATCTCAGCAGGATTTTCTTTTTTGATCTCTAAAATCTGCTCAGTTATGGAAATTTCCAGGATCTCGTTCATTGAGTGAACAACATCAATAGCATCAAATTTGTTAATTGCGAATGTTTGACCATTCACGGTAGGTTACGTATAGATGGTCTCAACGTAAAGTTTCATAACGGTTTCTCCGAGACAAATTTTTATCCTTCTTTTTTGGCACATTTATTGATATTCCAGCTGTGGCTAGAAAAAGACATCCCATGATAAGGTCAGTACCATTATCTTCCAAGTTCAGAACCATGAAATCAGCGAGTATGTAACACGAGCCTACCAAAGCTGGGATATCGATTAGGATTCCATGCGGTCTTCGGGTTGTTCCATCAGCCATCGTGATTATCTTGGTGGCTGGTTGCATAGTCTGCAGTCCAAGTTTATGCAAAACAGAGAGCGGTAACACATTGATACGGAAAAATTTTCCCTGGGTCTCCTAGCTTTTGGGGAAGTTTCTCGCACATCTGCTTATTGCATTCTTCATGCAGGAATTTGATGGATTTTTCCATATTTGACTCCTCAGTAAAAAATTTCTTTAAATGATTTTCTACCAAAGGAATCATTGAGTAGATCTCCGGAAAAGGTAATCTAACTCTCATCTCTTTAGCTATCTTTTCACATTTCCGCTTATCAAATTCATGATGGGTCGAGTTAGGGATTGGTGGTAATTTCTATTCAGATGGTACTGAGATTTTAGTAGTTGATCCATCATGTTTTTTCGGAGGGTCCGGATTTTTCATCACTGGAGATCGAACGATCTTACTGGGGTTTGGTCGATCTTGATCAATCTCCATTTCCCTAAGGTTTGCGTAACGACGCTCCTCTTCCTCTATAATATCATCCATCAAGTGGTCACTCTTATTTTTGGATGTTTCAGGTTCTTCTTATATTTTCAGCTGTTCATCATAAAAACCATCCCCCATATCATCATTAAAGAAATCACCTTCTTTGTCATCAGACAGATCGAAGATTGTCCGATAATTTTTAGCAGGATATAATTTTGAGATGGAGTGTTTTCCGCTTCTGAGTTCAATGAAGTTCAGAGACGCTCTGGGTTTATTTTCAGACTTTCCTGGAAAATTTCTGGTTGGTACCTTACTTTTCTTAGCAGTTTAATCCACTTGGTTTTCCAACCCCCTCAGATGTGTTCCAAAAGCATCAAACTTCCCTTTGATATTATCGTAAAATCTATCAACCTTAGCGTTAATTTCACCAGAAAATTTCTTCTGCCTTTCCATGATTTGCCGGAACAGGAATCAATACTATCCATTGGACCAGCATTCTCAGACTGAGGGTTGAATCCTTTTTTACCATAGTCGGTATTTTTTTGGAAATTCCCTTGGTTTTGAGTACTCCTAGGTGGATAGAACTGATTTCCGGGGATCTCAACATTACTACTGCGGTAGGACATGTTAGAATGGTTCCTAAAGTTGGGGTTGAAACCCCTGTTTTGGTAGTTTCCCTGTCCCCCGAGAAAGTTGATCTCCTCAGTTTGTTCCTCCTCATCATTGAACTCTTCACTTTCAAAGAGATTCACAGATCTCTTCTGAGCTCTCATCATAATGTCCACCTTAGCATTAAGTTCCTCTATGATCTTATCACTTGTTAAAGTGGGGTTGACTCTCCTATCATAGTCAAAAGATCTGTTAGAGTTACTTTCTGGCAGGTTTTCAATAAGCTTCATGGCTTCCTCCAGCGTGTTGCACATGAAGTCTCCCCTACTGGCCATATCCATAGTCATTTGGTACTTCATTTCCACTCCGTTATAGAAAAAGTTCATTCTGTCCGACTCAGTATAGCTTCGAGGGCGACAGTCCCTTAGGTATTCCTTGTAGCGTCCCCAAGCTTCATAGAAGGACTCGGTACCAGCTTGACAGAAAGTGGCTATTCTGTTTTTAACGTTGCGGATCTAGCTTTGGTGAAGAACTACTGTAAGAAAGCAGCTCGGCATTCACCCCAGCTTGTGATAGATCCAGAATTCAAGGCTTTTTGCCATCTATGAGCCTTATCAGCTAGCGAGAAAGAAAATAGTCTACAACGGAGGTAGTCTTGGGAGACTCCGTTGGCTTTGGTGGTACTACAGATCTCCTCAAAGATATCAATATGGTCCATTGGGTTCTCGTTAGATAGCACATGGAATTGATTATGTTTCACCAAAGCAATTATCTGAGGTTTAATCTCAAAGTCTTGCTTCTGGATAGCAGGGGGTATGATAGCAGATCGGTTCCTATAATAGGCGTGCGGGGCATCTTGCTCGCCTAAGGTAACCCTTTGTGGAGGAACTTGTTCATGTGCGGCATATGCTCCCAACCCAGGAGCTACATCATCATTGAGAGGTGCTTGATCAGCCACACCCTCTCTGTGTTGTCTTACTTCTGCATCCTCACCATCAACAACAGGGGGAATGTTTTATTAGGGTCAGCCATACTAACCTTTTTGCTTGCCTTTCATGTGGTTCTGATTCGCCTTGTCGACTCCTCTATGCTTAAGTTTTGCAGATCTTTAGAACCCTTGCTCCTCAATTGCATACACCTGAGAACAAGAAATTTTTTGAAAATTAGATCCGATTAAAAGGATTTGGGATCGATCGATCTTGGAATAGATCGGTCGATCCAAAAAGGATTGGTCGATCGTGCACAAAGTAGGATTGGTGGATCCAAAAAGGATCAGTCGATCTCAGATACGAAAATACAAAACATAAATTAAAAATGCAGTAAATAAAATATCCTAGACTAGGTCTAAAAACTTAGATCTAGAGGCAACAATTACTCCCCGGCAACGACACCAAAAAATTGATGTGGTATCAGGTTTTACCCAAACCTAGGGTTTCCGCAAGTGCACGGTTGTGCGCGGTAGTATAATGGTGGGATCGAATCCACAGAGAGTAAAGTGCACTTTAGATCACTAGATCTAAACAGAGCTAGGATGAAAAATATGAAAAAGTTTTGTCACAAGAAATCCGAATATAAATCCAAAAATAATTAAATAAAATAAAATTCAATTAAAAACAAATGTTGGGATCCGGGAAATCACATGGATTTAATTAAATAAAAATGATATCTAACCGGATTAGCATTTTGAATGACCTAGATCTAGAGCTCAAAACACTATGAACAAATAAACCACCTCTCGAGTGAGAATATTATCTTGGTCATAAATCCGCTAGGATCTATGCCAGCATTATTAATAGGTTTTGATATTGTTCACTTGCAGATCCAACCTCGACTCTCGTTGACTGACAATCTCAAGCCTATAAACTATAGATTCTGGGTAAAATAAACATGTGCTAGCTGAATTATAAAACTGCTATAAATCATTTGATAGATTCATCAACCTAACAAAAGCATTAGTTTCATAGAAATAGATATCTAATAATCATAACCCTAATCTATAACAATAACCTAATTAAACATCCCTTTGAATATATCCCATCTTCCAACAAGGAGATCTACTCAACCATGGCAATGGGTTGATACATGATGAAATATGACATGCAATGCAAAGAAAGAGATGAAGACATAGTGTATATCTGAAAATGCAATGGAATGGTATAGATCTGAGAAAAATCAATGTAGAAGTTTAAAGATCTGAAAATAAAATGAAAGTACAAAGTGAAATGATAAAAATCGTAAAAAGAGGAAGTCTGAGGCGACTCCACTCGCGCTAGCTCTAAGGAGTGATATTTTTTGGTTACCTTTTTCTTTTCTTTTTTTTTATTCCCAACAATTTATGTATTATTCTTAACTTTGTTATCTTAACTCTTTATCAACTTTCGTTTATTTATGTTTTTAACATTATTCATTCGCAGCACTATTTTCATTTGATTTTATATCACAGTGGGACGCAGTGATTTAAGTCAGGGAAAAGGGTGTCTGATTTCATATGTTACTAACACTGTGTTTTCTTTTGGTTTTTTGTCAAAAAGTTTTCAAAAAAATTCAAAAATAAAACTTTTTATTTCTTGAGTCGTTTTATTGAGTCAAAACATGGGAATTTTATTACAATTTTCTTAGTTTCCAGTTTATGTTGACATTTATTGGACATAGATCAGGAAGATTAGAAACACATCAGTGGATCAACTTTACGAGAAGCGACCTATCCTTTGGAAATCTGAGTGATCCGGCGTTGGCTCTATCTACTTGGACCTTTAACCGGACTAATCTTCTCACTTAGGGGCTTGATATCGTTTAAAGCATCATATACATCCAGAGTTCACCCCATTCTTATTAAAGCTCCGGATGGCCAAGCTCATTTTTAGCTTGGTTCCACACCCTTACACTCTTTTTCATTCAGACCCCAGTCCTCTTTCGCAACATTAGGAGCATGTGCAACCAAGTGCAAAAACTACGGAGTATGGGAGCCGGTACAACCAAATGTTCTAAAGCTTTCCGAGTAAGCTTTCTAGTATCAGTACTTTATCTCTATTAGTTTGAGTTGACTAATGGTGCAGTTTTTAGTAGGATTTCTGTACATGGTTAGGACTGGTTCCAACTTCCCTTCTCAGAAAAAATGCTCTGAGATCGACCAATCCTATCTAGATCGATCGATCCCGTCTCATCCTGAGACTCTCTTTCAAAAAAAAAAAAAGGAAAGATAAGGGAAAGAAGTCTGAAGAAACTAGAATAAAACATTTTATTTAGTTAGTTAGTTCTTTCTTATTGTTATTTATTTTAGCACCAATAGCCACTCTATTAAGATCATTATATAGAAGTTTCCTAGGGATCCAAGGTTCAGGAGGTTGTGCACCATCTTTGGTTTCCGTCTCACTGTAATTTTGCGCATTGGCTTGCACCAGACTTCATTTATCATGCCTAACCATCACCCTCAAAATGGCCCCCCGTTACTAGCCCTTAACGGTTTCGACTCCCTTTGTGAGAATGCACAAAATACTTAATGAATGTTAAAGGCCCAATAGTGGAGATTTAAGAAGTTCCCTTGGATCTCGGATGCTAGAGTACGGTAATGTTTGCTATGCTTATGGTAAAGTACATGTTGTACTGCTAAAGTTAAATTAACCTTTCACAAGGTTTCTTTTTGGTTTACATGATCAACATGGTGGATTCAAAAGCTAAGCTAAGTTCCCGTTTTTCAAACGTCCACTTCCAATCTTTGTTTCATTGTCTTGTTGCTTACTTGAGGACAAGCAAGGATTCCAGTTTGGGGGGTGTGATGAGTCTCTATTTTCACTAGTTTTTACATGTTTTATCGAGTCTAGAGTTAGGTTTTGTGTTCTTCTGGCCGGTTTTAGTGTATTTTCATGTTTTCACTTCATTGGAGCTAAAATGGGCAAAATGGAGCAACTTTGGACCTTTTTACACTTCATTGAATTTTGGAGACACTCTGGGATCAAGCGATCCTGAAGAGGATCGACCAATCCTGAAGAGGATTGGCCAAGCATGAAGAGGATCGACCGATCCTGAAGCAGATCAGTCAGTCAAAGGAATCTATGAGGTGGCATGGATCAAAGTAAGGAAATCGATCGATCCTAATCATGAATATTCTCCAAATCGCACATTACCTCTGAGTTTTGACCTAGAAGACTCTCTATAAATAGGGTTCATTTCCTGAGTGGCCAAGGAGCCCCAGACACGATTTTTCACTGTTACTCTGTCATTTTCATTTTCATTTCAGATCTGTAAACTTTTACATTTGTTTTTCGTTGATCTATAATATTTTCCATTGCATTTTTAGATCTACACACTGTCTTTATCTTGTTTTTTGCATTTTACATCATACAACATCATGATCTATCAAGCCATTGCCATGGTTTAGTAGATCTGCATGTTGGGAGATGGGATTTATTCAAAGCGATTTAATGTTTAATTAGGTTATTATAATAGATTAGGGTTATGATTATTAGATCTCTACTTTTATGAAACAAATGCTTTTGTTAGGTTGACGAATCTATCAAATAATTTATAGGGTTTTATAATACAGGTAGTGTTGGTTATTCTACTCAGAATCTATAGTTTGTAGGCTTGATTTCCAGATTTCTAAGAGTTGAAGCTAGATCTACAAGTGAACTCTATCAAACTTGTTAAATACATGCTAGCATAGGATCCTAACGGATTTATGTTAGAATAATCTTTCTTTTTAAAAAGATATTTATTTTGGTACAGTGTTTGTGTTCTAGATCTAGATCATTAAATTGCTAATCCGGTTAGATATCCTTTTTTTTTATTTAAATCTCTGCAATTTCTCAGATCCCAACTTTATTTTAAATTGATTTTATTTCCATATTTAAATATTTTTGGATTTTATTAGGATTTTATTTTCTGTGATAAAACTTTTCATATTTTCATCATATCTCTGTTTAGATCTACAAATCTAAAACGTTATTTCCTCTCTGTGGATTAGATCCCACCTCTATACTACCGCGCACAACCATGCACTTTCGGGAAATATTGGTTTGGGTAAAACCTTATACAAAAACCACATATCATATGACAATAGGTTAGCTGAACTTTTGTGTTTCATAGTCCGAGACTTAGGAGTAGACATGCATTACATTGAACTTATTTCGAACTGATAGATCATTGAACCCCAGAGATCCCTTAAACACCCAACATTCATCTCATATTGATTTACATTCACTTTATTTGCTTTGCGTAATTTTGCGTGACACATAACCCTTTTTTATTATTGAGTTCTAGCTTTATTTTTTCCTCTTGAGTACTATGACTGATGATGTGCACTTGCAGCTTATTCATTGTGTGGTTTCCTTGAGGAAAACTTTACGACACATCATCATCGCAAACCTGAAAGAGAAAACAAGAGAAAAAGGTACAAATTAGTGATGATTCCAAAATCCAGGTGCCCGTGTCAACCGACACAAGCAAACCGTGTTGATCGTCACGGTGCCAAATCGCATGTATTGAGTTTAAATAAACTTTAAATTGAAATTTCACCCAATAGTAAGCACAATCAACCATCAAAATCACTATATACGAATATCAATCCATCATCCTAAACATCTCTAAATTCTAAATTTCAAGCCAAAATAGTTCAAAATTTATCAACATAAATTCGTGACTTTTCTATCAATTCAACCTAAATTAACAACAGTCTACATTTAAATCCTTCTAAATTCATCATAATCAACAAGCAAGTTTTAAGAGTAAATCAGAATTTAAAATTGAGAATCTAAACATTGAAAAATTCAAATTTAGTGATGGAGATTTGAAGAACATACCTTAGATTTTGATAGATTTGATGATATAGGAGTGTGGAAAATCAAAAACTCTTGAGTTTAGAGACAAAAATCGATTGATTTGATGAAGAATTAAGGATTTGAGAATTTGGGGTTTATAGAGGCGTGGGGGTTTGCCGAAAGGAAAGAGGAAAAGTGGAGAAGAAAAAGAAAAAATCAGGTTTTATACTAACCTGGGATCCGTGTCAACCGACACAAGGTGGTCGTGTCAATCGACACGGACACAGACTTTGTGTTCCTTGGTCGAAAAATTATGTAAAATCCTCCACATGATGAGCAATTCCTTTCCAAACTTGTTCTTAAGCACGAATATTTTCCTGAGACAAAACAAAAACAGAAAAATTAGAATAACAAGACACATAAAAGCATATTTACAGACTTACCGGTGGGTTACCTCCCACCAAACGCTTATTTTCACTCATTAGCTTGACTTTGTCAGATATCAGATTGATGGAGAGTGATGAGGATCTATTTTGACCCCTTTTTACTATTGTTTTACTTGTCTTCTTGAGTCTAGAAGTTAGGTTTTGTAATCTTCTGGCTGGTTTTAGTGTCTTTTCAAGTTTTCACTTCCTTGGAGCTAAAATGTGCAAAATGGAGCAACTTTGGACATTTTTACACATCATTGGTTTTTGGAGACATCCTGGATCAATCGATCCTGAAGAAGATCAGTCAGTCAAAGGAATCTATGAGGTGGCACGGATCAGAGGAAGAAGATTGATCGATCCAAGTAGGATCGATCGAACCCAATCACGAATATTCTCCAAATTGTGCATTAACTCCGATTTTTAACCTAGAAGACACTATATAAATAGGGATCATTTCTTGAGCGGCCAGAGAGACCAAGACATGATTTTTACGGTTACTCTGCTATTTTTATTTTCATTTCAGATCTGTAAACTTTTAAATTGATTTTTCTCAGATCTAAAGTATTTTTATTGCATTTTCAAGATCTACATTCTGTCTTCATCTCTTTCTTTGCATTTTCAACCATACAACATCATGATCTATCAACCCATTACCATGGTTGAGTAGATATACATGTTGAGAGATGAGATTTATTCAAAGGGATTTAAAGTTTAATTAGCTTATTGTTATAGATTAGAATTATGGTTAATAGATCTCTACTTCTATAAAACAAATGCTTTTGTAAGTTGACGAATCTATCAATTGATTCATAGGGTTTTATAGTACAACTAGTGTTGGCTATTCTACCCGGAGTCTATAGTTTGTAGGCTTGATTTCCCGATTTCCAAAAGTTGAAGCTGGATTTACAAGTGAACACCATCAAACTTGCTCAAAATATGCTATCATAGGGTCCGAGCGGATTGATGGTAGAATAATATTTGCTTTTAATTAAAAGACCTATTAGAATAATATTTGCTTTTAATAAACAATCTATTTTAGTACAGTGTTTATGTTCTAGATCTCGATCATTTAATTACTAATCCGGTTACATATCTTTTTAATTTATTTAAATCTCTGCGATTTTCCAAATTCCAACATTTATTTTAATTGATTTTTATTTCCTTATTTGATTTTATTTGGATTTTCTGTGACAACAAAACTTTCCATATTTTCATCCTAGCTCTGTTTAGATCTACAGATCTATAGTGCTATTTACTCTATGTGGATCGATCCCACCATTATACTGCCGTGCACAACAGTGCACTTGCGGAGTTTAGATGTTGGATAAAACCTAATGCATAAAACATCACATCAAGTTTTTGGCGCCGTTATCGGGGAGTAATTGTAGCCTTTAGATTTAAGTTTTTAAACCTAGTCTAGGATATTTTATTTTTTGCATTTTTTATTTACGTCTCCGAGATCGACCAATCCCCATAAGATCGATCGATCCTACTTCTTCCACGATCGACCGATCCTACTTTTTGCAAGATCCATCGATTCTTCTTTGTCGTTCGATCCTTTTTCTCTTGAGATTAACTGATCCCTTCCAATATTGATCAATCTCAGAGCCTCTTATTCGGATCTGACTTTCATACTTCATCTACTTCTCAGGTGTATGCAATTAAGGAGCAAGGCTTCTAAAGATCTACAAGACTTGAGGATAAAGGAGTTGACAAGGAAGATCAAGGAAACAAAGAAGAACAAAACCACAAGGAAAGCAAAAGATAAGGTTAGTATGGCTGATCCTAATAACCTTAGAAACATTCCCCCCGTTAATGATGGTGAGGATGCAAAGGAAATCCAGCAGAGAGAGGGTCAGGTTAATCAAGGACCTCTCAATGATGCTGGAATTCCTAGGGTGAGAGTAGATGCTGCGCCAGGACTGCAAGTCCCTCCGCGCAGGGTTACCTTAGACGAGCATGATGCCCCGCACACCTACTATAGGAACCAATCTGCTATTATCCCCCTCCTATCGAGAGGCAAGATTATTAGATTAAGTCTCAAATAATTGCCCTGGTTAAATAGAATCAATTCCATGGGCTATCTAACAAGAACCTAATGGACCATATTGATATCTTTGAGGAGATCTGTAGTACCACCAAAACCAATGGAGTCCCCCAAGACTACCTCCGTTGTAGACTATTTTCTTTTTCCCTCGCTGATAAGGCTCATAGATGGCTGAAATCTTTGAGTCTTGGATCTATCACAAGCTGGGGTGAATGCCGAGCTGCTTTCATACAGCAGTTCTTCACCAAAGCTAGATCCGCAGCCCTAAAAAATAAAATAGCCACATTCCGCCAAGCTGGTACTGAGTCCTTTTATGAAGCTTGGGAACGCTATATGGAATATCTCAGGGATTGTCCCTCTCGAAGCTACACCGAGTCGGACAGAATGAACTTTTTCTACAATGGAGTTGAAATGAAGTATCAAATGGCTATAGACACAGCCAGTAGGGGAGACTTCATGAGCAACAGGATGGAGGAAGCAATGGAGCTCATTGAAAACCTGGCAACAAGCGACTCTAACAGATCTTCTGACTATGATAAGAGAGTCAACCCCACTCGAGCGAGTGATAAGATCATAGAGGAACTTAATGCTAAGGTGGACATTCTGATGAGAGCTCAAAAGAGATCTGTTAATCTCTTGGAAAGTGATGAGTTCAATGATGATGAGGATCAAACTGAGGAGATCAACTTTCTCGATGGACAGGGAAACTATCAAAATCGAGGTTTTAACCCGAACTTTAGGAACCATCCAAACCTGTCCTACCACAGTACTAATGTTGAGAACCCTGGAGATCAGTTTTATCCATCTCGGAGTACTCAAAACCAAGGGAACTTCCAAAATAATGCTGGTTATGGTAAAAAAGGATTCAACCCCCAATCTGGGAATGCTGGTTCCATGGGGAAGATTGAATCCTTATTCCAGCAAATCATGGAAGGACAAAAGAAATTCGCTGGAGAAATCAACCTTAAGGTTGATAACATGTACAATGATCTAAATGGGAGGCTTGAATTCTTGGGTGCCCATGTGAGGATATTGGAAACCGAGGTAGCAAGGTCAGCCGAAATGGTTAAGGCATTACCAGGGACTCTCCCAGAGAAGCCTGAAACCAATCCCAGATAATATCTGAAGTACATCGATCTGTTCGAGGATGAGGAATTTTTTACGGAAATGTCCACTGAGATTGATCGATCCGAAGGTGGAATCGATCGATCCGAAGATGAGAGCCACTGCTTTCTCGGTGAGGACATAGACCCAAACCCTTTTAGGATCGACCTGCAAAGTGAGATCGATCGATCCTACTCCTCTGATAGAAATTTTAAAATTGGAGAGGATCGACCTATCCGAGTCGAGAACGATCGATCCTCGCGGGCACGATTTTGAAACCCCCTACTTAATAAAAACCTAAAACAATTCAGATATCACAAAGAGTTTAGAAAACCAACCTTGCAGCCACCTAGAGAGATGAACTCTGTTGAAAACATGAAAACTAATGAGAATCAAGGAGGGATTGGAAGAGATAACCCACAACCACCTGAAAAACCAAACCCTGAGATGCAAAAAAAGATAGATAAGGTACTCACTGAGATGAGGGTGAGATTGCCTTTCATGGAAGTTAAATCAATGACCCCTCAAGTCATGGATTCAATGAGATATATAATTGATGGAAGGACAACTATACAAGAAGCAGCTGATTTCCTTCAAGAGGAATGTAGCAAGAAGATGCCAGAAGGACTTCCCCAAAAATTAGAGGATCCCGGAAGGTTTAGCCTCACAGTCACTATAAGGCATTATCGATTTAAGAACAGCATACTTGACACTAGAGCCAGCGTGAACATGATGCCACTCAGCCAAGCTAAGAACTTAGGGTTACTCCTCATGACACCAATTACCATGGAAGTTGAGATGGCTGATGGTACAAAAAGAAAACCAGTAGGGAAATGGAAGTTTTGCGCTGGTAAACTCTTAAACATTCCTGTCAAGCTTAATGGAAGTTATGCGCTGGTAGACTTTGTTGTCCTCGCATTGGATGAAAAATGGAAATGAGTTATACTTGTCAGACCTTTTCTAGCAACAACAAGAGCCTCAATTAGCATCCCCAAGAGGAGGATTAAACTTCGGTTCAAAAGACACCTCCATGACCTTCTACGTCGATACTGTCGACAGAGTCCCCACCATGAATGGTCAAGCTTTCATCATGAAAGATGTGGACTCTGTTGATGTTGTTCATCCAATGGATATGACTTCGGGAAGCGATGTTGGCAAAGCTCCAGCAGAAATAAACTTTGAAGCTACTGAAGAAAATCTGGACTACATGATAAGGGCTGTCACTGCAAAGCCCAAGATCAGGACAGAAAACAAGACACCAGATGAGGAAGATACCATTCCTCCAATGAATCCAGAACCCAATTGAAATAAAACTAAGTCAAGCTAGTTACTTTGCAAAAACAAGCGCTGGTTGGGAGGCAACCCAACGTGTTCTTTAATTTCTTTTTTCTTTTGAATTAATAATACGAATTTATTTTATTTCCCTTCAGTTATTTTATTTTATTTATTTATTTTCCAAAATAAGATATGATGATGTTTTTGTGTTAAGCTGACTGAAAACAGCTGCAAAACGCAGAAAATGCAAATTTCAAGAAGTTTCAGTACGCTGGGATCGACCGATCCTACCCAGATTGATCAATCCTCGAGACGAGAAAAGCTGAAAACCAGTTTATGTACAGACCAATGCTCCCTTTTGGTCGTAAAATCCCTTCCACGGTTTATGGTTTGCTTTCTTGTTCACAATTCATTATCTTCAGTGTTGTTTCGCAGCACCTTTTTTCTTTGATTTTATATCATAGTGGGACACAGTGATTTAAGTCTGGGGGAAGGGGTGACTGTTTTCATATGTTACTAACACTGTGTTTTCTTTTGTTTACTTGTCCCAAAAAAAAATTCAAACTTTTTCAAAACTAAAACTTTTTCATTTTTCTTGAGTCATTTATTGAGTCAAAACATGGGATTTTACAATTTTCTTGATTTCCATTTTATGTTGACATTTATTGGACTTAGTCAGGAAGATTGGAAACACCATCAGTAGATCAACTTTACCCGAAGCAATCTATACTTTGGAAATCTGAATGATCCAACGTTGGCTCTATCTACTTTGACCTTTAACTTGGACTAATCTTCTCACTTAGGGGCTCGATATCGCAAAATGATCATATTCATCTGGAGTTCACCCCATTTTTATTGGAGCTCCAGATAGTCAAGCTCATTTTTAGTTTGGTTCCACACCTTTACACCCTTTTTCACAACATTAGGAGCATGTGCAACCAAGTGCAAAAACTACAGAGTATGGGCGCCGGATCAACCGAATATTCTAAAGATTTCCGAGTAAGCTTTCTAGTATCAGTACTTCATCTATATTAATTTGAGTTGACTATTGGTGCAGTTTTTAGTAGGATTGATGTACATGGTTAGAACTAGTTCCAACTTCCCCTTCTCAGAAAAAGGCTTTGGGATCGACCGATCCTATCTTGATCGATCAATCGATCATGTCTCATCCCGAGACTCTCTTTCAAAAAAAAAAAAAAAAAAAAAGAGAAGGGAAAGAAGTCTGAGGAACCAGAATAAAACCTTTTTATTTATTTAGTTAGTTATTTGTTTCTGTTATCTATTTTATTTTAGCACCAATAGCAACTCTATTAGGATCATTATATAGAAGCTTACTTGGGATCCAAGGTTCAGGAGGTTGTGCACCATCTTTGGTTTCCGTCTCACTGTGATTTTGCGCATTGGCTTGCACCAGAGTTCATCTATCATGCCTAACCATCACCCTTAAAACGGCCCCCCGTGACTAACTCTTAGCGATTGAGATTCCTTTTGTGAGACTGCACGCAACACTTAATGAATGTTAAAGGGCCAAAAATGGAGATTTCAGAAATTCCCTTGGATCTCGGGTACTAGAGTACGATAATGTTTGCTATGCTTATGGTAAAGTAAATGTTTTACTCCTAAAGTTTTATTAACCTTTCACAAGGTTTCTTTTTGGTTTACATGATCAACATGATGAATTTCTAAAGCTAAGCGTAAGTTCCCGTTTTTTAAACTTCCATTTCTGTACATTGTTTCGTTGTCTTGTTTCTTACTTGAAGACAAGCAAGGATTTAAGTCTGGGGGTGTGATGAGTGTCTATTTTGATTCGTTTTTACTATTGTTTTACTTGTCTTATTGAGTCTAGAAGTTAGGTTTTGTGTTCTTCTGGCCGGTTTTAGTGTCTTTTCAGGTTTTCACTTTCTTGGAGCTAAAATGTGCAAAATGGAGCAATTTTGGACGTTTTTACACATCATTGGATTTTAGAGACATCTTGGATTGATCGATCTCCTGAAGAGGATCGACCAAGCATGACGAGGATCGACCGATCCCCAAGCAGATCGGTCAGTCAAAGGAATCTATGAGGTGGCACAGATCAGAGGAAGAAGATTCTTTAAATATTCTCTAAATTGCATATTAACTCCGATTTTTAACCTAGAAAACACTCTATAAATAGGGATCATTTCCTGAGCGGTAACAGGGGTCAACAGTAACCTTAGAACTACTTTCCACAAAGATTCTGAAAATTCACACAATAAAAGCACATATTCGAGATAAGCTAGATCAACAAATAAAATATAAATAAAATAATGTAATAAACAGAACAAAAAATTAAATTGAGATTAAATTCAAGTGATTAATAGCACTTGACCTAACCACAATCATCAAAAATAATCAGGAATGTGAACTGGACAGGACGGCCAGGGCGGTGAGAGCAATTACAAAAGGAAGCAATGCGGACAAAACTTGAGATGTATCCGGAGCTTCGGTAAAGGATAACAAAGAAACGTTCTCATTTCTCCATTGTAATCCGATCCTCCCCATTCAGCAAGCCACAGTAGCGTACGAACCACCGCTTCTCTGCCGTACACTGACATCACTAAATGACAACGTGTGTAAGGACCAAGCCTGAGTCCTCAATTTGGAGGGAAGAAACGAACCGGAAACCACCCGCTTTGGAAAATCCAGTCGTGAGATAGATAATAATACGGCGGAGGCCATTGTTTTGGAATTCTGTTTCTCAAACCACTATGCTTAGATTCACCTAGGAGATGTGTGACATTAGTTTATAATGTGTATATATTTTTAAAAAATATTTGATGATTATTAAGTAGGCAAAACCAACGGATGAGAATGACTCTCATTGATTCAAGAACGTGATTATCGACGTCACTGAGCTTGAGTTAATTATACGCTCCTGCTCGTGTCTTATTTTGACTGAAAACGAATTTCATTTATGTTTGAATTATTCCAATATGCACGCATATATTATTTTTATCTACATGTGATATTATTTGAATATTCCATCAGTGCTTTTGGTGGATATTCTAAATTGTTTCACTCGAAGCAAAAAAAAAAAGAAGAAGAAGAGAGAATACGAGTGTATTTTAGAGATTCTAATATAAATATCAAAAACAGGATGATCGTTAGGCAATAATACTTTACAAAAGCTTAGAAGTTGGGTGAGTCTGAACTTGCATGTTAAAGTGGCTACAATGGACAAAGAAACATGACATAAGTACAATTACATTTTTCTTCTGACAATAACGTTTAAGTAAATACATTAATCAAAAATATTTGCAACCGTTGGTTTTTTGTTATTAAAATGAAATAAATTAAACAAGTTAGATTAGTTCTTGGGTAGCATCGACGAAAAGTTTGACGTCGACACATATGCATATTTGAGAACACCTCCGAGGCTTATCCTCGAACGCAATAATTTTGGACATGTTCTCAAGTTTACAACAATACAATGTCATAACTTATATCTTACAAATCAGTTTTATATGTAGTCTCTCTTACACAGACTCGCCTCAAAAAATATTTAGATCCTAAGCAAAATAAAATTGTAGTGCCCCTTTCACAATATATATAGTATTAATGAGAAATTTGGCATATACACTTTCAGTAAATGAATTATTATCAATTTATCATGTGCCAGAGACGGATATGTTCTTACACAATGTTAAAAGTGGCTAATTGGTGAGTTTGTGATTTCTTTTTATCCATTGAAAAAGTGTTACATGAAAACAATCTTAAGATTTATATTTTTTGTTTAATCTGGATCATCCAATATGAAGTTAAATCTGGATCAGACAAGCAGTTCACATACTTGCTTCTCTCTAAAAATCAATTCCATTAATTAGGTAAGAAGAACACACATAAAAAATGGAGGAAAAAGAAGAAGAAACAAATAATTCCATTCTCATTATGATTCTGTAATTCATCAAACTAGTCTTTCTTGGGCTTCTCATTCGGACTCAATTGGGGTCTCTTGTGTTCTGTGTAAAGCTACTTAATCGAACTGAACCTTAAAAGACTTTGTACTATATTTGGTCTCATGCTTTTAATAAAAAACTTTTTATCCAAAAAAACAGAAAGAATTAATAGTGCTCTACGAATGGATTGTAACTTCATATGCTTATGAAATACACTATTTTAAACGAATTGATTGAAGATTGTGAATTACACTATAGGCACCAAACTAAAACACTATCTCATTTCTCATTCTCTTGAATTAAATATTTGAGCCATAAAACTTCTCCTATTGCAATGTATTGCAGTAAATAACAAAGCAACAAAGTGTTGCATGATTGATTTTTGGCACAGTGATGTTTATGGTAACATATTTTTTTTAATTAATGTGGTAATGTTTTTTTTTATTAGTTATCTCTCTTCTATGTAAAAATCCAGATAAAAAAGATCATATCACAATTTTAACGGGATGAGTTTTTTTTTTTGGTAACAATGAAAATATTCGAAAGAGATTACCTTTTATTTTAGTGGGTAATTATTTTGTTAACACAGTAACAAACAATATATCATGTGACATATCTAGATTCACATCTAAATTATTATTTAACGTAATATAAAATATGTAAAGGAAAACATAGCAAGTTAAAATAAAAGTATTTATAAACAGTAAAGGAAAACATAGCAAGTTAAAATTTCACATAAAAACTAAAATAATAAATTAAACATTCAGATATTTATAAACCATAAAAACAAAACAAAAAAAACTATAAATTTAGATAAAATCAATTGATCCACGGTAGTTCAAATTTAATATGTCACATAATACAATGTTATTTATCGTGTTAATAAAATAATTATCCATTAAAATTGTAGTAAAAACACTTTTATCCAGATTTTAATTTGCATAAGCTATAGTAGTACCGTAGTACGAGAGAGAGGGTATTAAAAAGAATAACTACTAGTTTGTCTGCTACCAAACAATGACATGTCACATGACCCTTGATTTTTAACTAATTGTGCTTTTCCACTTACCGCGAATCCAAAACAGAAATTAAACTTCTATTATCCAAATCAGATATGTGATCACAGTCGATTCACCCTTAGATCTTTTATTGTTTTATAGTTCGTCTTTGTTTAGTAAAATAACCTTCAGAATATGAATTTATTTTCTTTGTTTTATAAATTAACTCAAAACTGTTGTCACTATGCTGACACGATGATGTATGAAAATATTCTCTTTATTAATTACTCTTCTGTATATATATATATAGTTTAAGGTTTTTACATATAAATTAAAAAAACAACCAAATTTTCTATTTTAGCCTTCACTAATACACTAAAATAATTTTGTATTGGTTATTGTATTAAATATTAAAGGTAAAAGTATAAATTTTATCAAAAAACTACATTGAAAATCTAAAACAACACTTATTTTATAAAAAAAAAACCTAAAACTACAGAAAAAAAAAAAACTGAGAGAGTACTAAGTTATGGTGTGTTAGTGATTATAAAATCTTTTTAGGAGTTTATGCCAAAAATTGATTCTTTTCAGATGTCTCAAAACAATCTTGTATTTTCCAGTTTGGCCATCTATAAACATTTTTATTAGCTACAAACCTAAATTTCTATGAATGTTAGGGATAGACAATCATTAGTACATGGTAATCGATACAATTCATTGTATTTTAAAAAAAAATTATAATATCAAAGTGTCGAAGAGCTCTCTTTATTACTATTTAAACTTTTTATTGAGTATTCTTCTTTTTCTGAGATTCGTTAATCTTTAATTTTATTATTTTCCACATTTACTTTTATGGTATATTATAATATAAGTTATAACTATAAGAAAGATAATAATTTTCTTTTTTCTGAAACTTTTCGTAACAAAGATAAGATTGTCGGGGAAAAAGATGGATATGCAAAAAAAGTTTTAATTTCATTATTTTCCACATTTACTTTTATGGTATATTATATTATAATTATAAGAAAGATAATAATTTTCTTTTTTCTGAAACATTTCGTAACAAAGATAATATTTCCAGAAAAAAAGATTATGGCTATGCAAAAAGGTAGGGCGGACCTGGATCTCTATCGTTTTCATTAAATTTGCTTTCCACTAGATCTTAGTCTTATGGATTTTTGTTTCTTCTTTTTTTAATAAAAAACTAAAATCTATTCCCACGATACATTACGAGATAATATTTTCTTAATCATTATAATAAATATTTGTATTTTCCAGTTTAATACCGTGTGCTCAATTCTTATGATAATTTTCAGTTTTTAGATTTTGTATTTTTAGTTTTTATAACTAAACTTCTTTTAGATATACAATTTCAATTTATTAAATTGTAAAATGTTAATGTTCTTAATTGTTTGAAGTATATACCCATTTTAATCTTTTGTGTATGTCAATATTTTTTTAAACATTGTAATAAATATTTATATTTTACATTTTAATATTTTGTATATCCTTTACAGATAAGTTTCATATTAATAGATTTTTTTCGTTTAGTTTTTCTAATTAATTTCTTTTTGTTATATGTATTTTAATTTTATTAAATGATTAAATGTTAGTGTTGTTGATTGTTTAACATATATACCCATTTTAATATTTTATAAATCATTTTTATGTTAAAATCTACCCTGCTTCGCTTATTTATTTTGCAAATCTAGTTGACACTTCTATTGATATGAGACGTTAAACACTGGTTTTTTTTTCTTATTTATCGAGTACTATATATTTATTTTAAAAACCTATTTTATTTAAAAATAAATATGTAGTTTTTCGAGAAAACACAGATTTGAATCACAATATATGTAGACAAAAAAATTTGTATTAATTAAATACATTATGTAATAATTTAAAATAATTTGAAAATAAGATCAAATAAAAGTGAAATATGAATCATAATTATTTTTTTAATATATTAATTTAAATTAAATAAATACAAATAACATTAATTTTGGTTTATTTATTTTATTAGGAGTGTTTGGAAATACCCATTAGATTGACTCTATTAAATTAGTAGATGGGTTATTTTATTTCCACTAGCAGCAATCTCACACCAACGTTAGGTTTTTATATAATCAAATTGCTTCCCAAAACGAATCACACAATTCCCAATAATTGGATTTGGATCTAAAATATGTTTTCTACAGAACTTAATGATCAGAAGTTTAGTTCGTACAAGTTTTCGTTGAAGATTTGCTTCAAGTGTAAGCCAAATAATATTTTAATTATTTGTTTGGAATCTTTTTTCAAAGAATTATTACATTTCCTACAACGTGTCACCATTTCGTAAGCTAATCGTCACTTTAAGTAACCGCTTGATTACTTTAGCATGCGGTCCCAAGTCAACTCGCGCCACTCAAATCTGCTTATGCAAGACTCAACCAATCTCTCTTCATATATCTGCTTATGCAAGACATATATCTTTATAGAGATACTAAAAAATCAAAATCGTGCCTTTTAAGGCAACTGTAGTTTGCAGAATTACATATGTTGTTATGTGAAAACAGATATTTTCTTTAGAATATATATTTCATCTTCCTAAAGTTTCCAAAAATTTCTTGTTATAGTCATATTTCCAGATCATCTTTTATGTCTCTTTTTACCAGAAATTCATCCTTAATTCGTGCTAAATCATTTTCAAACTTTCATATCTTTTGTTGCCCAAACTAACAAATATTCCCAAGTTATTTTCGATTTTTTCTGTTGTGTTCTTCTATATAAAGCAATACTACAGAGATCAAAATTTTATTCATTACTCTGGGTTTTATGTTGTTGATCACTATGGTTTGGTTTCTTAAAACTCTTGTCTTTATTACATTACTTTCCTATGCTTTTGTAATAACAGAATCAGCTCCAGAATCTGCTCTTATCACCAAAATTCCTGGCTTCAATGGCAATCTTCCTTCAAAACATTACTCAGGGTAAAATATTTAATACAAAAAAAAAACAAATCTCATATTTTCAACGTACTTTAGTTTAAAATCCTGTTTTATTTTTTATTTCTTAAGGTATGCTACAATTGATAAGGAGCATGGGAAGAATCTATGGTATTACTTTGTTGAATCAGAGAAGAATCCTTCAAAAGATCCGATCGTACTTTGGCTAAATGGTGGTCCAGGTTGTTCAAGCATGGATGGATTTGTGTACGAGCATGGTCCATTCAAATTTGAACCAGCAAAGACTAATACTACTCTCCCACTCTTGCATCCCAATCCTTATAGTTGGTCCAAGGTGAAAACATATCAATTTATAGATTTGTTTCGAATTTCTTTCTAGTTGTTTTTTTTGTTCCATTGTTATCATGTTTTTGATGTTTCTTTTTAGGTATCTAACATCATATACCTTGATTCTCCTGTTGGTGTGGGATTCTCTTACTCAAACAATGAATCTGATTACATAACCGGTGACACGAAAACCGCGGTTGACTCTCATATGTTCCTTCTCAAGGTGAATGAATCATAAGAGAATGTTTTTTTTTTTTTTTTGTGTTTATAATTTCAGATCACTAAAATGCTTATTTATCTTAACCAGTGGTTTGAGATGTTTCCTGAGTTTCAATCAAATCCGTTTTTCATCTCTGGTGAATCTTACGCTGGAATCTATGTTCCAACTCTTGCTTCAGAAGTTGTTAAAGGTAATGAATCTTCTCCTATTATAAACAAAAAATTCATCTTGACAAGCATTTTATCAACCACTTTTTATTTTATTTTTGTTGTAGGCAACAAAGATGGGGTCAAGCCAGCTATTAATTTCAAGGTAACAAGATTAACGAGTCAATCACATTTTCATGAGTTCTCGTTGGGTTTCTGACAATGATATGATGATCTTCTCTGTTTTCTTTTTGACAGGGATATTTGGTTGGTAATGGAGTAACGGATGAAATTTTTGATGGTAATGCTTTTGTTCCGTTTGCTCATGGGATGGGACTAATCTCTGATCAACTCTTTGAGGTTTGTTTAGTTTCTTAATGGATGATTATTACTCTTTTCACTTTCTTTCCTTTTCATATGTCTTACGCATAACGAAAAAACAAAATCGCAGAATGCTACAAAAGTTTGCAATGGAAGTTTCTATGAAATACATGGACTTGGTTGCCAGGAAGAGTTGGATAAAGTTTCAGTGGTAAATCTAATTTTATATGTTAAGTTAAAAGACATTAAGAATGTTGTAAGATAGTTTTAATTTTTAATTTTTACATGTCAGGATACTGATAGGTTGAACATATACAATATTCTTGAGCCGTGTTACCATGGAACATCGTTATCTGCATTTGACATTAGATCGCTGCCTTCAAGTCTTCTTCAGCTTGGCAAAACCGAACAACCTTTAGCTATAAGAAAAAGAATGTTTGGTCGAGCGTGGCCAGTTCGTGCGCCTGTTCGTCCAGGCCTTGTCCCTAGCTGGTCTCAACTCCTTGCTGACGTTAGTGTTCCTTGCATTGTAAGTAAACCAAAACCTAACGCTTCTCTGTTTTACAACTTTTCAGACTATATATAAGCTCAAACAAAGAATGCTTTTGTTGCAGGATGATAGAGTTGCAACAGCTTGGTTGAATGATCCAGAGATTAGGAAAGCTATTCATGCTAAAGAGGTCTCAAAACTCTATTGCTACACTTATATCATGAGAACATATGATTGATGTGTTGATAATATTTATAGGAGAGCGAGATTGGAAGATGGGAACTTTGCTCTGGAAAACTATCATTCGATCATGATGCAGGAAGCATGATAAAATTTCATAGAGACCTCACATTAAGTGGATATAGAGCTCTCATTTACAGGTACTTAAAAAACTAACACATATAAAATGAAAATTTGAAGCCAATAGGCTTTAGTTTAGAGAATGATGAATTAAATCTTGATTTTGTAGCGGGGATCACGATATGTGTGTTCCATTTACTGGCTCTGAAGCTTGGACAAAATCTCTTGGATACAAAGTGCTTGATGAATGGAGGCCATGGATATCAAACAACCAAGTCGCGGGGTAATCTCTTTCTTCTACTAATCGAAAATACGATTTTTATAGCTCTTAATGTTTCGACGTTAATCGATGCATATTTTTCGCAGGTATACGCGAGGATATGCAAACAATCTCACATTTTTAACCATCAAGGTAAGCATTGGATCTATATTCAAATTAAGCATCTCAATTGGTAAAAATGTTAGTTAGATTCTTCTATTTTTGTGGTGATTGTAGGGTGCAGGACATACGGTTCCTGAGTACAAACCGCGGGAGGCTTTGGATTTCTATAGCCGATTTTTAGCAGGAACCGAGATTTAAGAGAGCAGCCATATGATGAGTTTAATGTTATATGTTGTACTTAAAAAGATTATCTTATTGTAATCTTGACTTATTTGAATAAGAAAGATATGTTCTTCACATCATTCTTTATCATAAACATTATGTATTCTCCTAAAATATTTTGGAAACTTCAATTGTATTCGTGAGATCAGACAAATTGTTATTATATAGGATAGATGGATTTACCATGACTATTGTAACTCAGTTTCAATCTAATGGATATATTTTGTTTGCCGCTAAAAAGAAAATGGGACATTGGACTTTTTTGAAATTTTTTAAACGGGTCTCTCGGAAATTTTTTTAAAATAAAGATCTATATTTGAAAATAAATTTTTCAAAAATTTATTTTTTGTATTTAATCCTAAGAAAACATACTTTACTCATTAAACTTTTAAAGTATTAATTTCTGTTTGGGAAAAAATTGTTTGTCAAAGTTGTAAAATATTAGTCTCCACACCAATCACTTCGTTAGACTTTTACTCTTCAAATGAGCATTCTCATTTTATGTTTTTTCTTTCTTTTAATTTATTTTTTTTGAAAAATTTCAAATATAAAGATCTAACATCAATTTAATAGAATAACATTGAGCCACTGTAAAGTCGAAAGAAGAAAAAAAAGTTTGGAATAATATATCTTCCTTTCTAAAAATTTGATTCACAAATTATACAGAAAAACAATACTTTTATTAACTATAAGTATTATGTGATCATTCAAAATAATTTTAAAATATGAAAAAAATATAATAGAAGAATCATAATTTTAAATCTTAACAAAATCTTTCAAATATACTAATTTAAAATAAATAATATGGTATAGTCAAATTGAATATCAAATCTGATTGGGGAGGGCGGGGGGTTGTATTCAACTTAACATTTGGAGAGATTTGAGTTGAAATGACAAACCTTTTGATATTGAAACAATAATTTTAAAATATCTTTAAAATCAAATGTTATTACATTAATTATTTTTAAATGTACAATCATATTGATTGTTATTAAAAACAAAATCAGATTTGGTTTTAAAAATTTCATGTGAAATTTCCTAGTAAAAATACAAAGATCAAATCTCATAATTTTAGGAGAGATTTCAGAGAATTGAATAACAAAAGTAATAGATCCAACTCCTTTGAGTACACTTCAACAATTCTATTCACTTTCATTTGTATAACTCCGTTTTTGGATTTTAAAGGGGTGTATTGAACTGGATATTTAGAGAGATTTGAGTTTTGAGATGATTTGGTAAACTTTTGTTGAATTAGTAATTTTTTTATTAAATTTTTATGAGATTTGGATATTTGTATTTTTAACTAAGAAACCCCCTCAAATCTCACATGAAACTTTTGAATCAAATCTTAATCATGTTTTCAATAACAGTGAATCTGAGTGTATAATTTAAAATCATTAATCTAATAACACTAGATTTTAAATGATATTTCAAAACTCATGTTTCGATAACACATAATTTATCATTTATACTCAAATCTCTCCAAATACTCATTCCAATACATCTCCCTAAACTTCAAAATGGCGAAATCCTTTTCAATCAAAGCATTGCCTCTTCATATTCATATAAATAGGTGTTATTTAAGAATTCACATGTGTCTTCTTTCTACAACTCCCAAATACACCATTAGAAACTCCTATGAGATTCAGAGAACTACCAAAACTCTGAGATTGGTTATAACACTTGTTTCTTACCTTGACTTGCTTCTCCACCTCGTACAAAGCCTACAATGGCTCTCTAATGTGGCTCTTGAACATCTCAAAAAAATTTTAAGAGATCCAATTCCTTTGAGTACACTTCAACAGTTCTATTCACTCTCATTTGTACCTTGAATGGTCATAACTCTGTTTTGGGGACTATAAGCTTCAAAATGGCTAAATCGTTCTCAATCAAAGCATTGCCTCGTCATATTCACATCAATAGGTCTTGTTTAAGACTACATATGTGTCTTCTTTCTACAACTTCCAAATACACTATTAGAAACTCCTATGAGATTCAAAGAACTACTAGAACAGTGGGATTGGTTAGAATGCTTGTTCTTACCTTGACTTTCTTCTCCACCTTATACAAAGCCTACAGTGGCTCTCTAATGTGGCTCCTATCGAACCAATGACTCGAATGTCTCCCAAATGCCTCAGAATAACAACGTAATCTTACTTTCCTCTGAACCGGTCTCGTGTGACCTATCGCACCAATTTCCCGCATGTCTCTCAAATGCCTTGGAATAACGAGGTAATCTGGTGTTTTCTATCGAACCAATGTCTTGCATGTCTCCTAAATGCCTCAGAATAACGAGGTAATGTTGATAACCTCCAAACCGGTCCCGTGTAGCATATCGAACCTATGAATTGAATGTCTCCCAAATGCCTTAGGATAACTAGGTAATCTTAAATACCTCTAAACATGTCATATGTTTCCTATCGAACCAATGACTCGAATGTCTCCCAAATACCTTGGTACAACGAGGTAATCTTAATTACTTATAAACCGGTCCCGTTTTGTCTACCGAACCAATGCCACACATGTCTCCCAAATGCCTCGGAATAACGAGGTTCTTAATTCACTAAAATTGAACTAAATCATCTCAAATTTCAGGGAGGGAGGGGGGGGGGGGGGTGGGTTATTTGTTATAAGATTTTTAGTGAGTGAAAAATCTTAAAGACTTTAGTGTTATTCTTTTTTTATTATTATTTTTGAATATCAGAAGGTTCTGCGCCGAAATTCGTACTATTTACAGAGCCAAACCGCATTATGTAATATTAGTTTTATCCCAAACATCACTCGAACCGACAACCTCTAAGCTTTGCTTAGGCTTTTTACCAATTGAGCTAACGACACTTGGTTTTAGCACATGAACCTACACTTGAGACTTTAGTATTATTCAATTTTGAATTGTCAAAACTCTATTAAAGTTATGTGTTATTGGTTGTGGTAGTTTTAAAATTTTGTTTACAACCATTTAAAGTCATAAATTATTGATTGAAGATTTGAAAAGTTTAATGAAAGTCATATGTTATTCAAATAAAATAAATTTAATAGATTTTATGGTTATGTTAAATTCTAATATTATTGGTTGATTGAGTTTAAACTTTTTTATTCATATAAAAATTATTCCAAAATACTAGTTGTTACCATGATATTTTTAAAGATTTTACAAAAAAGTAATTACATTTGAGCATATGCAATATACAATGTAAACTGCCGCGGCATTTTCTAAATAAAATTAATATAGAAAAAGGTCTTTTAGAAGTATTTCTCTATATTTGAAAATATAATTTATTCCTCCATTACTTATCTTTCTCGATTAAAGAAATATCACTTACGTGAAGCTTATAAAAAATACTACTATATGATGTTTTATAAATTTTACATAAATTATATGATAACATAATATAATTTTTAAAAATGTATAAATTATTAGCATATTACTTAAATTTCACAAAAGTAATGTATCTTATTTCATACAAAAAAAAGTAATGTATTTTACTCTGTGCAAGCCTGCAAGTGAAAGTATGGTTGCAATTAAATTCAGTAATTTTGTCATTGTTTATCATAAATAAAAAATAGTATAAGAACTACAAAGTTAACAATATTTTACAATAATATATTTTAAAATCTGTGAAAATATGTAAAAGTCTTTGATAATTTTATTTTAGTATGAGAAAATATCTAATAGTTCACAAAATTTCAAAATTAGTGGTCAGTTAACTCTTTTTCCTATACCATATTATGAATAAATCCCTCCCTAAAACTCAAATCACACCAAATACTTTGTTCAATATACTCCTTTTAGTGTTTCAATTTTGATTGGTTAACAATTTTTAAAAGTTTCAATTTATTTTCGTCCATAATTAATAAAGGAGAGAAAGTGAGTGTATATTTCTGGAAACTATAATTATTTAAAATACTTTTTATGATTTTCTGAAAATAAATTAATTTTATTATTACTATTGTAGCCTTAAGGATTTTATTTAAAAACACTAACAAGCAATGGTATTTCATGTAATTCTTTACACTTATAAGGTTTTTTTACAAAATGTATTTCCGAATATATATCACCGGGCCTAAACAGACTTAACAGATAAACCCATTTACCATTCAAACCCGTTTAGTTAACAAGCTTAGCATGTCTGTTTATGATTTATCAAACAAACAAGTCTAAACAGGTCAATCCGTTATTTTTGTTAATTTAATCAATGAAACACGATCTAATCTATGAAAACATGATCATCTACTCCTATGAAACATAACTGTAGTCTGTATAATAGAGGCATGTGGCTGTAGTGTACTATCAAATTAGAAGCTTAATATTTCACTTGCAACATTTAAATTACTAGAGAAAGAACAAATGAACAATAGTCTATTAGTATTATTGTTGCAGATGATATAGTTGCTAAAATGACAAACCTAGAACACATAATTTTATTCTCTTCAAGGAAGAAAGACAGCCGATTGGGATCATAAGCGGAGCAATACTAGTAATAAACAATGCAAACAAGCAAGATCAAGAAATGGAAATTTCCAAGAGTTCAATCGTCGATCAAGACCCCTAATTCTTGTTGATGAGATCTTTGAAAACAGGGCTGTCCAATGCAACACCCATTGCATTCAAGCCATTGTCCACATAGATGGTTGCACCGGTTATAGCAGAAGCTAGTGGAGATGCCAAGAAAGCTGCTGCATTACCAACTTCCTCTGCGGTCAGTGTTTTCTGAATAGGTCCATTATTGTAAGAATATTCAATCATTGTGTCTATGAAACCAATTGCTTTTGCTGCTCGGCTTCCCAAAGGACCTGAAACAAGAAACAATAGAACTCTTTCATAAAATTAAATCTGTACGGAGGAGCGTAAGAGTGGAAAGATGAATTTACCCGCAGAGATGGTGTTGACTCTAATGTTCTGTTTCCTTCCAGCTTCAAATGCAAGCACCCGTGTATCGCTCTCTAGCGCGGCTTTGGCAGAACTCATACCTCCACCGTACCTGCACAGAATGAAAAGAGATGCTTGTAAAACGGTGAATACACGGCCACTGTTAGTTTGTATAAGTTAAGAATCCTAACCCAGGAATGATTCTTTCAGAGGCAATATAAGTAAGAGATATTGAAGCACCTCCTGAAACATTCATCATAGAGAAACAAATTAGAAAAAAACAGAACTATAAAAAGAATAAGAGACATACTAAATTATTGTTACATGCCTGGATTCATAATTGGCAGAAAATGTCTAAGCAAGGAAACAAAGGAGTAACTCGAAGCAGATATAGCAGCGAGATAGCCTTTCCTCGATGTCTCCAGAAGAGGTTTGCTAACCTAAAACCATTAAGCTCAAAAGTTACACTTAAAAATGTAAATCAGTTAAAAACATATGAGTTCTCCTCTACCTCTGGCCCATTTGCAAGGGAATGTACAAGAATATCGATGCTTCCGAAATCGTTTTTCACACATTCGGCAGCTTCCTGATTTAAGCAACAAAAACCAAGTTCATACATTTATATTCTGGCATGAACTAGAATTGTAAAATCATTGTATATCTCTAATCTATACCTGTACAGTCCAGTTTGATGATCCTGCATATCGCTTATTCGCTTTAATCTGAAAATGAATCATACAGTTGACAAGGTAAGAAGAAATATAGAGATCCATATTATGAGAAAGCTATACACTTACATCTTCAGGCACATCTTCAGGATTATCAAACACAGCATCCAAAGCATAAACCTTCTTAATCTCCATCAATGACCCGTCCGGCAACCTGAATATATAGATGAATAGAAAAATCAGTATCCCCCCAACTATATGAAATATATATAATATATATATATATATATGAAAATATAAGTCCTTACACTCGTGACTGGTCGAATTTTCCACGTCTCAAGCTTGTCTCGAAAATATTAAGTGCCTACAAAGACCCACTCATAGGTTAGTATAGTATATTTAGCAACTGACGAAAGTTAAAGAAGCTGAAAAGCGAAAAGCGATCAGACTTACAGGAACCCATGTCCCAACCAAGATTTCAGCTCCAGCAGCAGCAAGTGATTTAGCTATGGCCCAACCATATCCATTGTCATCAGCTATACCAGCAATGAAAGCTCTTTTCCCTCTCAAATCAATAGGAAGACCAGAAGAAGAAGAAGCCTTAGTTTCACTGGATTCAGACATTGCCTTTGCGGAAAATGGTCTTTTAGAGGTTGGAACAGCACTGTGGTTTTGGTTTCTCAAACACCCGAGGTTTGATAAATGGCGAGCGCATGCAAGTTTATCCCAAGGATTGACACCGAAAGTGTAGCTCCTTGCTTTAACAACTTTGCTAGTAGTAGAAGAAGCAGAGCTTGGCCTTCTTGTAGCAGCAATTTGCAAACTTGAAGCTGCTGTTGCCGCCATTCTCACAATCTTTCTAATTTTTTCTATGCAAAAATGTAAAAACAACAACAAGTCAAGAACCGAAATAACGTTATATTTTTGAACATTCACTTCACTGTAAGAAGACACAATGAGTTTTTTTATTTTTTTTTTCTAATGTTTTAATACACTATCCAAAGTTAATAAATTTGTAAAAAAAAAATTATAAGAATCAAGATTCAACCTTAAAGCCAATGCATTTACAAAAAAGACATAAATTAGAGATAAATCTCAATCTATAGAATGAAAAAAGCGTAAATCACATTTGCATTTTCTTTTCTAATGATTTTTGATTGAATACACAAATAAAGTTCACGTTTTTTTCACATGTATTAATAAAAGAATCAAAATCAATTCAGAGAACACATTCACGAACCAGACCCTAACCATGAAATCGCACAAGCTTAGATTTTTTTTCCACTCTTAAGATCAGAGAAAACCTCAAAAACCCAATTCAAAACAGAGACACAAATGGAGAAGAAGAGAAAGAGAAAGAGATACCTGTTCGAGAGAAAGGGAGAGAGATCGAAGCGAACACAAATGGTTGTTGTGAAAGTGTGATATTGTAAGTGAGAAGGGCTTCGATGAGATCGAGGCGAAGTTAAGTGAGTATGTGAAGTTTTCGATATATTCCAAAACCGATCGGTTCTGTTATAAAACCGGAAATTTCTTTAACTTTGAACCGCATTAGGAATTGTTGTTGGAAAAATGAAGAAATAAAACACTCTTAAAAAATGAGGTGTAAATAAAAACCCACACTTTTAATTAAGTGCAATTTAAACCCTGCTGTTTTTTTTACTGTTAAATCATTAACAGGAGCAGGAGAAAAAACACATCGTTTAATACAAATGATTTTGATTTTATAAACTTAAAACCTAAAATCATAGGGGTGCAATTGATATTTTGGTGTGATTTGAGTTGAAATGATATGTCATATTATATTAAAACATGAATATAAATTGTTTTAAAATCAGTGTTATTGGATATATGATTTACAAATATCACTTAAAATTTTGTGTTATTGAATAAATTATTTAAAAATAATAATTCATATTCACTGTTTTTCGAATGATGAGTGTCTATTTTGATCCGTTTTTACTATTTTTTTTTACTTGTTTTATTGAGTTTAAAAGTTAGATTTTGTGTTCTTCTGGCCGGTTTTAGTGTTTTTTCAGGTTTTCACTTCCTTAGAGTTAAAATGGGCAAAATAGAGCAACTTTAGACGTTTTTACACATCATTAGATTTTAGAAACATCCTGGATCGATCGATCCTGAATAGGATCGACCAAGCATGACGAGGATCGACCGATTCCGAAGTAGATCGGTCAGTCAAAGAAATCTATGAGGTGGCACAGATCAAAGGAAGGAGATCGATCGATCCGGATCACAAATATTCTCCAAATCGCGCATTAACTCCAAGTTTTAAACTAGAAGACTCCCTATAAATAGAGATAATTTCCTGAGCGGTCAGAGAGTCCTAGACACGATTTTACTGTCACTCTGTCATTTTTATTTTCATTTTCAGATCTGTACACTTTTACATTGATTTTTCTCAGATTTAAAGTATTTTTTCATTGCATTTTCAAAATCTACATTCTGTCTTCATCTCTTTCTTTGCATTTTCAACCATACAACATCAAGATCTATCAACCCATTACCATGACTGAGTAGATCTGCATATTGAAAGATGAGATTTATTCAAAAATATTTAATATTTAATTAGGTTATTATTATATATTAGAATTATGGTTGATAGATCTCTACTTCTAAGAAACAAATACTTTTGTGAGATTGATGAATCTATCAATTGATTCATAGAGTTTTATAGTACAGCTAGCGTTGGCTATATTCTACTCGGAGTCCATAGTTTGTAGGCTTGATTTCCAGATTTCCAAGAGTTGAAGCTGGATCTACAAGTGAACTCTATCAAACTTGCTCAAAATATGCTATCATAGGATCTTAGCGGATTTATGATAGAATAATATTTGCTTTAAATAAAAAGATTTATTTTGGTACTGTGTTTGTGTTCTAGATCTAGATCATTTAATTGCTAATCCGATTATATATCCTTTTTATTTATTTAAATCCCTGCGATTTTCCAGATCTCAACATTTATTTTAAATTGATTTTTATTTCCTTATTTAATTATTTTTGGATTTTATTCGGATTTGGTTTTAGTGACAACCTTCCATATTTTCATCCTATCTCTTTTTAGATCTATAAGATCTATAGTGCTCTTTACTCTCTGTGGATCAATCCCACCATTATACTACCGTGCACAACCGTGCACAACCGTGCACTTGCAGAAACCATTGGTTGGGTAAAACCTGATGCATAAAAACATCACATCAAGTTTTTGGCGCTGTTGCCGGGGAATATGAGTTGCCTTTAGATTTTTGTTTTTATACCTAGTCTAGAATATTTTTTCTGCACTTTTGATTTTTTTTGTATTTGTATTTTTGTCTCTGGGATCAACCGATCTACACCAAGATCGACCGATCCTACTTTTTATTTATTTTTTATTTTTCTGATTTATTTTCTGGATCAACCAATCCACATTAGTTTGATCGATCCTACTTCTTGCACGATCAATCGATCCCTTTCGAGATCGACCGATCCTACTTTGTACAAGATCGATCGATTCTACCTTGACCGATCGATCCTACTTTGTTCATGATCGATTGATCCTTTCCAAGATTGATCGATCCCAGTGCCTTTTGCTCGGTTCTAATTATCCAACTTCTCTGTTTTCTCAGGTGTCTGCATTTGAGGAGCAAGGGTTCTAAATATCTACAAAACCTGAGCATAGGAGAGTTGACAAGGGAGCTCATAGGAAGGAAAGAGAAGAAGAGACGGGAGATCTCACTTCCAAGGTGAACATGATTCTGAAAGGCCAAAGAAGGTTAGTAAGGTTGTTTGAGAGTCCTGAATATAATGATAAAATTGAGTGGTTAGAGGATATCAATTTTCTAGGAAGAAAAAGAAACTTCCCAGGTGGGAGTTTCAACCAAAACTTTAGGAGCACTCCTAATTCTCCTTATAATGTCTATCCAGCTAGAAATTCTAGGGAACAATGGAATAATCCTTATAACACTAAATTAAATTCTTTAATCAAACCTTCAACCGAATCATACCAACTGAGCATCATGGAAAGGCTGAATATGGATCAAATCAATATGAGGATGCTGATTCTCTTGGCAAAATTGAGTCCATGTTTCAGCACATCGTAGAGATGCAGTCCGAGACTGCTGACGAGATAAACGCCAAGATAGGAAGAATATCTAAAGATTTAAATGAAAGACTTAACAATCTAGATGCCGATGTTAAACTTCAAGAAATCAAAGCCGAAGAGACAAGAACACTAGCCGAGTTTTGTTCTTTAATCTCTCAAGAGGTGTTCGGAGATATATATGGATTTCAAGATAAGACTGCTGGTTATGGTAATATGGGAATTCAGCCTATGAAACAATTTGAGAATGGTGGTTCTCAAGATAGGATTGAACTCATGGTCCAACAGGTTCTTGATAATCAGAAGAAGTTTGCTGAGGATATAGATGTTAAGATGGATGTGATGTACAAAGATCCTGATGAGAAGATTGAATCACTAAGTACTCACATAGGAATTATGGAAAATTAACTTGCTCAGAGTGCTGCCACTGTCAGAACATTCTCAGAATGTCTTCCAGGTAAGATAGAAGCTAATCCAAGGGATTTTGTTGGAACCATCATGCTCACAAGTGGAGAGGAAGTTGCTCCAAATTCACATGGCTCTGAGATCGATCGATCAGCCCCACAGATCGATCCGCCCCACAGATCGATCAATCCCAGGAGATAATATTTCCAGAATTGTTAGATGAAGACAGGATCGACCGATGCAATATGGGATCGAACGATCCCGTGAGTCTTCACATGTTCGGATATTTGTCTTCTGGTGCTAAAGGGTCTGGAATCAAAGTTTTTGCTGAAATGAAACCACCCTATGTGCCCCCACCACCTTATGTGCCTAAACCTCCATATCTTCCACACAAACGGGGAAAGATGCGAGAGAAGATGTCAAAAGACCCTACTGTTTATGGCCATGCTTTTTGGATTGGTACCATGGATAAGGTTAGTGGAATCAGTTCTCAAGTGTGCCAAGATGATCCTTTCTGTACTCATCGAAGCGAGCTGAAAGTTCCAAACTACATTATACCGGGACGAAGAGTGAGCGGGGATCTTGAGAAGATCAATACTGCATTGCCAATTGGGCACTTTTCTCAAGAGGATCCGCACTTGAAGCTGACAACGAGCACGCGTAGTCTCGAACCACCTCCACCAAAACCACCAGATTAGGAAGACTTCACTCCTCTAATGGACCCATACCCTACCTAAAGTACCAAACAAGTCGAGCTAATGACTTTAAAAAACAAGCGCTTATTGGGAGGCAACCCAAAATGTTTCATTTTTCTTTTATTTATTCTTGCATTTTTAATATTTTTCAAAATAAGATATGATGATGTTTTTGTGTTGAGCTGACTGAAAAATGGTGCAAAACGCAGAAGATGCAAATTTCAAGAAGTTTTAGGACGCCAAGATCGACCGATCCTCCCAGGATCAATCGATTCCCGAGACGAGAAAAGCTGAAAACCGGTTCAATGAACAGACCAATGCTCCCTTTTGGTTGTAAAACTCCTTCCACAGTTTATGGTTTGCTTTCTTGCTCACAATTCATTATCTCCAGTGTTGGGGGAAGAGGTGTCTGCTTTCTTATGTTACTAACACTGTGTTTCCTTTTATTTACTTGTCCCAAATTTTTTTCAAACTTTGTCAAAAATCAAACTTTTCTTTTTTCTTGAGTCATTTTATTGAGTCAAAACATGGGATTTTACAATTTTCTTGGTTTCCATTTTATGTTGATATTTATTCAACTTAGTTTAAGAAGATTGGAACACAAATCAGTGGATCAACTTTACCCGAAGCAACCTATCCTTTGGAAATCTGAATGATCTAGCGTTGGCTCTATCTACTTGGACCTTTAACTTGGACTAATCTTCTCACTTAGGGGCTCGATATCGCAAAAGGATCATATACATCTGGAGTTCACCCTATTCTTATTGGAGCTCCAGATGGCCAAGCGTATTTTTAGTTTGGTTCCACACCCTTACACCTTTTTTCAATCAGACCCCAGTCATCTTTCGCAACAATAGGAGCATGTGCAACCAAGTGAAAAACTACGGAGTATGGGAGCCGGTACAACCAAATGCTCTAAAGATTTCTGAGTAAGCTTTCTGCTATCAGTACTTCATCTATATTAGTTTGAGTTGACTATTGGTGCAGTTTTTAGTAGGGTTGATGTACATGGTTAAAATTGGTTCCAACTTCCCCACTCAAAAAATGCTTTGGGATCGACCGATCATATCTTAATCGATCGATCCATCCTGTCTCATCCCGAGACTCTCTTTCAAAAAAAAAATGAAAAGAAAGAGAAGGAAAAGAAGTTTGAAAGAACCAGAATAAAACCTTTTATTTATTTATTTAGTTATTTATTTTGGTTATTTATTTTAGGACGCATAACAACTCTATTAGGATCATTATATAGAAGCTTACTTGGAATCCAAGGTTCACGAGGTTGTGCACCATCTTTGGTTTCCGTCTCACTGTGATTTTGCGCATTGGCTTGCACCAGAGTTCATCTATCATGCCTAACCATCACCTTTTAAATGGCCCCCCGTTACTTGTCCTTAGCGATTTTGACTCCCTTTGTGAGACTGCACACAACACTTAATAAATGTTAAAGGGCCAACAATGGAGATTTCAAAGTTCCCTTGGATCTAGGATGCTAAAGTACGGTAATGTTTGCTATGCTTATGGTAAAGTACATGTTGTACTGCTAAAGTTCAATTAACCTTTCACAAGGTTTCTTTTTGGTTTACATGATCAACATGATGGATTTCTAAAGCAAAGCGTAAGTTCCCGTTTTTCAAACTTCCACTTCTCTACTTTGTTTCATTGTTTTGTTGCTTACTTGAGGACAAGCAAGGATTCAAGTCTGGGGTGTGATGAGTGTCTATTTTGACCCATTTTTACTATTTTTTTTACTTGTTTTATTGAGTCTAGAAGTTAGGTTTTGTGTTCTTCTGGCCGGTTTAGTGTCTTTTCAAGTTTTCACTTCCTTGGAGCTAAAATGGGCAAAATGGAGCAACTTTGGACGTTTTTACACATCATTGGATTTTGAAGACATCCTGGATCGATTGATCCTGAAGAGGATCGACCAAGCATGACGAGGATCGACCGATCCTGAAGCAAATCGGTCAGTCAAAGAAATCTATGAGGTGGCACGGATCAAAGGAAGAAGATCGATCGATCCAATTCGGATCGATCGATCCCGATTATGAATATTCTCCAAATCGCACGTTATCTCCAATTTTTAACCTAGAAGACACTCTATAAATAGGGATCATTTTCTGAGTGGCCAGAGAGACCTAGACACGATTTTTACTGTTACTATGCTATTCTTATTTTCATTTTTCAAATCTGTAAACTTTTACATTAATTTTTCTCAGATCTAAAGTATTTTTCATCGCATTTTCAAGATCTACATTTTGTCTTCATATCTTTCTTTGCATTTTCAACCGTACAACATCGTCCCATTACCATGGTTGAATAGATATGCATGTTGGGAGATGGGATTTATTCAAAGAGATTTAATGTTTAATTAGGTTATTGTTATTGATTAGAATTATGGTTAATAGATTTCTACTTCTATGAAACAAATGTTTTTGTTTGGTTGACGAATCTATCAAATGATTCATAAGGTTTTATAGTATAGCTAGCGTTGGATATTCTACCCGGAGTCTATAGTTTGTAGGCTTGATTTCCTGATTTCCAAGAGTTGAAGCTGGATCTACAAGTGAACTCTATCAAACTTGCTCAAAATATGCTATCATAGGATCCTAGCGGATTTATGGTAGAATAATATTTGCTTTTAATAAAAAGATTTATTTTGGTACAATTTTTGTGTTCTACATCTAGATTATTTAATTGCTAATCCGGTTAGATATCTTTATTTAAATTCCTGCGATTTCTCAAATTTTAATATTTATTTTAAATTGATTTTTATTTCCTTATTTAATTATTTTTGGTTTTTATTCGGATTTGATTTTAATAACAACCTTCCATATTTTCATCCTACCTCTGTTTAGATCTATAAGATCTATAGTGCTCTTTACTCTCTGTGGATCGATCCCACCATTATATTACCGTGCACAACCGTGCACTTGCGAAAACCTGATGCATAAAACATCACATCGTTGAACTTGGATTAACGAGACTTTAATAATTTGAGGAATTTTTGAAGATCGATTCTTAGTAAAAAATACAAAAAGCCAAATACCATGGTTTTATGTTGGAGAGAACTTTAATATCAAATCATTACAATTTGTTTAAAAATTTGGTCTATGTTTATGTTGGTATTGGAATTGGTAGAACTTGAAATTTAGAGATTGTTAATGCTTATGTTATATGTCAGGGAGTATAGTTTAAGGGTTCATGCTGGTGTATATCCAGGTGGGAATACTCACGTAGGTCAACTAGACTCAAGATTGGCACTGATGAAGAAAAATCTTATTAACATATTTATGGCTGAAGGATATATTGAAAATATGGATACAATTTTATATTTCCCATCTGGAATTGAATGGAGTAGTGATAAGAAGTTGCTGAATAAAGATGAAGATTTTGAGGAGTGGCGTGGATGTATGGATGGAGAAAAATTAAGAGACATATATGTATTAGAATATAGGATTTCGCTTGTATCGGTTGTAGATATGCTACCATATTAGTTCTTAGAATATTGGGGAATCCCTCTTGTGATGTAACTGTATACTCTTTATATTCAATTGTGAATATACACACTCTTCGACGGAGATATTCATCATCTTTCATGATATCAAAGCTTTGTTCTTTCTAATTTTACGTTTTGTTTTTCTGCTTCTCCTCTCTCTCGTTCTTCTCTCTTCTTCTCTTATTCTTCTCTCTAATCACCATTAATGGCTGCTGTTGCTCCTGCAAATCCAGAATGGGTGTATGGTCTTTCAGACATCAAATCGTACATCCCAATCATCCTTGACCTAGAAGAGAACAATTATGATGCTTGGCGTGAGTTGTTTCTCACTCACTGTCTAAGTTTCGATGTTCTGGGACATATAGATGGTTCACTGCTCCATGCTTACAATGATGATATCTCTTGGAAAAAGAGAGATGGAATTGTTAAGTTTGGCTCTATGGCACCTTGTCGCCCAAGCTCTTTCAAGCTTTCTTTGTTGAAAGCTCATCATCACGGGATATTTGGCTCGGAATTAAGAATCAATTCCGTAATAATAAAGATGCTCATGCCATCAGGTTGGATAATGAATTGAGGACTAAGGACATTGGTGATATGAAGGTCACAGGTTATTGCCGTGAGGTGAAAAAGCTGGCTGAGTCTCTCAACAATGTTGGCGCTCCAGTTCAAGATTTGACCTTGGTGATGTAGGTGCTGAATGGTTTAAATGCCAAGTTTGATAACAGCATCAATGTTATCAAACACCGACAACCATTCCCCTCCTTTGATGATGCATTACCTATGCTATAAGATGAGGAAGATCGCCTAAGGAAATCAATCAAGCCGAACCTGACTCATGGTGATCACTCATAATCATCTAGGGTTCTCACCTCACGGAGGCACATTCACATAACAATTTACAACACTCACTGACAGGGGTTAAATATAACCCTAGAGCTACTCTCTCAAATTAAGAGGTCAATTGCAGCACTTAGGGGTCGAATCCACAAGGACTCTGAAAACTCACACAATAGATGGACATATTCAAATTAAGCTAGATTAAATAAATTAGAAACTAAAGAAAACAATGCAATAAACGAAATAGCAATTAAACGGGATTAAATTCAAGTGATTAAAAGCGCTAGACCTAGGGACACCAATAAGGAAAACTCGAGAAAGTGATCTGGGAAGTTTGTAAATCAAATCTAAAGTGTTTGTGCGGTTTTTAAACTCGTAACACTAGTATGATATCTCATTCAACTCTTGCTGCGACAACATCTATCCTCTAAACGAAAGCAAACTAAATCTTTTCACGAAATACCAATAAATAGAGTCTCTATGATGTGCGGCTACGATATGTTTACAAAATTCGTAAACCAGCTCTCACTGCGAAAAGGCTGTTTGCTCATCTAAGATTGGGTCAGGGTATCAATAGCACTCTCGCGCCTACCAATTATATTAAGATACCAGTATTAAGGTGATCAATCTTAAGACTAGTATGATAATCAAATCCAGATGAAGAACATAATAGATAACTTAACAAGACTATGCCTAATTCAACAATCCTTTTGAAATCCTAGATCTAACAAGGTGACTACTCAGACATAGAAGATGAAACACAAATCATTGTCTGAATAATACTCATAAAATCAGAAATAAGAAAACAAAGGGAGACCACTAAATTATCAATAGCACTCTCGCGCCTACCAATTATACTAAGATACCATTATTAAGGTGATCAATCTTAAGACTAGTATGATAATCAAATCCAGATGAAGAACATAAAATCGCGAAACTCATAACTTCATAAGAACACCACAATCACATTCACTATAGTGAACCACTAAAAATCCTTACTTAACAAGATCAAGACCACCATGTACTTCATCACAAGCACTCGCAGCATTCCTAATTTCCACCACAGTTTACTCAATATAATCCACTAAACAACCTTCATCGCTGTTCTTCTATCCTACCAACAGTCTCAATGTCAAGGATCTTCTAGATTTATAACCGTATTCCACTATAACAAACCAGCCATTATAACCTTTATTAGTACTCTTTAAACTCTCCCATACTTATTATTTATTATTACTTTATTTTTCTTCTTTCTCTTTTTTTTTATAAGGATTAAATCCATAACTTCAGACATTATAAACAAATGGTCATCGGAAGTTTCTTCCTACCGTTTATAATTCCTGTGTGATCTTTTCATTAGAATAAAAAAATGGTCATCAAAGTTTCTTCCTACCGTTTATACTAATGACAATCATCTCACCATCATAAATTCAGAATTAGGGACAATGCCGAGGAGTACAACATTTAAATCAAACAGGCCAGAGTGTCAAGCTTATACGAAAAATCAAACCCAACAGACATCAATTCCATCAATAAAATAGAATACTTAGCTCGGATCTAGGACATTGGAAACATGGGGATCTTAAGCAATCTGACCAGCCTTTGTGTTTTCCATTAGTCTCGGATTCATGTAAAGATAGAATCAAATGGTCACAGGAGAGCTTACTGTAAACTGTGGTTGATTCCTCAGTAACATCATTGTTTCTGGACAATTTTTGACTCAATAAAACAAAGGTTTTGAAAAACAAAAATTTGGACTGACTCTCAAAAGAAGAAACATAGTTAGCAACTACCTCCCCCAGACTTAAACTACACTGTCCCCAGTGTAAATAAGCTTAAAAAAAGTGATAAAAATAAATAAAACTGACTAGAGATTGAACTGTTATGTTTTGAAAAATGTGACCTGAGATGGTGTGTTCATGTTGACCGACACACACCCTGCGTGTCGATCGACATGAGCAGGGGTGTGATGTTCCAAAAATCTGACACCATTCAATCTGATCATTCAACTCATTTTTTGACATTTAGATCCTGATTAAAAGCAAAACATGTCAATAAGAAGCTGATAGATAACATAAAGAAGTTCAACAATATCTCAATAAAAGTTAGAAACAAAAATATGAAGCAAAAGCAGAAGCAGATAAAGCAAAAATAAAAGCAATGTCTCAAAGGGAAAAGAAAATAGACAAAATAATCCTCTTCCGTAAAGGGATCTAAAGACGGAGTAGGGGTGGGAATCGGGATAGGCCGGGGCTGAGTAGGAGCTGCATCAGTCCAACGTACACATCTGCGGCATGAAAGTGAAGCAATCACATTCCAGACACTCTGGAAGCTATCCGCGACGTAACTCTGAAACACAGCAGTCTCCATCAGAATGGGAGGTGTAGCGGGAAGTTCATACTGAAGTGTAGAGGGGTCTGAAATCGGATCATCCTCTGATGCTGTAGGCACAAACTGAGAAGAGGCGCCTCTGCGACGACGGGTCTGAGGAGCAAGGGTGTGCAGCGTGTGATACGGCTGGAAAAGGAGGCGGGCCTGACTGCCCGTGATGCCCGTGAGCTCCGTCTGCGGAAACGGGATCATATAGTCTTCTCCCTCACTGCGGTAGCACCAAACCCAATCCTACCTAATCCACTTGGCGTGCGTCAAGAACCCCTCGTCCATGATGGATCTATCAGTGAGCACGTTGACTCCATCGGTGCTAATTCCGCAGAAACGGAAGATGGGAGTCAACAAGCTACCCACAGACTCTGACTTGTCCCTTGTGCCCGTGAATGGGTGGACCTTCAAGCTGACCAAATTATGCACAAATATCGCGCCAAGGTTCACATTGGGCTCAAGCTTGGTCCAATCCTCAGTGAAATACCCCTGAATCGCATAACACATCAGTATCACCTCACTCTGCCTCATCTTGTTGGCTTCCATCTTGCACAATAGCGTGTTCGAGATGGCTCGAACCATGTAACGAAGAACCGGATGCCTGATGTCAGAGTGCATAGACCTGTTGGGGCTGTAAACCCCATCCGCAAACTTACCCCAGTAAGTCTGAAAATTAATCGACCTGTTGAGGGCCAGAGTAGACCCTGTCATGGTCGGGTCAAACCCGTAGACAGTGCAGAGGTCGGGAATAGTGATCTTGTACCGAACTCCCCGAATCATAATTGTGAGGATACCCGTCTGAGCTAACCCCTCAGGTGAGGTTTAGTAGAGCTGCACAATGGCCATGAACTGCCGGACCAACTCTGGATAGACCTCGTAGTACTGAGTGCACATTGTACCCATCCCAATCTTCTGCAAAGCTAGCAGAGACTGATAACATTGTATTTTGACCCGTTTTTACTATGGTTTTCATATTGTTTTAAGAGAGATTCGGTATAATTTCAAAGCTAACTAGGCTATTATCAAGTATTGTTAGTGTCAAAGAGGTTTTACAGGTTTTATGGGAATATGGATCAAAAAAGAGCAAAGACCCGTTTTGAGGCAGTTTCAAAACACCAGAAGTATGACAACATTTGAAGATCTTCCTGTGAACCAAAATTGGAGTTCTCTATATCATTGGAAAGCTTAAAGAGTCAAGATTTGTATGGGACAGGAATCAAAGTAATCCATTCAGCTGTTTGGAAGATGCATCCCAGAAGATGAAGCTATGTCAACCCAGCGCCAAAGCACCAAACCTCGGTCACTAAGGTCGTGACCGAGGCCAGGCCTCTTGGGCACCACCGTCACTAAGCTCGTGACCGAGGCCAACCTCCTTCACCGCCTTAGACGTTTGGCCCATCACTAGGCTTGGCCCATTGCCTCCACACTCACCAAGATGACGAGTCTGCCTTTTCAAAGCCTAGAAGCCAAACTCTTGCGCCCCAAGACATATATATATATAAGTTTATGAAGCTAGGGTTTCGTGTGCCTCATCAAAGTTTCAAGCCACCACCTAAGTTCACCACAAAAACCCTAGAATTTTGTCCCTCACCTCAAGAAGCCGACGCCATCTCCAAGGAGCCGCATAAGCAACTTGATCTCGCTGAAGCTTTGAAGTTCCACCATCTCTTTCTCTATTCTTTTGTAACTTTGTCAAAGGAGAAGTTCTTACATCTTGTTATTTTTGGATCTAAATAAGTAATCTCTAAACCTTTACCTTATTGCACTAGATCTATTTACTCTTTCATATCATTGATGACAATCTTGAGCATGGCCGAGTTGACTATCCAGTTGGGTCTAAAGGGCCAGTCAATGGGGTGAGATGATCATTGTCTTTTGAGTGGCGAGTTTTATTGTATTTGCATATCCGTTTTATACTGTCTTTTGGTCTTCTCTCATTCTTAATGCATATAGTTAGAGTCATGAACTAGCAATTAATTTTAGGCATCTAAGTAATTCAAACCGTTTGCTTACTTTGTTGGAACCTAGATTTGATGAGTATCGCGTCATAACAAGAACATACCCCTTAGTTATGGAGTCTTATGGATTAGGATTGAACTTGATTTAATGCTTTGAAACCTATGTTATTGCCTGCGATAGTTGAGTAATAGGATTAGTGAATTTCAGCTGGTTTTCTCTATGATAATAGGTTAGCCAAACTTTCGTGTTTCATAGTCTGAGGCTTAGGAGTAGACATGCATTAAATTATTTCGAATAGACAGATCATTAAACTCTAGAGACCCCCTTAAGCGCCCAACATTCATCTCATGTTGATTTACATTCATTTTATTTGCTTTGCATGATTTGCGTGACACAAAACCCCTTTTTACTATTGAAATCTAGCTTTACTTGTTCCTCTTGATTTGCAATACATCTTCTCTCTCTGTGGATTTGATATACCTTAAATACTACGATTGATTGCTGTGCACTTGCAGCCTATTCATTATGTGGTCCCTTTGAGGAAAACTTTACGACACATCCAGTTTTTGGCGCCGTTGCCGGGGAGAGATTGCTCTGTTAGCAAATTTACGAACTAGAGTAACGTCTAGAACATTGTGCTACTGATTTTCTTTGTGATATGCATTATTTTAGGAGATCTTGAGGATGAACCTCAACGCTCTCCCAGAGAAGTTTCGCAACCTTACTCTTGTGCAGCTGTTGCCACAACACAACTCTATGGACGGAGACACTTCCAGACCATTCTCTAGCTCACCTTCTGGAGCTTACCACGGCTACTCTCAGCCATCTCGTGGTACACCTATGATGAGGCACTCTGCATGTCCATCACTTTCTAGATCCTCTAGAGCTCGCCCAATGAGATTATCTCATTCTATCAGTCCACACTACTTGGACCAAATCTGTCCCTCTATGGATCATCACTTGGATTCAAGTGAAGTAATGAGAATTGAAGCATATGAAGGCCATGAAGCACCACTCTCTGATGCTTTCACTGATAAGATGATGAAGCTTATGCAACAATTCTCCTCTGAAAAAAGAAGTATCATGAAGAGCTTGACGCCAAGTTCACTAAGATGGGAGCCGAATTTGATTCAAAGATTTCGGATCTAATCAGCCACATTCAAAGATTGGAAAGCCGAGTTCAAGAAATCCAAATCCAAGTAGGTCTTAATAGAGTAGATATTGATGAGCATGGATCAAGGTTCTATTGCATGAAGCGCAGTATGGATCAGCTGGAAGAACACTTGGAGTGGAAGATTGAAGCTCTGCAACAAGGTTTCAACAATCCAAATGACTATACGGAATGGAAAAATGAGCAAGACTATCTAACTCATGACAAGGAAGAAGAAGAAAGAGTTCTAAGGAAAGAACTCGCAGCCAAAGCTGAATCGGTGGAATGGCCCGAGGATGAAGTTTGCCACTATGAAGAGTGTGATCATCTTTCCAAAGAAGACGAAGAAGAATATTTCAAGGAAAAGCTATGTTTTATGACCATGGAGATCCCTTGCGAAAACATTGAAGATGGAGATGTCTCACAAAGTCTAGTTGAATGTGACCACCATGCAGACCCTATACCACCCTCAGCCTATAATCAAGACCACAAGAAGCTTTATGTCTTGATAAGAGGATGCCAAAGACGATTTCTAAAAACTCAGTCCCGTAACTACACCAGTTCCAAAGCTTTGTTGCAAAGAAGTCTACAATAGGTTAAAGTAAGGAAACTCGAGAGATCAACCATGCACCGACTTGCTACTCAAGAGAAGATTTCGGAGGAGCTTATAAAGAAGACCAACACTATTGAAAGAAGTGTGTGGGGACTTGGTAGCCGAGTGACAGAATTGACATGGAAATTGGAGGATTTGGCCGAGAACTCAACCAACAAAAGTGATGAAGAATTAAGAGGTCAGGATTCCAGGATTAGAGAAGATCAGGAGCAGCCTCATACTCCTAATGAGGACACCCAAGTGAGTTCCAAGAGATGGTGTGATGATCTACATGACAAGCTAGAAACACTAAGCAAGAATCTCGACACACTATTCTCCAAAGAGGTTGAACAAGAGGACGACAAGTGCAAGACCAAGAAACTTTGTCTTAGGACAGAGGATTCTTCTCATCTCTTATAAGAGAAAGACCAAGTCTAGCCAAGGACTTTAAACAAGGGCGCTTAGTGGGAGGCAACCCACTTTGTAAGTTTTCTTTCCCTTTAATAGATTAGGTTTCCTTTTGCTTTTGATTTTTGCATGTTTTATCTCAGGTATTCCACATAAACAGAAAAGAAAAAATAAAAAAATAAAATAGAATAGCATAAAAAGAGAAGAGAATTGAGTCGGAGCCAACCTAGGTCACAAGGCCCATGACCGAGGTCCCAAGGAGACCCAACCCCGGTCACGAAGCCTATGACCGAGGTTTTGAGTATGGCAACTCCGAAGTTCATGTTTCAAAGTGGCAAGAAGATTTCACAAGTCTGGTCAGATTCATTTGGCAATGCATGCAGAAGGCAACAGATTGATTATACTGAACATCAATGATGAAAGTCCCCACGAAGCATAACTCACCTCCAACTTGAAGGAGGACAAAATCAGGCCCATTACCCGGTCATAAGCCACTAGAAACAGGTCCCATGAAGGCCACACCCTGGTCATGAAGCCATTGACCGAGGTTTTCCGAGCAAAACCCCTAAGAGCCAATTTTCGGGTTTGAAAGGAATATTGAAGAATTTTGTTGATCTGGTACGTTTCTGACCATATGGAGCCTATTGGAGCTAATTACATCATCTTAGGAAGCTATGCAACCTTCCCAGACCTCAACCATTCAGTTTTACTAAGCCAAGGCCAAAGTTGAAAACCGGGCCGCGACTAGGTCAAAACCAAGCCTCATGAAGAATTTTCAAGTACCACTCAACCAAACGATCAAAGATCAGGTACCCAACATCTTATGGGTATTCTAGGAGTAATGGTCGAGTCACTTTTTGGAAAAGGATTCATGGGAAGAAGATCATTCCACCTCAAGCTTCACGGTTGCATATTTCACTAAAGTTGAAGGATATTGAAATCTATTCGAGCAAAAGTTGTCAAACTTGACACAAGCCAAAAGAATGACCCTTGGGAATTTTTACTCGAAGAAATTTCAGAAAAGAGGCTCAGAGAAGAAAAGGGCCGATCATCAAAAACCGAGTCCACAGCCGGCAATCCGCGGCTAGGCAATTCACAAATCTTGGGGCCATTTTGATATTAGTTCGATGGATTGACACAAGATTCAATATATAATGATATAAGGATATATGGGAAGTTATCATCAAAGAAAATGTAGCCTTGATCGGGTTAGATTTCGAAATTCACCATTGGACCCTATTTTGAAGGCTACCCGGACCGGAAGGGGGTAAAAATTCAATGGGACATCCAAATCTCGGATCCACAAGTAAGTATACATTCCTTTGGTACATTTTTAAGCATGGGGTGATATATTTGCATGACAACAAGAAGGAACAAGGAAGAAGAGGGTAGCCACAATCCATTTCGGGTTTGGAAGGACGGCCCCGGTCACAAGGGCTGTGACGGAGGCGTGAAGGAGGGCCAGCCCCGGTAACGACTACTTGTGACCAAGGTTTCTCACCCTAGTGCCTCCACGCCACTCCTTTTTTACCATGTCGTTTCACTGATCAAGATCACTTCACCAATCCGACCATAAGCATATTTGGAGCATATCAGTCACCATGGGAGGATCTCAACCATGGCAACAATGACTTCAAAGAGATAACATCACCACCACCACCATTCGATCTCTATCTTTATTTTATTTATCTTTATTTATGTTTAGCATATCATTGATGGTTTTTAGGTTTTTGTCTCAGGAAAGATGCATTTAGAAGAAGATCTTCACAAAGAATTCAATGGACTAGAACCAAGTCCATGTGATGTTAAGTTTCAAAGGAAGAAACACCGGTTAGTTGCCCACATTCCGATTAAGGTGACATTGTTCCTTAACCAAAATTTTCCTTATGATTTCCATCCTTTTCTACTTCTTGTTTTCCCACCGAGGACGGTGTGATTTAAGTCTGGGGGAAGGATGTGTTCATCCTTTACTGACACCTCTATTTTGTTAACCTGCGACCTTTTTCCAGTTTTTACATTAATGATTATGCCTATTTATGTGATTTTATCAAGTCAAAAGTTTTTTATTGAGTCAAAACTGTTAGGGAACACGGACCTTGATTTATTGGATTATCTGGACTGGTGATTATTCTAATGACTCACAGCTTTGCCGAGGTTCTGTTTGGGAAAGGCCGTAGGAGGATTCAACATTCCCCAAAAGCTTATTTTGTTGGAAAGTAGGGGTAAACCTAAGTTGTGTCTAAATCTATTTGAACCTAACTTGACATTCATTTTCTTCCTCAGGGATTGGCACTCATTGGACATAGACCTATTCGAACCATACAAGGCCACACAATTTTCCACCAAGCATACAATTACCTCTCTTCCTCTTCGCAAGCTTGGAAAACAGAAAAGCAAAAAAGAAAGAAAGGAAAGGAGAAACAAATCAAAGCAAAAAGCCCAAGTGAACCAAGGGATGATGCGTAAACCCGTGTATCTTTTGCGACCTCATGGAAGGATTTTGTTGTAAGGGAAACATTAAGAGTCAAAGCAGCCAAAGGATGATGCATAGACCCGTGTATCCTTTATGATTTCAGGGAGACTCGTCCCAAAGAACACAAAAGAAAGAAAAAGAAAGAAGAAAGAAAAAGAAAGAAAGAAAAAGAAGAAGAATAAGAAGAAAAGGCGAAGCGCCGGAAAACAAAACTCGGTGGCTGTAAACATGATATAAAGGAGCTTGGAACAAAAAGAGGAGAGGGAAAGTATGCTGGCGAAGGCCTTGGTAAGAAGAAGTTTCCCTGCCCTTAAATCGATTTCCCTTTGGTAAGACCACCGTACCTTTCATTCTTTTAATTTATGTAAAGAGAAGACAATGGAATTCCAAAAACTCCTTTGGATTAGAGTAACTAAGGTTTGAAGATGATCCTTGTGGTTAATCTCGGACTATGTTCCAACGCCCAGTGACAAATTTTTTGAAGTCCAGACATCCCCAACAAGCTCAGTGAGTTCCCGTGATTTTCTCTTCCATTCTATTTGCTTGAGGACAAGCAAAGGTTTAAGTCAGGGGGAGTTGATAACATCGTATTTTGACCTATTTTTACTATGGTTTTCATATTGTTTTAAGAGAGATTTGGTATGATTTCAAATCTAAATAGGCTATTATCAAATATTGTTAGTGTCAAAGAGGTTTTACAGGTTTTATGGGAATATGGATCAAAAAGGAGCAAAGACCCGTTTTAAGGCAGTTTCAAAGCATCAGAAGAATGACAACATTTGAAGACCTTCCTGTGAACCAAAATTGGAGTTCTCTATATCATTGGAAAGATTGAAGAGTTAAGATTTGTATGGGACAAGAATCAAAGCAATCCATTCAGCTGTTTGGAAGATGCATCCCAGAAGATGAAGCTATGTCAAACCAGCACCAAAGTACCAAACCTCGGTCACTAAGCTCGTGACCAAGGCCAGGCCTCTTGGGCACCCCGGTCACTAAGCTCGTGACCAAGGCCAGGCCTTTTGGGCACCCTGGTCACTAAGCTCGTGACCGAGGCCAGCCTCCTTCACCGCCTTAGACGTTTGGCCCATCACTAGGCTCGGCCCATTGCCTCTACACTCACCAAGATGACGAGTCTGCCCTTCCTAAACCCTAGAAGCCAATCTCTTGCGCCCCAAGACCTATATATACAAGTTTATGAAGCTAGGGTTTTGTGTGCCTCATCAAAGTTTCAAACCACCACCTAAGTTCACCACTAAAACCCTAGAAGTTCATCCCTCACCTCAAGAAACCGACATCATCTCCAAGGAGCCGCATAAGCAACTTGATCTCGCTGAAGCTTTGAAGTTCCACCATCTCTTTCTCTATTCTTTTGTAACTTTGTCAAAGGAGAAGTCCTTACATCTTGTTATTTTCGGATCTAAATAAGTAATCTCTAAACCTTTACCTTATTGCATTAGATCTATGTTTTACTCTTTCATATCATCGATGACAACCTTGAGCATGGCCGAGCTAACTATCCAGTTGGGTCTAAAGGGCCAGTCAATGGGGTGAGATGATCATTGTCTTTGCATATCCATTTACACTATCTTTTGGTCTTCTCTCATTCTTAATGCATATAGTTAGAGTCATGAACTAGCTATTTATCTTAGGCATCTAAATAATTCGAACCGTTTGCTTAGTTTGTTGGAACCTAGATTTAATGAGTATCGCGTCATAACAAGCACATACCCCTTAGTTATGGAGTCTTATGGATTAGGATTGAACTTGATTTTAATTCTGCGATAGTTGAGTAATAGGATTAGTGGATTTCAGTCGGTTTTCTGTATGATAATAGGTTAGCCGAATTTTTGTGTTTCATAGTCTGAGACTTAGGAGTAGACATGCATTAACTTATTTCGAATAGATAGATCATTGAACCCTAGAGACCCCCTTAAGCGCCCAACATTCATCTCATATTAATTTACATTCATTTTATTTTCTTTGCATGATTTTCGTGACACTAAACCCCTTTTTATCGTTGAGTTCTAGCTTTACTTGTTCCTCTTGATTTGCAATACATCTTCTCTCTCTGTGGATTTGATATACCTTAAATACTACGATTGATTGCTGTGCACTTGCAGCCTATTCATTGTGTGGTCACTTTGAGGAAAACTTTACGATACATCAGACACTCATCCTTGATCTTCATACGTCGCAAGGCGACGCTGTCCATAAGCCGGGTGGGCCTAATATCCATGTTCAACCAAGCATTGTAGAACAGAGTATCGTACTCGTCCCACTCATCAGAGATCTCACGGTTGTAACTTTCGGGCTTCATCACCTCCTCTTTTGGAGTCTTGTCCCTATGACGTTGGGGTCTAATCTTCAACCCCTCTCGACGAGGCCATGGACGACGAGATTCAATAGGCGGAGACGGTGTACTAATGGACTCTCCCTGAGGCTCTGAAGTTCATGGTCGTTTTCTCCTACTAGTCATGATGTAACTTGGATTTTGATAGAATGGATGATATAGGAATGAAAAAAATCGAATGCTCTTGAGTTTAGGGACAAAAATCAATCGATTTGGTGAGAAAAAGCAAAAACGCGAATTTGGGTGATGTAGGCGGCAGTTTTATAAAAATTGGGAGAAGATGATGTGGAGAAGAAAAAGGAAATTAGGTATTTATACTAACCTCGGGTCCGCGTCGACCGACACAACACAGGGTGTGTGTGTCGATCGACACGGACACAAACCTTGTGTTCCTTGGTCGAAAAATTACGTAAAGCTTCTCCAATCCAATAGCAATCCTTCCAAATTTGTCGTTAAACACGTCTAATTCCTGAGACAAAAAAAAAAAAAAAAGAAAAATTAGTGAAAAGACACAGAAAAACGTATTTATAGACTTATCATTGGGTTGCCTCCCACTAAGCGCTTATTTTCAGTCAATAGCTTGACTTTGTCAGAGATCAGATGGATGGAGATTCTCCGGATGAATCCGAAGGTGGTGAAGATGAAGTCTTGGAGCCGAGATCATCCTCACTTAAGTCAAGCATCCTGGGTTTCAGAACCCTATTCATCATCTCATCCACTGCGGCTTGTCTTTTAATCTTAAACTCGGGAGTGATGATAGCCTTAATCTTGGAAAATGGTTTTGAACCACTTTCATATCGAAGCTTATACTCAATAGTATCATCAACTTGCCTCACAGGATTCAATGTCATAAGGGGCTTCGCAGTCACTGCTTTTCTCTGCGGCTTCATCTTCTTGCGCGCAGCTCTCGGATTCCTTGCAGTGAACTCATCAGAGTGAATCTCATTCACCTCGTCAATAACAACCTGGGGACTCCACATAACATATCCGTCCGGATTAGCGGGATAAAATACATCAGGACCAACATGCCTCAGAGAAATCCTGCTACTCAGCAAATCAAGCATAGCTCCAGCAGTAGCAAGGAATGATCTACCAAAAATCAGTGGCATATCAGAACTGATATCCGTCTCAACAACATGTAAATCACAGAGAAGCAGACAATGTCCAACTTGAACTCCCAGATTCTCAATAAAACCCATGGATTTCTTCAGAGAAGCATCAGCCAATGTAATCTCTATTGGAGACCTCTTCATATCATTGATTCCCAACCTTGTTGCAACATAATTAGACATGATATTGATACTAGCTGCAGTATCACAGAGTGAATCAGTGAACTTAACTCCAGCAATGGAGCAGGGTACAGCAAAACTTCCAGGATCCTCCAACTTAGGCAATATTTGGAGATAAATTCCATCATGAGGTTTAGCATGTCGACCGACACGGCCAGGTGCCTATCGATCAATTTCAGTGGAGTCAGGGCTGTCTTTAGTCGTGACGAATCCTATGATAAGTTGAGTGGTGTCGACTGACACGTAAGGGTGGTGTCGATCGACATGAGCTCCGAGATGAGAGTCTCAACTTTTTTCTTAGCTTTAGACTTTGCCAGAACTTCTTCTTTGACCTCTCTCTTGACAATATCTCCCCAACACATAACAGCAGCACAAGTGTACCTAGGATTAGTATCAGTACTTCCAGGTAAGATGCCATCAGGGCGTTTAGTGTTCACAGCAGATTCTGCAAACTGAATATCCAACCTCTTGATGTGGTTGTTCAAAGTCTTATACTTCCCATTAAGATTTGAATACAGAGCATCTATCTTACCATTGAAGTCCATAGTCATCTTTTGCTGTCCTTCAAATATTTGGTTAGGCATATCCTTCAACTCAGAATCCACAGTCTTAAGAGGCAAATTCTGATAAGTGGAACTTCCAAAGTCCCTAGTGAAACCACTGTTTTTTCTCTGAGCTTCTTCAGTCACAGGCCTAAGCGTAAATCCAGAAGAATTATGGTTGTTCCCATAGTTGTTCCTCTGGTTGTTGTAACCTCTAAAGTTGCCTTGAGAATTGCCAAACCTTTGGCCATTAAAACCAGAACCATTCACATAGTTCACATCCTCTTCAGTAGCTTATTCTTCATCTTCAAAAACCTCAACCTCTTGAGCAAAGTGAACTGACTTCTTGTTCAATAGAAGGTTTTGCATAGTATCCAGCTTTGCTTTGACCTCCACAATCTGATTATTGTTCAAACCAGCAGCTATCTTCTTCCTCTCAAAATCAGCATTCTTAGTACTACTACTAAATGCCAAGTTCTCAATCAACTTCATAGCAGCCTCTGGTGTTCTGGTCTTGAAGTTACCATGACTAGCAGCATCCAAAGTAACATGATATCTCCAATCAACTCCGCAAGAGAAAGTCCTAATGAGCTGGACTTCATCAATATCATGGTGTAGATAATCTCTTTGGTACCCCGTGTATCTCAACCATGCAGCTTTCAGAGTCTCTTCTGGTCCTTAAGTAAACTGAATAATCAAATCCCTTAAGTCCTCAGTCTTAGCATCATCATAAAAGTTGTTCAAGAAAGCTGTCTTGATATCCTTCCAAGTGGTTTAAGGAACCCGGTTCCAACTGCTTCAACCATTGAGCTGCTTCCCCAGCAAGAGAGTATGGGAAGAGCTTGCAGAATAGATAGTCTTCAAACACTCCATTGGCTTTAATACTCGAAGCCAAGTCTTCAAACTTCTCTATGTGGTCCATTGGATGTTCCACAGGATAAACATGAAAAGTGTGTTGCCCCACAAGAATGTAGTATTGGGGTTTCAACTCAAAATTATTCCACTGAAAAGCAAGAGGACATATAGCAGACCTGTTGGAGTAAAACTCATTGGGTCTGCTGAAATCAGCCAGTATTCTTCTCACATTCTCAATCCTAGCATTCAAGTTATCTGGACAGTTTCCATCGTCACCGCGTTGACCGACACCAACAGTACCCTGTCGGTCAACATGACCAGTGTTGTCGACAATCTCGACGATGGGGTTCCCATCTGCATCAAGTCTCTGACCCTGAGCATTGTACTGGTTTCCCTCTAAATCATGTATGATCCTAGCAGCATCTCTCTCAATCAAAAAAGTTCTAACCATCTCTTATTTCCTGAGTGTTTTGCGATTAGCTCTCTCTAACTTCTCAATCTCCTCAGTAGCAACTAGTTCTTTGTCCTTGCTACTCCTAAGTTTCATGCACCTGAAATAAGAGAAAGTAAAGGCGTAAGTAACAAAATAAAAGAAAAATCTAGACTAAATTCTAACTGAAATCTAATGGTGAATTTAGAGTCCTTGGCAATGGCGCAAAAATTTGACAGGGGTCAAATATAACCCTAGAAGCTACTCTCTCAAATTAAGAGATCACTGTAGTACTTAGGGGTCGAATCCACAAAGACTCTAAAAAATCACACATTAGATTGAACAGATTCAAGTTAAGCTAGATGAAAATAAGAAAACTAAATAAAGCAATGCAATAAACAAAAATAGCAATTAAACGGGAGTAAATTCAAGTGTTTAAAGCGCTAGACCTAGGGACATCAATCAGGAAAACTCGAGAAAATAAACTGGGCGGTTCGTAAATTGTTGAAGAACTTGGTAGCATTTGGAAGCTTGTAGCTGAGCAAATCAACAAGAAGACGGATATTCATATCCACGTCGATCGACACGCCTCCCTTGTGTCGGTCGACATCACTAAGACGATATTGAAGCCTCCGAGTTTTATCAAGTTTCAAGAATTGCAACTTTGCCCCAGAAGTTTCCAAAGTTCTTAAACCATGCCTAATCGTGTTTTTAGGTTAAACTATGTTTTAGAAGTCCCAGAGACTAAGTTTTATCATAAGCTAAGTTTTTGAAGTTCATTGTAAGTTTTCAAGGACATTATTGGAAAAAAAAATTATAAACTCCCTTTGTTTCTTATTTCCGATTTTTATGAGTATTATTCAGCCAATGATTTGTGTTTCATCTTCTATGTCTGAGTAGTGACCTTGTTAGATCTAGGGTTTCAAAAGGGATTATGAAGGAAAATTGAATTGGGTTTAGTATTGTTAAGTTATCTATTATGTTCTTCATCTAGATTTGATAATTACACTAGTTTTAGGATTGATCACCCTAATACTGGTACCTTAGGATTATTGGTAAACAGGAGAGTGTTATTGATACCCTGACCTAATCTTAGATGAGCAAACAGCCTATTCACAGCGAGATTGGGTTTAGGAATTTTGTAAACTTATCGTACTAGCACTATCATAGAGACTATTTATTGGTATTTCACAAAGAGATTTGGTTTGCTTATGTTTAGAGGATAGATGTCATTGCAGCGAGAGTTGGATGAGATATCACATTAGTGTTACAAGTTTAAGAACCGCACAAACACTTTAGACTTAATTTACGAACCGCCCAGTTCATTTTCTCGAGTTTTCCTAATTGATGTTCCTAGGTTTAGCGCTTTTAACACTTGAATTTACTCCCGTTTAATTGCTATTTTTGTTTATTGCATTGCTTTATTTAGTTTTCTTCTTTTCATCTAGCTTAACTTGAATCTGTTTAAACTAATGTGTGATTTTTCAGAGTCTTTGTGGATTCGACCCCTAAGTACTACAATGATCTCTTAATTTGAGAGAGTAGCTTCTAGGGTTATATTTGACCCCTGTCAAATTTTCGCGCCGTTGCCGGGGACTATAAATTCACCATTAGATGTCAGTTAGAGTTAAGTCTAGATTTTTCTTTTTATTTTTGTTACTCACGCCTTTACTTTCTCTTATCTCAGGTGCATGAAACTTAGGAGCAGCAAGGACAAAAAACTAGTTGCTACTGAGGAGATTGAGAAGTTAGAGAGAGCTAATCGCAAAGCACTCAGAAGATCAGATATGGTTAGAACAGTTTTGATTGAGAGAGATGCTGCTGGGATTATACATGATTTAGAGGGCAACCAATACAATGCTCAGGGTCAGAGACTTGATGCAGATGGGAATCTCATCGTCAAGATTGTCGACAATTCTGGTCATGTCGACCGACAGGGGAATGTTGGTGTCGGTCAACGTGGTGGCAACGGAAACGGTCCGGATAACTTGGATGCTAGGATTGACAATGTGAGAAGGACACTTGCTGATTTCAATAGACCCAATAAGTTCTACTCCAACAGGTCTGCTATATGCCCTCCTGCATTTCAGAGGAATGATTTTGAGTTGAAACCCCAATACTACACCCTTGTGGGGGCAACACACCTTCCATGCTCATCCTGCAGAACATCCAATGGACCACATAGAGAAGTTTGAAGACTTGGCTTTGAGTATAATGCCAATGGAGTGTCTGAAGACTATCTATTCTGCAAGCTTTTCCCATACTCTCTTGCTAGGGAAGCAGCTCAATGGTTGAAACAGTTGGAACAGGGTTCCTTAACACCTTGGAGGGACATCAAGACCGATTTCTTAAATAACTTCTATGATGATGCTAAGTCAGAGGACTTGAGGGATTTAATTGTTCAATTTACTCAAGGACCTGCAGAGAGTTTGAAAGCTACATGGTTGAGATTCAAGGGGTACCAACGGGATTGTCCGCACCACAACATTGATGAAGTCCAACTCATTAGGAATTTCTTCTTCGGAATTGATTGGAGGTATCAGGTTGCTTTGCATGCTGCTAGCAATGGTAACTTCAAGACCAGGACACCAGAGGCTGCTGTTAAGTTGATTGAGAACTTGGCATCTAGTAGTAGTACTAAGAATGCTGATTTTGAGAGGAAGAAGATAGCTGCTGGTTTGAACAACAATTAGATGGCAGAAGTCAAGGCAAAGCTGGATACTGTGCACAACCTTCTAGTGAACAAGAAGTCAGTTCACTTTGCTCAAGAGGTTGAGGTTTTTGAAGCTGAAGAAGAAGCTACTGAAGAGGATTTGAACTATGTGAATTTTTTTGGTTTCAATGGCCAAAGGTTTGGCAATTCTCAAGGCAACTTTAGAGGTTACAACAACTAGAGGAACAACTACGGGAACAACTACGGGAACAACCAGAATTCTTCTCGATTTACGCTCAGGCCTGTGACTTAGGAAGCTCAGAGAAACAATAATGGTTTCACTAGGGACTTTGGAAGGTCCCATTATCCGAATTTTCCTCCTAAGACTGCAGATTCTGAGTTGAAGGATATGCTTGACCAGATACTTGAGGGACAGCAGAAGATGATTGTGGATTTCAATGGTAAGATAGATGCTCTTTATGCCAATCTCAATGGGAAGTATGATACTTTGAATAACCATATTAAGAGGTTGGGTACTCAGTTTGCACAATCTGCTGTGAACACTAAACGCCCTGATGGAGTCTTACCTGGAAGTATTGACACTAATCTTAGGTACTCTTGTGCTGCTGTTATGTCCTGGGAAGATATGGTCAAGAGAGAGATCAAGGAAGAGGTTCTGGAGAGTTCTGAAGCTAAGGAAACAGTTGAGACTCTCATCTCCAAGCTCATGTTGATCGACACAACTACTACATGTCGGTCGATGCCACTCAACTTATCAGAGGATTTGATGCAAATAACGACTAAGGACAGTCCTGACTCCAGGCAAATCGATCGACAGGCACCTAGCCATGTCGGTCGACATGTGCAGCCCAATGACGGAATTTATCTCCGAAAATTGTCTAAGTTGGAAGAACCCGGAAGTTTTGCTGTGCCCTGCTCCATTGCTGGAGTTAAGTTCACTGATTCACTCTATGATACTGGAGCTAGTATCAATATCATGTCTAATGATGTTGCAATGAGATTGGGAATCAATGACATGAAGAAATCTTCAATTGAGATTACATTGGCTGATGCTTCTCTGAAGAAATCCTTGGGTTATATTGAGAATCTGAGAGTTCAAGTTGATGATTGTCTGCTTCCTTGTGATTTCCATGTTGTTGAGACGGATATCGGTTCTGATATGCCACAGATTTTGGATAGACCGTTCCTTGCTACTGCTGGAGCTGTGCTTGATCTGCTGAGTAGTAGGATTTCGCTGAGGCATGTAGATCTTGATGTGTTTTATCCTGCTAAGCCAGATGGATATGTGATGTGGAATCCCCAGCTTGTTGTTGAAGAAGTGAATGAGATTCACACTAAGGAGTTTACTGCAAAGAATCTGAAAGCTGCGGTTAAGAAGAAGAAACCACAGAGAAAAGCAGTGACTGCAGGACCCCTTATGACCTTAACTCCTGTGAGGAAAATGGATGATATTATTGAGTATTAGCTTCAGTATGGAAGTGGTTCCAGGCCATTTGCTAAGATTAAAGCTATCATCACTCCTGAGTTTAAGGCTAAAGAACAAGCCGCGATAGATGAAATGATGAATAGGGTTCTGAAACCCAAGATGCTTGACTTAAGTGAGGATGATTTCAACTCAAATGCTTCATCTTCACCACCTTCGGATTCATCCAGAGATCCTCCATCCATCTGAATTATGACAAAGTCAATCTAATGACTGAAAATAATCGCTTAGTGGGAGGCAACCCACTGGTGAGTATTTAATTAAGTTTTTCAGTGTCTTGTTAACTAATTTTTCTTTGTTTTTTTTTTGTCTCCGGAACTAGACGTGCTTAATGATGATTATGGAAAGATTTGCATGGATTGGAGAAGCTTTACGTAATTTTTCGACCAAGGAACACAAGTTTTGTGTCTGTGTCGATCGACACGAACACTCTGTGTCGGTCGACACGGACCCGAGGTTAGTATAAATACCTAATTTCCTTTTTCTTCTTCACTTCTCCTTTTCCTATTTGTAAAACCCCTACGCCTCTATAAAACCTAAATCGCGATTTCTGAGTTCTTCACCAATTCATTCGATTCTTGCTTCTAAACTCAAGAGATTTATATTCCTTATTCTCCTATATAATCCATTCTATCAAAATCAAATGTATGTTCCTCAAATCTCCATCCCTAATTTTGAAATTTTCATAGGTTTGATTCTCACTTTTGAATTCCGATTTTACTCTTAAAGCTTGCTAGTCTTGACAGATGAGGATGAATTTAGAAAGAATCAAGTGTAGAATGTTGTCTATTTAGGTTGAAATGATTGAAAAGTCATGAATTTCTTTTGACAAAACCTAGCACTAATTCAATTGAAATTCAGAATTAGGGTTGAGTAGATGATGAATTGATGATTATAGAGATGGATTTTGTAGGTAATTTCGATGATTGTGAAGTATTAATCCTGTTTTGACATTGATTTTGGTTGGGATTTTCGTTTTTCATACGTATACACGATTTGGCATCGTGTCGATTGACACAATATGCTTGTGTCGGTCGACACGCATGCGTAAATTCCGAACATGAACTGAATTTGCGACTTCTTGTGTTTTGCAGATGACTACTAGGAGATCTTCGAGGAACAAGCGTACCCGCAGAGAAGAGATTGATCTTACTGATGATGAGCCTAGTGTTGAGACAACTCCCACCACCATCAAAGCTACCACAACCACTTCTGATTTCCCGGTCAATGCTCATGTCCGCGCCCCTTGGCCTAAGCTTGAGACTCAGATGATTAAGGTGAAGCGGGACTGGGATATTGATCCAAAGACTGAGACATCCAAGCCCGAGTGCACTCAGAGACCTATTTCAAAGAATTGGGATGAGTATGACACATTGTTCTATAATGCTTGGCAAGGTGTTGATATGAGGTCTACTAGCCTGGAGGACAAAAAAGCCATGATAGCTCTCGATATTGATGATGATGTCAACCACATCACTTCACATATGGGTTTGGGGACCATGAGTTACATACCACATACTCTCTATCCGGACTTGGCACGCCAATTATTAGCTTCCTGTAGAGTGTACTATGCTGATGAGAGTGCCAAGGTGGCACAGCAGGGAGTTCTGACCTTCATGTGCAAATGTATGAGATAAATGATCACTATCCCTGATCTATGTGACTTTTATGGCTTAAGAGAGATGCTACTACGGCTGTTAGGGATACAGAATGGGGGGGGGGATATTAAGACTTTTTGGTCCCACATCGGGAATGGCAAGTATGATACCGGTTCTTCGAAACAGACAGATGTTCGTCATCCCGCTGTTACGTATGTGTTGCGCCTCATTGCTAGCACCGTCTTGTGCTGGTCTGATCCTACCAAAGCCCGGAAATCAGATCTTATGCTCCTTTTGCTTGGTGTTTACAACATGTTCCCTACTGCGGTTTGGAAATATGCTGTCCCCAATATTGATCTGAATTTGGGTGCTGTATTTGCTCATCATTTGGTCTCTCTGAAAGCCAAAGCCTTTGGTAAGAAGCAGTTTGAGCATGTTGGAAACCTTTTGACTCCGATCTTCTGCTAGTTTGGTATAGTCTTCTCCAACGCCACTTGTAAATCCGATCATATCACCATGGATCTTGACTATCTCAAGCATGTGACCCGGATGAAGCCTAACATCATGTGGGTATTTGCTGATGAAGATGGCACAGTGAAGAATATGAAGTTACCTGACATGTCTTTCCGAATCAAGAAGGATCACGCTATGTTGTACTTCACGCCAGATGAGACATTGTTGGTTCAGAGTTCAACTCGAAAGCTTCGCCGTGGAGCTTTCTCTAATGCCGCACCTTCAGCTACTGAAGATGAGACTGTGCCGCAAATTCCAGAGACCCCACTTCTCCCAGATACTTCCATTCCCGATCTTGTGTTTCCAGAGCCCCCAGCAGGTTATGAGGATGATAGTCCAATGTTTCGGAGGTACATGGTGAGTACTATGAGGAGTATGTGGCAGCTTATTGCTTCTGGTGTCACTCATGCCCAGGATACATCATCACCTCCACGCCCACCCAGCCCTCTCGTTGATCCTCGCACTCCTCGGAGTTCTGATGATGACTTTGTTTAGTCATCGGGTTCTTAGTTCCTTTATTTTCTTTTTCCTTTGAGACATTGCTTTTATTTTTGCTTTATTTGTTTCTGTTTTTGCTTCAGTACTTTGTTTTTATTTTCATTTGAGTATTGTGGAGCTCATTTATGTTATATATCAGCTTCTTATTGACATGTTTTGCTCTTAATCAGGATCTAGATGTCAGAAAACGAGTTGAATGATCAGATAGAATGGTGCAGAATTTCGGAAACCGCATCCCTGCTCACGTCGATCGACACACAGGGTGTGTGTCGGTCGACGTGCATACACCATATTAGGTCACGTTTTTCAAAACATAACAGTTCAATCTCTACTCAATTTTATTTCTTTTTATCACTTTCCTTAGGCTTATTTACACTGGGGACAGTGTAGTTTAAGTCTGGGGGAGGTAGTTACTACCTATGTTTATTCTTTTGAGAGTCAGTCCAAAATTTCTGTTTTTCAAAACCTTTGTTTTATTGAGTCAAAACTTGTCCAGAAACAATGATGTTACTGAGGAATCAACCAAAATATACAGTAAGATCTCATGTGACCATTTGATTCTATCTTGACCTGAATCCGAGACTAATGGAAAACTCAAAAGGCCGGTCAGATTGCTTAAGATTCCCATGTTTCCAACATCCTAGATCCGAGCTAAGTATTCTATTTCATTGATGGAATTGATGTCTGTTGGGTTTGATTTTTCGTATAAGCTTGACACTCTGGCCTGTTTGATTTAAATGTGGTACTCCTCCCCATTGTCCCTAATTCTGAATTTATGACGGTGAGATGATTGTCATTAGTATAAACGGTAGGAAGAAACTTCCGATGACCATTTGTTTATTCTAATGAAAGGATCACACAGGAATTATAAATGGTAGGAAGAAACTTTCGATGACCATTTGTTTATAATCTATGAAGTTATGGATTTAATCCTTATAAAAAAAAGGAGAAAAGAAGAAAAAGAAAGTAATAATAAAAAATAAGTATGGGGGAGGTTAAAGAGTACTAATAAAAGTTGATAATGTGGTTTGTTATAGTGAAATACGGTTATAAATCTAGAAGATCCTTGACACTGAGACTATTGGTAGGACAGAAAAACAGCGATGAAGATTGTTTGATTGATTATGTTGAGTAAATTGTGGTGGAAATTAGGAATGCTGCGAGTGCTTGCGATGAAGTACATGTGATTGTGGTCTGGATCTTTTTAGTGGTTCACTATAGTGAATGTGATTGTGGTGTTCTTATGAAGTTACGAGTTTTGCGATTTTCAAACTACTTTCTTGATTTGGTTTTCTGTTTTGCTTGAGGGAAAGCAAAAGCTAAGTCTAGGAGAGTTGATATATCATGAATTTTATGGTTTTATGACATGATATACGTATTGGTTTTGGAGTCTTTTGTATATATATTGAGTCTTATTAGGTACAAACACAAGATGGATCCTTATGAGCACTTTGGAGCATTTGGAAGCTTGTAACTGAGCAAATCAACAAGGAGATGGATATTCCTCTCCACGTCAATCGACACACCTCCCTTATGTCGGTCGACATTACTTAGATGATATTGAAGCCTCCGAGTTTTATCAAGTTTCAAGAATTGCAACTTTGCCCCAAAAGTTTCCAAAGTTTTTATATCATGCCTAATTGTGTTTTTAGGTTAAACTATGTTTTAGAAGTCCCAAAGACTAAGTTTTATCATAAGCTAAGTTTTTGAAGTTCATTGTAAGTTTTCAAGGAGATTATTGGAGAGAAGATTCAGATCTCAAACTTTGTAGAGAGAAGAATTCTGAACTCCCTTTGTTTCTTATTTCCAATCTTTATGAGTATTATTCAGACAATGATTTGTGTTTCATTTTTTATGTCTGAGTAGTCACCTTGTTAGATCTAGGGTTTCAAAAGGGATTATGAAGGAAAATTGAATTGGGTTTAGTATTGTTAAGTTATCTATTATGTTCTTCATCTAGATTTGATAATTGCAATAGTCTTAGGATTGATCACCCTAATACTGGTACCTTAGGATTATTGGTTGACACGAGAGTGTTATTGATACCCTGGCCTAATCTTAGATGAGCAAACAGCCTATTCACAGCGAGAGTTGGTTTAGGAATTTTGTAAACATATCGTACCCGCACTATCATAAAGACTCTATTTATTGGTATTTCACAAAGAGATTTGGTTTGCTTATGTTTAGAGGATATATGTCATTGCAGCGAGAGTTGGATGAGATATCACATTAGTGTTACAAGTTTAAGAACCGCACAAACACTTTAGAATTAATTTACAAACTGCCCAGTTTATTTTCCCAAGTTTTCAAGATTGATGTCCCTATGTCGAGCGCTTTAATCACTTGAATTTACTCCCGTTTAATTGCTATTTTTGTTTATTGCATTGCTTTATTTAGTTTTCTTATTTTCATCTAGCTTAACTTGAATCTGTTCAATCTATTGTGTGATTTTCAGAGTCCTTGTGGATTCGACCCCTAAGTACTACAGTGATCTCTTAATTTGAGAAAGTAGCTTCTAGGGTTATATTTGACCCCTGTAACAACCCTACTTTCATCATCCCCTTAAGAAGCAAGTTATTGCGGCATGGATTTCTTCTACCTTCTTTACATCAGAGAATCACTTGGTCATTCATAGACTATACCTAAAGGCTTTTATATTTAAGATATTTTTCTTTCTTTCTTTGGGGAGCCTGACATCATAACTTACTTTGGTTTTATCAGGTCAGGTATGAATGAAAAGTCAAGCTCTCAAACACCAATTTCGTCCATGAGGTAAAAGGAAATGATAGAAATTAGCTCAGGCTATAGCGGACATCTGTTTTAAGTATGGGAATCTCAAGTTAACCGGTCAGACTTGGGGTTTTTCCATTAGTTGAATCTGAATAAGCTCTGCAAAAATGGTCACCAGAAAACATAGCAAATAACAATAGACCAAGAGATAGCTCATAGTTCCTGGACAAGTTTTGACGCAATAAAACAAAGGTTTTGAAAAACAAAAAATTTGGGACTGACTCTCAAAAGAATTAACATAGTTAACAACTACCTCCCCCAAACTTAAACTACACTGTCTCCAGTGTAAATCAGTCTAAGGAAAGTGATAAAAAGAAATAAAATTGAATAGAGATTGAACAGTTATGTTTTGAAAAACGTGACCTGAGATGGTGTGTGCATGTCGACCGACACACACCCTGCGTGTCGATCGACATGAGCAGGAATGTGATGTTCCGAAATTCTGACACCATTCAACTCGTTTTCCGACATTTAGATCTTGATTAAGAGAAAAACATGTCAAATAACAAGCAAATATATAACATAAAGGAGTTCAACAATACTCAATAAAAATTAGAAACAAAATACTGAAGCAAAAACAGAAGCAAAAGCAAAAATAAAAATGTCTCAAAGGAATAAGAAAATAGAAGAAAAGGGAACTAGGAACCAAATGACTAAACAAAGTCATCATCAGAACTCCGAGGAGTGCGAGGATCAATCGGGGGGGGGGGGGCTGCTTGAGCGCGGAGGTGATGAGGTAGGCTGGGCATGAGTAACGCCGGTAGGAATAAGCTGCCACATACTCCTCATAGTACTCACCATGTACCTCCTAAACATAGGACTATCATCCTCATAACCCGCTGGGGGCTCCGGAAACACAAGATCGGGAATGGAAGTATCTAGGAGAGGTGGTGTCTCTAGAAGTGGCAGCACAGTCTTATCCTTAGTAGCTGAAGGCGTGGCACTAGACGAAGATCCTCGGCGAAGCTTGCGGCGTGGAATCTCAAACAACAATGTCTCATCTGGCGCGAAGTACAGCATGGCATGATCCTTCTTGATTCAGAAAGACATGTCAGGTAGCTTCACAGTCTTCACTGTGCCATCTTCATCAGCAAATACCCACATTTTGTTAGGTTTATCCAAGTCACATGCTTGAGATAGTCAAGATCCATGGTGATATGATCAGATTTGCGTGTGGCATTGGATAAGACTATACCAAAGTAGCGGAAGATCGGAGTTAAAAGGTTTCCAACATGCTCGAACTGCTTTTTACCAAAGGCTTTGGCTTTCAGAGAGACCAAATGATGAGCAAACACAACACCCAAATTCAGATCAGTATTGGGGATATCATACTTCCAAACAACAGCAGATAACATGTGGCGAACACTAAGCAAAAGAAGCATAAGATCTGACTTCCAGGCTTTGGTAGGATCAGACCGGCACAAGATGGTGCTAGCAATGAGGCGTAATGCATACCTGACAGAGGGAGGACGGACATCTGTTTGCTTCGAAGAACTGGTATCATAATCACCATTCCCGATGTGGGACCAGAAAGTCTTGATATCCCCCCCACTTTGTATCTGTAACAGCCTGAGTAGCATCTCTCCTGAAGCCATACAAGGCACATAGATCAGGGATAGTGATCTTGTATCTCATACCTTTGCACATGAAGGTCAGAAATCCCTGCTGTGCCACCTTAGCACTCTCATCAGCATAGTAGACTCTACAGGAGGCTAAGAACTGGCGTGCCAAGTCCGAGTAAAGAGTGTGTGGTATGTATCCCATAGTGCCCAAACCCATAGCTATCGTGATGTTGTTGACATCACCATCAATGTCCAGTGCTAGCATGCTCCTGCGGTCTTTAAACCGAGTAGATCTCATATCAACACCTTGCCAAGCATTATAGAACAATGTATCATACTCATCCCAATTCTCTGAGGTGGGTCTCTGAGTACACTCAGCCTTAGCCGTCTCAATCTTTGGATCACTGTCCCAATCACGCTTTACCTTAATCATTTTAGCCTCAATCTTTGGCCAAGGAGTGCAGACATGAGCATTTACCGGAAAATCGGAAATGGGTGTGGTGGCTATGATGGCAGTTGGGATGGTCTCAACACTAGGCTCATCATCAGTAAGATCGATCTCTTCTCTGCGGACACGCTTGTTCCTCGTAGATCTCCTAGTAGTCATCTGCAAAACACAAGAAATCGCAAAATCAGTCCATGTTCAGAATTCGTGGGAGCGTGTCGACCGACATAGGTGAACCATGTCGATCGACACAATGCCAAATCGTATATACCTATGAAAAACAAAAATTCCAAGCAAAATCAATTTCAAATTAAGATTAATACTGCACAATCATCCAAATTAACTATCAAATTCAACTTAAGAACATCAATTCATCATCTAATCAACCCTAAATTCCGAATTTGCAATTGGATTAGTGCTAGGTTTTATCAAAGGAAATTCATGACTTTTCAATCAATTGAACCGAAATTAGTCAACAATTAACATTTGATTCCTTCTAAATTCATCCTAATCAGTCAAGATTAGCAAGCATTAAGAGTAAATAAAACAACATTTTCCGGTTTAGGAGATAGAGGTTTCCATCTCCTCTCACGAATTTGATCATTCACTTTTAATCAAATTAGATTGTCCGGTGCGCAAAAAAGTGATCAGAATTCAAAAGTGAGACTCAAACCCATGAAATTTTTGAAATTAGGGATGGAGATATGAAGAACATACCTTGGATATTGAATGAATAGATGATATGGGAGTATAAGGAATAGAAATCTCTTGAGTTTAAAAGCAAAAATCCAATGATTTGGTGAAGAACTCAAAAATCGCGATTTGGGTTTATATAGAAGCTTAGGGGTTTTGCAAAAAGGAAAAGGAGAAGTGGAGAAGAAAAAGGAAATTAGGTATTTATACTAACCTCGGGTCCGCGTCGACCGACACAACACAGGGTGTGTGTGTCGATCGACACGGACACAAACCTTGTGTTCCTTGGTCGAAAAATTACGTAAAGCTTCTCCAATCTAATAGCAATCCTTCCAAATTTTTCGTTAAACACGTCTAATTCTGAGACAAAAAAAAAAAAAAAAATTAGTGAAAAGACACAGAAAAACGTATTATTAGACTTATCATTGGGTTGCCTCCCACTAAGCGCTTATTTTCAGTCATTAGCTTGACTTTTTCAGAGATCAGATGGATGGAGATTCTCCGGATGAATCCGAAGGTGGTGAAGATGAAGTCTTGGAGCCGAGATCATCCTCACTTAAGTCAAGCATCCTGGGTTTCAGAACCTTATTCATCATCTCATCCATGGTGGCTTGTATTTTAGCCTTAAACTAGGGAATGATGATAGCCTTAATCTTGGAAAATGGTTTTGAACCACTTTCATACTGAAGCTTATACTCAATAGTATCATCAACTTGCCTCACAGGATTCAATGTCATAAGGGGCTTCGCAGTCACTGCTTTTCTCTGCAGTTTCTTTTTCTTACCTGCAGCTTTCAGATTCTTTGCAATGAAATCCTCATGGTGAACCTCATTCACCTCTTGGTTGTAAACCTTGTCAACATCCTCAGGAACAACTTGGGGGCTCCAGAGAACATATCCTTTCGAATTGGCATGATAAAACACATCAGGATCAACGTGCCTCAAAGAAATCCTGCTACTTAGCAAATCAAACATAGCTCCAGCAGCAGCTATGAATGGTCTACCCAAAATCAGTGGCATATCAGAACTGATATCCATCTCAACAACATGGAAGTCACAGGGAAGCAGACAATCACCAACCCGAACCTGAAGATTCGCAACAAAACCCATGGATTTCTTCACCGAAGCATCAACTAATTTAATCTCAATTGAAGATCTCTTCATATTGCTTACTCCCAACCTTGTTGCAATGTCATTAGACATGAGATTAATGCTAGATCTAGTGTCACAGAGTGAATCAGTGAATCTAACTCCAGTGATGGAACAAGGCACAGCAAAACTCCCAGGATCTACAAACTTAGGCAATTTTTGGAGATAGATTCCGTCATGAGGCTGAGCATGTCGACCGACACGGCAGTGACCGTCCTTAGTCATAACTTGCATTAAAGCTTCTGATATGTTGGGTGGTGTCGACCAACACATGGTGGTGGTGTCGGTCCTCATGAGCTCCATGATGAGAGTCTCAACTTTATCCTTAGCTTCAGACTTCTCCAAAACCTCTTTTTTGATCTCTCTCTTGACCATATCTCCCCAGGACATAATGATGATTATCTATTTTTACCCATTTTTATTATTTTTTTACTTGTCTTATTGAGTCTAGAAGTTAGGTTTTGTGTTCTTTTGGCCGGTTTAAGTGTCTTTTCATGTTTTCACTTCCTTGGAGCTAAAATATGCAAAATGGAGCAACTTTGGACGTTTTTACACATCATTGGATTTTGGAGACATCATGGATCGATCGATCTTGAAGAGGATCGACCAAGCATGATGAGGATCAACCGATCCCAAAGCAGATCGGTCAGTCAAAGGAATCTATGAGGTGGCACAAATCAGAGGAAGAAGATCGATCGATCCAGGTCGGATCGATCGATCCCAATCACGAATATTCTCCAAATCGCACATTAACTCCAACTGGATAGAAAAAGTGAACTCTATCAAACTAGCTCAAAATATGCTATCACAGGGTCCTAGCGGATTTATGGTAGAATAATATTTTGCTTTTAATTATAAGATTATTAAAATAATATTTGCTTTTAATAAAAGATCTATTTTGCTACAGTGTTTGTGTTCTAGATCTAAATCATTTAATTGATAATCTGTTTAGATATCCTTTGTATTTATTTAAATCCCTGCGATTTCCCAGATCCCAACATTTGTTTTAAATTGATTTCTTTCCCTAATTAAAGATTTTATTCAGATTTTATTCGGATTTTATTTTTGTGACAACTTTCCATATTTGCATCATAGCTTTGTTTAGATCTACGGATCTATAGTGCTTTTTACTCTCTGTGGATCGATCCCACCATTATATTGCTGCGCACAACCGTGCACTTGAGGAGTTTAGATGTTGGGTAAAACCTGATGCATAAAACATCACATCAAGTTTTTGGCAATAGATAAGGTTAGTATGGCTGATCCTAATAACCTTAGAAACATTCCCCCCGTTAATGATGGTGGGGATGCAGAGGTAAACCGACAGAGAGAGGGTCAGGGTAATCAAAGACCTCTCAATGATGATGAAATTCCTGGGGTAAGAGTAGATGCTGTGCCGGGACTGTAACTCCCTCCGCACAGGGTTACCTTAGGCGAGCAAGATGCCCGACACGCCTACTATAGGAACCGATCTGCTATTATTCCCCCTCCTATTTAGAGGCAAGATTATGAGATTAAACCTCAAATAATTGCCCTGGTTAAACAGAATCAATTCCATGGACTATCTAACGAGAACCCAATGGACCATATTGATATCTTTGAGGAGATCTGTAGTACCACCAAAGCCAACGGAGTCCCCTAAGACTACCTCTGTTGTAAACTATTTTCTTTTTCCCTTGCTGATAAGGCTCATAGATGGCTGAAATCTTTGAGTCCCGGATGTATCACAAGCTGGGGTGAATGTCGAGCAGCTTTTTCATACAGCAGTTCTTCACCAAAGCTAGATCCGCAGCATTAAAAAACAAAATAGCAACATTCCGCCAAGCTGGTACTGAGTCCTTCTATGAAGCTTAGGAACGCTATAAGGAATATCTAAGGGACTGTCCCCCTCGAAGCTACACCGAGTCGGACATGATGAACTTTTTCTACAATGGAGTTGAAATGAAGTATCAAATGACTATGGACACAGCCAGTAGGGGGACTTCATGAGCAACACGCTGGAGGAAGCAATAAAGCTCATTGAAAACCTTGTGGCAAGCGACTCTAACAGATCTTCTGACTATGATAGGAGAGTCAACCCCACTCCGTGAGTAATAAGATCATAGAGGAGCTCAATGCTAAGGTGGACATTCTGATGAGAGCTCAAAAGATATTTGTTAATCTCCTGGAAAGTGATGAGTTCAATGATGAGGAGGATCAGACTGAGGAGATCAACTTTCTCTGTGGACAGGGAAACTATCAAAACCAGGGTTTTAACCCGAACTTTAGGAACAATCCTAACCTATCCTACCGCAGTACTAATGTTGAGAACCCTGGAGATCAGTTTTATCCACCTCGGAGTACTCAAAACCAAGGGAACTTCCAAAACAATTCCGGTTATGGTAAAATGGGTTTCATTTCTCACCCATAAATGCTGGTTCAATGGATAGAATTGATTCTCTGTTCCGGAAAATCATGGACGGTCAGAAGAAATTCGCTGGGGATATCAACGCTAAGGTTGATAGAGTTTATGAGAATCTCAATGGGAAATTTGATGCCTTAGGAACTCATGTAAGGGTTTTAGAAAACCATGTTGCTAAAACTTCTGTGAAAAATAGGGCCCAACCAGAACTTTCCCAGGGAAACCTGAAAACAACCCCAATGAATCTCTACACTTCGTTGAACTCAGAAGCAGAAAACACGCTGTCCCAAAAAGCTATCCTGCTGGAGGAGATAGAACAATCATTGATCTGTCTGATGATGAAGAAGACGATTTCTTCAATGATGACATAGAAGATAGCGTTAACAACAGGGAGCTGACAATTTTTGAATAGCCTGAAACGTCGAAAAATAGAAGTGATCACTCCATGGATGATGAGATAGAAGAAGTAGAGCGTTATTACGCTAGTCTCAGAGAGATGAAAATTGATCAGGAGCAATTGATCCCCAATAAAATTGATCAATCCCCTGTGTTGAAAGACCAGGATTTCCCGACCGAACCCATTAAATCAATCATGGAATTTCCAGCCCCTTCTGAAAATAAATTACCACCAATCCCTAAATCAACCTACCATGAATTTGATAAGTGGAAATGTGAAAATATAGCTAAAGAGATGATAGTTAGACTACCCTTTCCAGATGTCTACTCAATGATTCACTTAGTGGAAGATCAATTAAAGAAAATTTTCACTGGGGAATCCACCATGGAAAACTCCGTCAAATTCCTAAGGGAAAATTGCGATGAGCAAATGCACGAAAAACGTCCAAAGAAACTAGGAGACCCCGGGAAATTCATCCTGTCATGCACCATTGGAGATACCTATTTCAAAAACAGCTTGGTGGACTTGGGAGCAAGCATCACATACTACCACTCTCTATTTCGCATAAGCTTGGACTGCTAACTATGCAGCAAACCACCAAGAAAATAACCATGGCTGATGGAACAACTCGGAGACCACATGGAGTCCTGATTGATATCCCGATGTTGGTAGGCTCGTGTTACATACTCGCTGATTTTATGGTTTTAGGACTTTATTTCTTAGCTAAAGCTGGAATATCCATTAATGTGCCAAAAAGAAGGATAAAAATCCATCTCAGAAAAAAAGTTGTGAAACTTTACGTTTAGACTGTCGATATACAACCTACCGTCAATGGTCAAACATTTGTAATTAACGATTTTGATGCTATCGATGTTGTTCACTCAGTGAACTTGATCCCGAAAGTTTCCACAATTGAGAGAGTTTAGAAATCAAAGAGCAAAATTCCCCCGAGATCGATTGATCGGAAGGAGGGATGGATCGATCGATCGGAAGCGATCCAACATGTTCTTTTAATTTATTTTTGCTTTTGATTAATAAACTATTTTATTTTATTTCCCTTCAGTTATTTTATTTTAATTATTTATTTTCCAAAATAAGATATGATGATGTTTTTGTGTTGAGTTAACTGAAAACAGGTGCAAAACGCAGAAGATGCAAATTTCAAGAAGTTTCAGTACATTGGGATCGACCGGTCCTATCCAGATTAATCAATTCCCGAGACGAGAAAAGCTGAAAACCGGTTCATGTACAGACCAATGCTCCCTTTTGGTAGTAAAACTCCTTCAATGGTTTATTGTTTGCTTTCTTGTTCACAATTCATTATTTCCAGTGTTGTTTTGCAGCACCCATTTTCTTTGATTTTATATCACTGCGGGACGCAGTGATTTATGTCTGGGGGAAGGGGTGCTGCTTTCATTTGTTACTAACACTGTGTTTTCTTTTGTTTACTTGTCCCAAAAATCTTTTCAAACTTTTTCAAAAAAAAATGAAACTTTTTTTCATTTTTCTTGAGTCATTTTCTTGAGACAAAACATGGGATTTTACAATTTTCTTGGTTTCCATTTTATGTTGACATTTATTTGACTTAGTTCAGGAAGATTGGAAACACCATTAGTGGATCAACTTTACCCAAAGCAACCTATTCTTTGGAAATCTGAATGATCCAACGTTGGCTCTATCTACTTGGACCTTTAACTTGGACCAATCTTCTCACTTAGGGGCTCGATATCGCGAAAGGATCATATACATCTAGAGTTCACCCCATTCTTATTGGAGCCTCAGATGGCCAAGCTCATTTTTAGTTTGGTTTCACACCCCCACACCCTTACACCCTTTTTCATTCAGACCCCAGTCCTCTTTCAACACATTAGGAGCATGTGCAACCAAGTGCAAAAACTACGAAGTATGGGAGCCGATACAACCAAATGTTCTAAAGATTTCCAAGTTAGCTTTCTAGTAATTACTTCATGTATATTAGTTTGAGTTGACTATTGGTGCAGTTTTTGGTAGGATTGATGTACATGGTTAGAACTGGTTCCAACTTCCCCTTCTCGGAAAAATTGCTCTGGGATCGATCGATCCTATCTTGATCGATCGATCCTGTCTCATCCCGAGACTCTCTATCAGAAAAAAAAACAAAAAGAAAGAGAAGGGAAAGAAGTCTGAAGGAACCAAAATAAAACCCTTTACTTATTTAGTTAGTTATTTGTTAATGTTATTTATTTTAGCACCAATAGCAACTCTATTAGGATCATTATATAGAAGCTTGTTTGGGATCCAAGGTTCAGGAGGTTGTGCACCATCTTTGGTTTCCGTCTCACTGTGATTTTGCGCATTGGCTTGCACCGGAGTTCATCTATCATGCCTAACCATCACCCTTAAAATGGCCTTTCGTTACTAGCCCTTAGCAATTTTGACTCTTTTTGAGAGACTGCATGCAACACTTAATGAATGTTAAAGGGCCAACAATGGAGATTTCAGAAGTTCCCTTGGATCTCGGATGCTAGAGTACGGTAATGTTTGCTATGCTTATGGTAAAGTACATATTGTACTGCTAAAGTTCGATTAACCTTTCACAAGGTTTTATTTTTGTTTACATGATCAACATGATAGACTTCTAAAGCTAAGTGTAAGTTCCCGTTTTTCAAACTTCCACTTCTGTACTTTGTTTCATTGTCTTGTTTCTTACTTGAGGACAAGCAAGGATTCAAGTCTGGGGGTGTGATGAGTGTCTATTTTGACCCGTTATTATTATTGTTTTACTTGTCTTATTGAGTCTAGAAGTTTGGGTTTTGTGTTCTTTTGGCCGGTTTTAGTGTCTTTTCAGGTTTTCACTTCCTTGGAGCTAAAATGTGCAAAATGGAGCAACCTTGGACCTTTTTACACATCATTGGATTTTGGAGACATCCTGGATCGATCGATCCTGAAGAGGATCAACCAAGCATGATGAGGATCGACCAATCCCAAAGCAGATTGGTCAGTCAAAGGAATCTATGAGGTGGCACGGATCAGAGGAAGAAGATCGATCCCAATCACGAATATTTTCCAGATTGCACATTAACTCTGGTTTTTAACCTACAAGACACTCTATAAATAGGGATCATTTCCTGAGTGGCCAGAGAGACCTAGACACGATTTTTACTGTTACTCTGCTATTTTTATTTTCATTTCAGATGTGTAAACTTTTACATTGATTTTTCTCAGATCTTAAGTATTTTCATTGCATTTTCAAGATCTACATTTTGTCTTCATCTCTTTCTTTGCATTTTCAACCATACAATATCATGATTTATCAATCCATTACCATGGTTGAGTAGATCTGCATGTTGGGAGATGAGATTTATTCAAAGAGATTTAATGTTTAATTAGGTTATTGTTATAGATTAAAATTATGGTTAATAGATCTCTACTTCTATGAAACAAATACTTTTGTTATGTTGACGAATCTATCAAATGATTCATAGGGTTTTATAGTACAGCTAGCATTGGCTATTCTACCCGGAGTCTATAGTTTGTAGGCTTGATTTCAAGGTTTCCAAGAGTTGAAACTGGATCTACAAGTGAACTCTATCAAACTAGCTCAAAATATGCTATCATAGGGTCCTAGCTGATTTATTGTAGAATAATATTTGCTTTTAATTAAAAGATTTATTAAAGTAATATTTGCTTTTAAGAAAATAATCTTTTTTAGTACAGTGTTTTTGTTCTAGATCTAGATCATTTAATTGCTAATCCGGTTAGATATCTTTTTATAAATCCCAGCGATTTTCCAGATCCCAACATTTATTTTAAATTGAATTCTTTCCTTAATTAAAGATTTTATTTGGATTTGATTTTTGTGACAACTTTCCATATTTGCATCCTAGTTTTGTATAGATCTACAGATCTATAGTGCTCTTTACTCTCTGTGGATCGATCCCACCATTATATTGCTGCGCACAACCGTGCACTTGCGGAGTTTAAATGTTGGCTAAAACCTGATGCATAAAACATCACATCACATAACAGCACCAGAAGAGTACCTAGGATTAGTATCAGTACTTCCAGGTAATACGCCATCAGGGCGTTTAGTGTTCACAGCAGATTGTGCAAACTGAGTATCCAACCTCTTGATGTGGTTATCAAAGTCTCATACTTCCCACTAAGATTTGCATATAATGCATCTATCTTACCATTGAAGTCCACTGTCATCTTTTGCTGTCCCTCAAGTATTTGGTTAAGCATATCCTTCAACTCAGAATCCGTAGTCCTAGGAAGTAGATTCTGGTAAGTGGAACTTCTGAAGTCCATAGTGAAACCACTGTTTTTCCTCTGAGCATCCTGAACCACAGGCCTGGGCGTAAATCCAGAAGAGTTCTGGTTGTTCCCGTAGTTGTTTCTCTGATTGTTGTAGCCTCTGAAGTTGCCTTGAGAATTGCCAAACCTTTGGCCATTAAAACCGGAACCATTCACATAGTTTATATCCTCTTCAGTAGCTTCTACTTCAGCTTCAAAAACCTTATCCTCTTGAGCAAAGTGAACCTACTTCTTGTTCACTAGAAGGTTGTGCAGAGTATCCAGCTTTGCCTTGACTTCTGCCATTTCATTATTGTTCAAACCAGCAACTAATTTCTTTCTCTCAAAATCAGCATTCTTAGTACTACTACTACATGCCAAGTTCTCAATCAATTTGATAGCTTCCTCTGGTGTCCTGGTCTTGAAGTTACCATTACTAGCAGTGTCCAAAGCAACCTGATACCTCCAATCAATTCCGCAAACGAAGGTCCTAATGAGCTGGACTTCATCAATATTATGGTGGGGATAATCTCTTTGATACCCCTTGAATTTCAACCACACAGCTTTCAGAGTGTCTGCAGGTCCTTGAGTAAACTGAATAATCAAATCCCTAAAGTGCTCTGTCTTAGCATCATCATAAAGTTGTTCAAGAAAGTTGTCTTGATATCCCTCAAAGTTGTTAAGGAACCCGGTTCCAATTGTTTCGAGCATTGAGCTGCTTCCCCAGCAAGAGAGTATGGAAAGATCTTGCAGAATAGATAGTCTTCAGACACTCCATTGGACTTAATACTCAAAGCCAAGTCTTCAAACTTCTCTATGTGGTTCATTGGATGTTCCAGCAAGATGAGCATGGAAAGTGTGTTGCCCCACAAGAGTGTAGTATTGGGGTTTCAACTCAAAATCATTCCTCTGAAAGGCAGGAGGACATATAGCAGACCTGTTGGAGTAAAACTTGTTGGGTCTGTTGAAATCAGCAAGTGTTCTTCCCACAACTCCAGCCCGAGCATCCAAGTTGTCCGGACCGTTTCCGTCATTACCGGTTAGACCAACACCATTGTTACCCAGTCGGTCGACGTGACCAGTGTTGTCGACAGCTTCGACAATGGGGTTCCCATCAGCATCAAGTTTCAGACTTTGATCATTATACTGGTTGCCCTCTAAATCACGTAAGACCCTAGCTGGGTCCCTCACAAGCATAACAGTCCTAACCCATCTCTGATTGCTTATGTGCCTTGCGATTAGCTCTCTCTAACTTTCCAATCTCCTTAGTAACAACTAGTTCTTTGTCCGTTTTGCTCCTAAGTTTCATCAACCTGAGATAAGAGAAAGTAGATGCGTAAGTAACAAAATAAAAGAAAAATATAGACTAAACTCTAACTGAAATCTAATGGTGAATTTAGAGTCCCTGGCAATGGCACCAAAATTTGACAAGGTCAAATATAACCCAAGAATTACTCTCTCAAAGTAGAGGTCAATTGCAGCACTTAGGGGTCGAATCCACAAGGACTCTGAAAACTCACACAATTGACAGACATATTCGAATTAAGCTAGATTAAATAAATTAGAAATTAAAGAAAACAGTGCAATAAACGAAATAGCAATCAAACATGGTTAAATTCAATTGATTCAAAGCGCTAGACCTAGGGACATCAATCAGGAAAAGTGAACTGGGCAGTTCGTAAATCAAGTCTAAAGTGTTTGTGCAGTTTTTAAACTCGTAACACTAATATGATATCTCATCCAACTCTCGCTGCGACGACATCTATCCTCTAAACAGAAGCAAACCAAATCTCTTTGCGAAATACCAATTAATAGAGTCTCTATGATGTGCGGGTACGATATGTTTACAAAATTCCTAAACCAACTCTTGGTGCGAAAAGGCTGTTTGCTCATCTAAGATAGGGTCAGGGTATCAATAGCACTCTCGCGCCTACCAATAATCTACGGTACCAGTATTAAGGTGATCAATCTTAAGACTAGTTTGATAATCAAATCTAGATGAAGAACATAATAGATAACTTAACAAGACTATGCCAAATTCAACAATTCTTCATAGACCATTTTGAAACCGTAGATCTAACAAGGTGACTACTCAGATGTAGACGATGAAACACAAATCATTGTCTGAATAATACTCACAAAGTCGGAAATAAGAAAACAAAGGAAGTTCAGAATTCTTCTCTCTACAAAGTTTGAGATCTGAATCTTCTCTCCAATGATCTTCTTGAAACTTACAATAGACTTAGAATTTTTCAAAAACTTGGAGAATCACAAAACTTAGTCTTTGGGACTTCTAAAACATAGTTTAACCTAACAAACACAATTAGGCATGAAGTATAAATTTTGGAAACTTCTGGGGCAAAGTTGTAATTCTTGAAACTTGATAAAACTCAAAGGCGTCATTATCGTCGTGGTTGTGGGGACCGACGTGGACAGAAATATTTGTCTCCTTGTTGATTTGCTCATCTACAAGCCTCCAAATGCTCCAAAGTGCTCATCATGATCCATCTCGTGATTGTACCTAATAAAACTCAATATATATATAAAAGACTCCAAAACCTATACATATATCATGTCATAAAACCATAATATTCATGACATATCAATGTCTCATCTCACATCGGGGGTGGGTAACATTTTGCAACCAAGTTTTAATTTGAGCATCGGAAATTTGGTCATAGTAGGTAATGGAAATCACAGTCCAGTTTCCTCCTCTGGATCATTGACTCTTGTTTCTAATCCCAGAAAACTATATTTTTATAATGTTCTTGTCACTCCAGATATAATCAAAAATCTCATCTATGTTGGTCGTTTTACTAAAGATAATGCTTGTTCTATTGAATTTGATCCCATTGGTTTTTCTATTAAGGATCTTCGCAACAAGCAGACTCTTCTCTGTAGTGATAGTACCAGAGAACTTTATCCATTCTTTTCTTCTTCAGCAAATAAAAACCAAGCTCCACCTTCTACTTTTCTCACTCAAAGTTTCAATCTATGGCATTGTCGTCTTGCTCATCCTAGCATCGGCACTATGAAGACTTTAATTTCTGCTTTTATTGTTCAGTGTAATAAAATGACACTACCATCATCATGTAGTGCTTCTCAGCTTGGTAAACATGTCAAAATCCCTTTCGATTCTTCAAAATCTGTTGTTTCTTCACCTTTTGAAATTATTCATTCAGATTTATGGACTTCTCTTGTCCAAAGTATTTCAGGCATTCAATATTATATCCTTTTGCTGGATCAGTTTCCTCATTTTTTGTGGGTATATCCATTTGGCAGAAATAGTGAGGTCTATGCAAAATACATTCATTTCCATTACTACGTCAAAACACAGTTCAAGAAAAACATTCAATCTCTTCAATGTGACAATGGTGGGGAATACAATAACTCACAATCTCATGATCTCTTCTCTGCTCAGGGGATTAAGTTTTGTTTATCTTGTCCTCATATGTCCCAGCCAAATGGGAGATCTGATAACACCACATTTAGCACGTTTTTACCACCCTTTTTATCATGCCTTAGTGTAGATTTTACCCATTTTTCATACCATTTTATGCATTTATCCTTCATATAGGATGTTTAAGTGTTTTGTATAGGCATTGCATGCATTTTGCATATTTGGGGTCGTATCCAGTGCTTTTCGAGTTGATTGGAGCATGCTTGGATTTTGGGCCCATGAAGTGAAGTTTTGTCAAGCTGCTGGACTAAGGAGGATGTGCAGTGAAGCTTTATGGACAGAGTGAGGATTTGCAGAGAAGATAGATGACCACTCACTGCCACTCGACCTGCCTACTCGAGTGACCACTCACTGCCCACACGACTTCCCACTCGACCTGCCTACTCGAGTGACCACTCACTGGCCAATCACTGCCCACTCGACCACCCCACTCGACTGCTGGATCGAGTGGGCACTCTCCAACTATTTTTCCTAAAAACTCGGATCTTTGTTAAAGTTGTTTGTCACTTAGTATATAAGGGGGCTGATTAGGTTAACATCAGGAACCAACGAGTATCAAGTAGAAACACCACTTTTAGTAGAATTTAGGTTTTATCTGTTAGTTTTCTCTCTCTTGTTCTTCAGCTTGTTCTTCATTTCTGAAACTTTGTAACTTTGATAACTTTCAATAAAATTAGTACTTGCGTTTTCTTTCTTCTTCAACCTTGCTCATCAGATCATCAGCTATCACATATGTCAAGCTTAGGTTTTTCTAGGTTTCGGACCCAAGTGATGAATCTGGTGAGTGAGTAGTAAAGTTGGGATTTTTGGGGATGGATTAGGATAGCTTCACTCTGTTTTGCTATGGTTTAGATTAATTGATCATCACTAGGTTCCATGCCCTCATGGGTGAGTGTTTTTAATGCTTGTTCTTCCCTGATCAAGGAGAACATGATTTTAGGTTGTCTCATGAGCATGGCCCATTCCATGAGCCATTAGATAGACTTTTTCCGGAGTTTAGAGTACAATAGCGTGAAGGTGGATGCATCAGACATTAATTTATGTCACGACTCCATCTATTCACTTGTTATGAACTCTTCTCGACATGAATAGACAATCTTCATGCCTGATCCGATCAACGCACACTATGCTGACCGGGTTGGATCTTGAGGCTCTCTACCACGACCCATGGATTGAGCTGGTTATGAAGTCTGTTGTCTAGGGTAGTCTTGTGATGAAATTGCTAGTCGTTAGCTATTGTAGTACAGAGTGTTTGTAAACCTATGATTTCCGTCCCTAAAATCCCTATGTTTTCCCCATAGTTTACAGTCTGCTTAGTATTCGTTCACTATAGTTTTTCTCTATTTTTACTGTAGCATTCGACCTCACCACTCGATTAGTGTGGTCGAGTCATCCTAGAATCTGTGATTTTGCTTGCTTAGTTCCACGATTTGTTAAAATGTGACAGACTTTGACATCTCTAGTATAATTGTAGTTCATTTAGCTTGTTAGTGAACCAACCTCCTTTTGATAAATTTACTTGAATATCTAGCTTTAATCATCTACTAGTTGTTGTAGACCACTCTTGATTGGTTCAACAAGTTACACACCCCTTACCACTATACTTCAGTTGATAAACCTGTGTTTTTGTCTCTTTGTGTTCAGGCTGATAGTTTTTACTGTCAACCTGTGCTATACACCATTGACAGGCAAAAATGCAAATTTCAATTTGGCGCCGTTGCCAATTTTGAGTGTTTCTGTCTGCACAATTAGTAGGTTAAGGCTTACTAGATCAAGTCTGTTACTTTTACAAGTCCAGCTACTGATTGAGTTTTGAAATTTTGCCTGTTTTGCATCAGGTACTGTAGCACTTGACCCCCATTCGACCTTACCACTCGAGTACTTGATCGTGTCAGTACTCTCTGAATGCAAACAAGATCTCAAGGCAACCATAATCTCATCCAGTATTTGGATCACATTCACCGTATCAACATACACACTCGTTCACCTACACTTACACATGCACCTGCTACTCCCACTCAAGTTAACCAAGAGACACCAGTGGTCATGGCTGAAAAAGTTCCTCAGCCTAGGGTGATTGGAGCAGGTGATGCTCCAAGCCCTCACTCCCAAAGGCAAGGGATTGTGGCTCCTCCAGTCACAAAACACCAACTTTGAGATCAAGACGGGTCCTTATGGAGAATCCACTTCAGCATCTGGACCAGTTTGACAGATTGTGTGATCTGACCAAGATCAATGGGATATCTGAAGATGGTTTCAAACTTCGCTTGTTCCCTTTCTCTCTGGATGACAAAGAATCACAATGGGAAAAAGCACTGCCTCAGGGTTCTATAACAACTTGGGATAACTGTAAGAAGGCCATTCTGCTCAAGTTCTTCTCCAACTCCAGGACAGCCAAGTTCAAGAATGATATCTCTTGTTTCACTCAGAGAAATAATGAGAGATTCTCTGAATTATGGAAGCGTTTCAAGCATTACACTACTCAGTGTCCTCATCATGGCTTCACCAAGGAATTCTACTCAGTACACTCTACAGAGGAGCAAGCCCTAAGATAAGGATGTTGTTGGATACTGCTAGCAATGACAACTTTCTCAACAGAGATGTAGTGACTGGTTGGGAACTAGTGGAGAACATGGCAACTTCTGATGGCAACTACAATGAAGACTTTGATAGATCCATCAGAGGACCCTCCTCTTCTACTGATATGAACAAGCAAGAGATTCAATCTCTCAGTGACAAGCTTGTACAAGCTCATCCTATCACAGCAGAAATCTGTCAACTTTGTGGGAGAAGCATCAGCTAGTCAAGCTCAGGAAGGTGAAGAGGATCAGGTTGAAGAGATTTTGTACATATGATATATCATAGATTTTATGCTTTTATGACATGATATATGTATTGGTTTTGGAGTCATTTCTATATATAGTGAGTCTTATTAGGTACAAACACGGATTGGACCCTGATGAGTACTTTGGATGCATTGGGAGGCTTGTAGCTGAGCAAATCAACAAGGAGACGAATATTTCTGTCCACGTCGATCGACAAGCTTCACCTGTGTCGGTCGACACAACCTAGACGTGAATTATGCCTTCGAGTTTTATCAAGTTTCAAGAATTGTAACTTTGCCTCAGAAGTTTCCAAAGTTTATACTTCATGTCTAATCGTGTTTTTAGGTTAAACTATATTTTAGAAGTCTGAGAGACTAAGTTTTGTCATTCTCTAAGTTTTTGAGAAGTTCTAAGTTTACTGTAAGTTTCAAGTAGATTATTGAAGAGAAGATTCAGATCTCAAACTTTGTAGAGAGAAGAATTCTGAACTCCCTTTGTTTTCTTATTTTATATTTTATGAGTATTATTCAGACAATGATTTGTGTTTCATATTCTATGTCTGAGTAATCACCTTGTTAGATCTAGGGTTTCAAAAGGGTTAATGAAGGATTGTTGAATTGGGCATAATCTTGTTAAGTTATCTATTATATTCTTCATTTAGATTTGATAATTACACTAGTCTTCAGACAGATCACCTTAATACTGGTACTGTAGGATTATTAGTAGGCGCGAGAGTGCTATTGATACCCTGACCCAATCTTAGGTGAGCAAACAGCATTTTCGCAGCGAGAGGTTGTTTAGGGATTTTGTAAACATATCGTACCCGTTAATCATAGAGACTCTATTTATTGGTATTTCGTAAAGAGATTTAGTTCGCTTCTTTTTAGAGGATATATGTCGTCGCAGCGAGAGTTGGATGAGATATCACATTAGTGTTACGAGTTTAAGAACCGCACAAACACTTTAGACTTGATTTACGAACTGCCCAGTTCACTTTCTTGAGTTTTCTTGATTTATGTCCCTAGGTCTAGCGCTTTTAATCACTTGAATCAACCCCGTTTAATTGCTATTTAGTTTCTTACATTGCTTTATTTAATTTTTATTTATTTAATCTAGCTTAATTCGAATATCTTAGTCTATTGCGTGAGTTTTCAGAGCCCTTGTGGATTCGACCCCTAAGTGCTGCAACTGACCTCTTAATTTGAGAGAGTAGCTTCTAGGGTTATATTTGACCCCTGTCAAATTTTGGCGCCGTTGCCGGAGACTCTAAATTCACCATTAGATTTCAGTTAGAGTTTAGTCTAAATTTTTTCTTTTATTTTGTTACTTACAGCTCTACTTTCTCTTATCTCAGGTGCATGAATCTTAGGAGCAACAAAAGAAAAAACTTAGTTGCTACTGAGGAGCTTGGGAGGTTACAGAGAGCTAATCGCAGAGCATAGAAGCAATCAGAGATGGTTAGGACTGTTTTGATTGAGAGAGATGCTACTGGGATCTTACATGATAAAGAGAGCAACCAGTATAATGATCAACGTCTGAGACTTGATGCTGATGGAAACCCAATTGTCGAAGCTGTCCACGAAAATGGCCGTGTCGACCGACCTGACAACACTTGTGTCGATCGACATGACGGCGGCGGTCAAGATAACTTGGATGCTAGGATTGAAACTGTGGGAAAAACACTGGCTGATTACAATAGACCCAATGAGTTTTACTCCAACAGGTCTGCTGTATGTCCTCCTGCTTTTCAGAGGAATGATTTTTAGTTGAAACCTTAATGCTACACTCTTGTGGGCCAACACACTTTCCATGCTCATCCTGCAGAACATCCAATGGACCACATAGAGAAGTTTGAAGAATTGGCTTCAAGTATTAAAGCCAATGGAGTGTCTGAAGACTATCGATTCTGCAAGCTCTTCCAATACTCTCTTGCTGGGGAAACAACTCAATAGTTGAAACAGTTGGAACCGGGTTCTTTAACCACTTGGAGGGATATCAAGACAGCTTTCTTGACCAATTTTTACGATGATGCTAAGATAGAGGACTTGAGGGATTTAATTATTCAGTTTACTCAAAGACCTGCAGAGACTTTGAAAGCTGCATGATTGAGATTCAAGGGGTACCAAAGAGATTATCCGCACCATGCTATTGATGAAGTCCAGCTCATTAGGACTTTCTTTTGCGGAATTGACTGGAGGTATCATGTTGCTTTGGATGTTGCTAGTAATGGTAACTTCAAGACCAGGACACTAGGGGCTGCTATCAAGTTGATTGAGAACTTGGCATCTAGTAGTAGTACTAAGAATGCTGATTTTAAGAGGAGGAAGATAGCTGCTGGTTTGAACAATAATCAGATGGCGGAAGTCAAAGAAAAGCTGGATACTATGGAAAGGCTTCTAGTGAACAAGAAGTTGGTTTACTTTGTTCAAGAGGTTGAGGTTTTTGAAGCTGAAGAAGAAGCTACTGAAGAGGATGTGAACTATGTGTATGGTTCCGGTTTTAATTGCCAAAGGTTTGGCAATTTCAAGGCAACTTCAGAGGTTACAATAATCAGAGGAACAACTATGGGAACAACCAGAATTTCTTCGGGATTTATGCCCATGCCTGTGATTCAAGATTCTTAGAGAAACAACAATGGTTTCACTAGGTACTTCGGAAGTTCCACTTACCAGAATCTACCTCCTAGAACTGCGGATTCTGAGTTGAAAGATATGCTTGACCAAATACTTGAAGGACAGCAGAAGATGACTGTGGGTTTCAATGGTAAGATAGATGCATTCTTACCTGGATGTACTGATACTAATCCTAGGTATTCTTATGCTGCTGTTATGTCTTGGGGAGATATGGTCAAGAGAGAGATCAAAGAAGAAGTTCTGGAAAAGTCTGAAGCTAAGGAAAAAGTTGAGACTCTCATCACGGAGTTCATGTCGATCGACACCACCCTTACGTGTTGGTCAAGACCACACAACTCATCAGAGGATTTGATGCAACTCACGACTAATGACGGTCCTGACTCCACTGAAATCGATTGACAGGCACATGGCCGTGTCGGTTGACATGCTCAGCCTCATGACGGAATCTATCTCCGAAATCTTCCTAAGTTGGAGGATCCTGCAAGTTTTGTTGTACCTTGCTCCATTTCTCATACTGGAGCTAGAATCAATATCATGTCTAATGATGTTGCAATAAGGTTGGGAATCAATGATATGAAGAGGTCTTCAATAGAGATTACATTGGCTGATGCTTCTCTGAAGAAATCCATTGGTTTTATTGAGAATCTGAGAGTTCAAGTTGGAGATTGTCTGCTTCCCTGTGATTTCCATGTTGTTGAGACGGATATCGGTTCTGATATGCCACTAATTTTGGGTAGACCATTCCTTGCTACTTCTGGAGCTATGTTTGATTTGCTGAGTAGCAGGATTTCTTTGAGGCATGTTGATCCTGATATGTTTTATCCGGCTATTCCAGATGGATATTTGATGTGTAATCCCCAAGTTTTTGTTGAAGAAGTGAATGAGATTCACTGTGAGCAGTTCATTGCAAGGAATCCGAAAGCTGCACACAAGATGAAGAAGCCGCAGAGAAAAGCAGTGACTGCAAAGCCCTTTATCACTTTGACTCCTGTGAGGCAAGTTGATGATACTATTGAGTATAAGCTGCAGTATGGAAGAGGTTCAAGGCCATTTGCCAAGATTAAGGCTATCATCACTCCCGAGTTCAAGGCTAAAGGACAAGCCGTGATGGATGAGATGATGAATAGGGTTCTGAAACCCGAGATGCTTGGCCTAAGTGAGGATGATTTCAGCTCCAAGACTTCATCTTCACCACCTTTGGATTTATCCGGAGAATCTCCATCCATCTGATTTCTGACAAAGTCAAGCTAATGACTAAAAATAAGCGCTTAGTGGGAGGCAACCCACTGGTGAGTCTTGAATTAAGTTTTTCTGTGTCTTTTAACTAATTTTCTTTGTTTTTGTTTTTTCTCAAGAACTAGACGTGCTTAATGACAAATATGGAAAGATTGCATGGATTAAAGAAGCTTTACATAATTTTTCGACCAAGAAACACAAGGTTTGTGTCTGTGTCGATCGACACAAACACCTTGTGTGGGTCGACGCAGACCCGAGGTTAGTATAAATACCTAATTTCCTTTTCTTCTCCACTTTCATCTCTTTCCTTTTCGCGAAAACCGCCGCTTCCAAACCCTAAATCGCAAAAACTTCTATATTTCACCAAATCGATCAATTTTTGTCCCTAAACTCAAGAGCATTCGATTTTATCCATTCTTATATCAGCCATACTATCAAAATCCATAATTTTCAAGGTTTAGATTCTCACTTTGAATTTTGTCTTAATACTTGCTAATCTTGTTAGATTAGGTTGAATTTAGAAGGATTAAAGTGTTAATTGTTGCTAAATTAGGTTGATTTTATAGAGAAGTCATGAATTTCTATGAATGAAACTTGAACTAATTTGACATGATTTTCGGAATTTAGAGATGTTTAGGATGATGAATAGTTTTAGGTTTGACAATGGTGATGATTGTTTATGCTTGAACATTGATGGAATTGCGATATGAGATGAAATTGTGATTGATAACACCGATTTTGGCACCGTGTCGATCGACACAGTATGCTCGTGTCGGTCAACACAAATACACTTATTCCAGATTTTTGCTGATTCTTGGATTTGTTCTCTTGTCTCTCTTTCAGGTACATCATGACTGGTTAGGGAAACCGACCACAGACTTTAGAGGCTCAAGGAGAGTCTATTAGTACACCGTCTCCGCCTATTGAATCTCGTTGTCCATGGCCTCGTCGAGAGGGGTTGAAGATTAGACCCAACGTCAATGGGACGAAACTCCAAAAGGGGAGGTGATGAAGCCCGATTGTTACAACCATGAGATCTCTGAGGAGTGGGACGAGTGCGATACTCTGTTCTACAATGCTTAGTTGAACATGGAGATTAGGCCCACCTGGCTTATGGACAGTGTTGCCTTGCGAGGAATAAAGATCAAGGATGAGTGTTTGCTAGCTTTGCAGAAGATTGGGTTGGGTACTATGTGCATGCAGTACTACGAGGTATATCCGGAGCTGGTCCAGCAGTTCATGGCCACAGTACCGCTCTACTACACCTCATCTGAGGGGTTAGCTCAGACGGGCATCCTCACATTCTTGATCTGGGGAGTTCGGTACAGGATTTCCATCCCCGATCTTTGCACCGTCTACGGGTTTGACCCAACCACGACTGGGACTCTTCTAGCCCTCAACAGGTTGATTGATTTTAAGACTTACTGGGGTAAGTTTACGGATGGGGTTTACAGCCCCAACGGGTCTACGCATTCTGACATCCGGCATCGGGTTCTTCATTACGTGGTTTGAGCCATCTCGAACATGCTGCTGTGTAAGATGGAGGCCACTGAGGATTGTTCACTGAGGATTGGACTGAGCTAGATCCCGATGTGAACCTTGGCGCGATCTTTGCACATCATTTGTTCAGTTTGAAGGTCCGCCCGTTCACGGGTACTAGGGACAAGTCAGAGTTTGTGGGTAGCTTGTTGACTCCCATCTTCCGTTTCTGCGGGATTAGCACTGATGGAGTCAACGTGCTCACTGATAGATCCATCATGGAGGAGGGGTTCTTGATGCATGCCAAGTGGATTAGGAAGGATTTGGTTTGGTGCTACCGCAGTGAGGGAGTAGACTATATGATCACGCTTCCACAGACAGAGCTCATAGGTATCACGGGCAGTAGAGCCCACCTCCTTTTTCAGCCGCATCACACGCTGCGCACCCTTGCTCCTCAGACCCGCCGTCGTAGAGGTGCCTCTTCTCACTCCGTGCCTACATCATCATAGGATGACCCGATCCCAGACCCCTCTACACTTCAGTACGGACTTCCAGCTACACCTCCCATCCCTATGGAGACCACTGTGTTTCAGAAGTACGTCGCAGATAGCTTCTAGAGTGTCTGGAATGCTATTGCTTCACTCTCACGTTGCGGGTGTGTTTGTCGGACCAATGCAGCTCCTACTCAGCCCGGCCTATCCCGATTCCCACTCTTACTCCGTCTTAAGATCCCGTTTCGGAAGAGGATTAGTTCTTCTATTTTCTTTTTCCTTTGAAACAATTTTTTTTTTCCTTTATTTGCTTCTGTTTTTACTTCATATTTTCGTTTTTGACTTATATTGAGATATTTTTGAACTTCTTTATGTTATCTATCAGCTTCTTATTGACATGTTTTACTCTTAATCAGGATCTAAATGTCAGAAAACGATTTGAATGATCAGATAGAATGGTGTCAGATTTTTGAAACATCACATCCCTGCTCATGTTGATCGTCATGCAGGGTGTGTGTCGGTCGACATGGACACACCAACTCAGGTCACGTTTTTCAAAACATAACAGTTCAGTCTCTATTTAATTTTATCTCTTTTATCACTTTCCTTAGGCTTATTTACACTGGGGAAAGTGTAGTTTAAGTCTGGGGGAGGTAGTAGCTAACTATGTTTATTCTATTGAGAGTCAGTTCAAATTTTTTGTTTTTTCAAAACTTTTGTTTTATTGATTCAAAACCTGTCCAGAAACAATGATGTTACCGAGGAATCAACCACACTTTACAGTAAGCTCTCATGTGACCATTTTATTCTATCTTGATCTGAATCCGAGACTAATGGAAAACTCAAAGGCCAGTCAGATTGCTTAAGATTTTAATGTTTCCAATGTCCTAGATCCGAGCTAAGTATTCTATTTTATTGATAGAATTGATGTCTGTTTGGTTAATTTTTTGTATAAGCTTGACACTCTGGCCTGTTTGATTTAAATGTGGTACTCCTCTCCATTGTCCCTAATTCTGAATTTATGACGGTGAGATGATTGTCATTAGTATAAACGGTAGGAAGAAACTTCTGATGACCATTTGTTTATTCTAATGAAAAGATCACACAAGAATTATAAATGGTAGGAAGAAACTTCTGATGACCACTTGTTTATAATCTCTGAAGTTATGGATTTAATCCTTATAAAAAAAAAGAAGAAAAAGAAAGTGATAATAAATAATAAGTCTGGGGGAGTTTAAAGAGTACCAATAAAGTTGATAATAGCTGGTTTGTTATAGTGGAATACGGTTATAAATATAGAAGATCCTTGACATTGAGACTGTTGGTAGGATAGAAAAACAGCGATGAATATTGTTTGGTGGATTATGTTGAGTAAACTGTGGTGGAAACTAGGAATGCTGCGAGTGCCTGCGATGAAGTACATGGTGGTCTGGATCTTGTTAAGTAAGGATTTTTAGTGGTTCACTATAGTGAATGTGATTGTGGTGTTCTTTTGAAGTTAGTGAGTTTTGTGATTTTCAAACTACTTTCTTGGTTTTGTTTTCAGTTTTGCTTGAGGGCAAGCAAAAGCTAAGTCCGGGGGAGTTGATATATCATGGGTTTTATGGTTTTATGACATGATATATGTATTGGTTTTGAAATCTTTTCTATATATATTGAGTATTATTAGGTACAATCACGGATTGGACCCTGATGAGTACTTTGGATGCATTTGGAGGCTTGTAGCTGAGCAAATCAACAAGGAGACGATTGATTGACATCGATTGACACACTTCACCTGTGTCAGTCGACACAACCTAGACGTGAATGACACCTTCGAGTTTTATCAAGTTTCAAGAATTGCAACTTTCCCCAGAAGTTTCTAAAGTTTATACTTCATGCGTAATCATGTTTTTAGGTTAAACTATGTTTTAGAAGTCTGAGAGACTAAGTTTTGTCATTCTCTAAGTTTTTGAGAAGTTCTAAGTTTATTGTAAGTTTCAAGGAGATTTTTTGCGATAAGATTCAAATCTCAAACTTTGTAGAGAGAAGAATTCTGAACTCCCTTTGTTTTTTTATTTTATATTTTATGAGTATTATTCAGACAATGATTTGTGTTTCATATTTTATGTTTGAGTAGTCACCTTATTAGATCTAGGGTTTCAAAAGGGTTAATGAAGGATTGTTGAATTGGGCATAGTCTTGTTAAGTTATCTGTTATGTTCTTCATCTAGATTTGATAATTACACTAGTCTTGAGACTGATCACCTTAATACTGGTACCGTAGGATTATTGGTATACGCGAGAGTGCTATTGATACCCTGACCCAATCTTAGATTTGCAAACAGCCATTTTGCAGCGAGAGTTGGTTTAGGAATTTTGTAAACATATTGTACCCGCTAATCATAGAGACTCTATTTATTGGTATTTCGCAAAGAGATTTGGTTTGCTTCTGTTTAGAGGATATATGTCGTTGCAGCGAAAGTTGGATGAGATATCACAGTAGTATTACAAGTTTAAGAACCACACAAACACTTTAGACTTGATTTACAAACTGCCCAGTTCACTTTCCTGAGTTTTCCTAATTGATGTCCCTAGGTCTAGCGCTTTTAATCACTTGAACCAACCCCGTTTAATTGTTATTTAGTTTCTTGCATTGCTTTATGTAATTTCTATTTATTTAATCTAGCTTAATTCGAATCTGTTCAGCTATTGCGTGAGTTTTCAGAGTCCTTGTGGATTCGACCCCTAAGTGCTGCAACTGACCTCTTAATTTGAGAGAGTAGCTTCTAGGGTTATATTGGACCCCTGTCAACATACATAATCAAGCTGGCTTCAACAGAGAGTACATCAACTATAGGAACAATCCTAATCTCTCCTACAGAAATCCCAATTTAGCCAACCCTCAAAATCAAGTCTACCCAACTCAGAACCCAGGCCAGAACAAGCCTTTTGCGCCAACAGCTCCAGCCAATCCACCTGGATTTGCTCCAAAACCAGCTCAGCCAGCTGATGGTGACCTTAAGCCCCTTCTACTCCAACTTCTTCAAGGTCTAAGTACTGGTACTCAAGAGACGTCAAAGAGGTTCACTGAACTCAGGACCCACATCAATTGCTCTTATGATGATTTGAACCATAAGATTGAGGTCCTCAATAGCAGATTGAAGTTTGTTGAGTCTAATGCTGCATCAGCCTCTACAAAGACTACGGGCCAACTTCCTGGCAAAGCTGTGCAAAACCCCAAGGAACCTGCAACTCTCTATGCAGTGAGCACAGAACCAGCCCTCCATCTTCTTCCTTTCAAGAAGAGGTTTTCAAACATCACTGGTGACAGTGATACTCAAGTTGGGGGGGGGGGGGCATTCTTTCGATCTGCTGCTGAAATTGGCTCGAGCACTGTAGCACTCGACCACACCACTTGAGTGAGTGGTCGAGTGGAACCAGAAATTGCAAAGGACAAGCGGATAATGGATCTGCATGCTATGATGACATGTCATTTCCCAGGAAGGTTCAACTATGAGATTGAGAAGGAGTATGCCATTATGCTTGAGGAAGAGCTATCAGAGCTTGAAGCTAAAATGACTTGGGATGAAGCTGTGAAGTCATTAGGACCATTTGAGAGTGGTTTGAGAAAAGGGGCCTTGATGAAAATTCAAGAGAAGAGGGCAGTAGCTGCTAAGGCCTATGATGTAAGATGTTCATTCAACACGAAGTGGTAGTGCAAAGGAAGCTGAATGATCTTGGATCTTTCACAATACCCTGCTCCATCAGAAACCAGACTTTCGAGAACTCTCTCTGTGATCTAAGTGCTTCAGTTAGCATAATGCCATTATCTGTGGCAGAAAAGCTGGGCTATCATGAATTTCAGCCAAGTAGGCGATCTCTAGTCCTAGCTGACAGAACCATCAGATTTTCCCATGGCTTTCTAAAGAATGTTCCAGTGAGAGTAGGCCAATGGAGATCCCCATAGACTTCATAGTGATGAAAATGGAAGAAGAGCCAAAGGACCCTTGATACTAGAAAGACCATTCTTGGCATCTTCTGGGGCTGTTATTGACACCAAAAGTGGTGATATCATTCTTTGAACCGGCAGTGACTTGGTGATGCGTTTTAACACCTCTTCTGGCCTGAAGAACACAACTTTTGAAGGTCTTCTCTTTGCCATAGAAGAAGCTGAGTATGATGAAGAGACTGGGCCTGAGCAGTTGGTGCAGAGTTTAGAGACACCATCTAGACCCCCAGGGTTCACAATCAACCTATGCAGTCACTCTGATGGGGCAGTGCACAAGTTTGATGCATATTCAGCAGAAGGTGAGTCTGATGAGGACAGCACAGGGCACACTCGACCAGCCCACTCGACTGGTCACTCGAGTTGCCACTCGAGTCCTCACCAGAATGCACAGCCGACCCATACAAAACCACCTAGTTCGATTTGGTACTCGGACTAGGAGTATTTTTGTACATGGAATAGCAACTCAATATACCCACTCACAACACCAGGATCAGACCAGAGCACAATCCTGGCTTTAAAAGGTGTTGTTGTTGAGTTGGCAGAGAAGGTGGCAAAGCTTGAGAAGGAAGTTCTGAAGCTCAAGGAGGCTCAAAAGTCCCCAGAAGTTATCAAGCTCAAGGAGTTTCCCACACCTTCTGAAGGACCAAGGAGGAGGCCCAAGCCACCAGGAATGAGTGATAGATTCTATCATGCTATCATGGCATCAACCTTCATTGAGGAGAAGCCAAGTTCAGAGGGGTCAGCACAGCCTCTCCAGACTCTTCCACAGTGTCGATCGACACAGCCAGCGATTGAAGCACAGCAAAAGCTCCCAAGCTTGAACTCAAGCCACTACCTAAGGGACTCATGTATGCATTCTTTGTTGCAAACAACTCTTATCATGTTATTGTCAGTTCTTCTTTAAATTCCACAGAGCTTACCTTGTTGCTAAGAATGCTTTGCAAGTATCGCAAAGCTCTTGGGTATTCTCTTGATGACATTGCATGTATATCTCCATAATTATGCATGCATTGAATACACCTTGAAGAAAATGCAAAGTCATCAATTGAGCATCAAAGTAGGTTGAATCCAAATTTGAATGAGATTGTTAAGAAGGAAATCATGAAGTTATTGTATGCTGGAATTATCTTTCTGATTTCTGATAGCCAATGGGTTAGTCCATTTCATGTGGTTCCAAATAAAGGAGGAGTTATTGTAATGAAGAATGACAAGGATGAATTGATTTCTACAAAGACAGTGACTGGTAATAAGATGTGTATAGATTACATGAAGCTTAATGCGGCTACTCGGAAATACCACTTCCCCTTGCCCTTTATTGATCAGATGCTTGAGAGGTTAGCTAATCATCTCTACTACTGCTTCTTGGATGGATACTCAGGGTTTTATTCTGATCCATATTCATTCAGATGACCAAGAGAATACCACTTTCACCTGTCACTATGGTACTTTCACCTACAGTACGATGCCTTTTGGTTTGTGTAATGCTCCAGCAACTTTTCAGAGATGCATGATGTTTATCTTCACTGACATGATTAAAAACTTTATGGAGGTATTTATGGATGATTTTTCTGTTTATGGCTCCTCTTACAAGGATTGTTTGAGTACTATGTGTTTGGTTCTTGAGAGATGTGAAGAGAAGCATTTGGTTCTTAATTGGAAGAAGTGTTACTTCATGGTTAGAGATGGTATTGTGCTTGGACATAGAGTTTCAGAAGTTGGGATTGAGGTAGACCACGCTAACATATAGGTAATGATGAGTTTGCAGCCACCAGATTGTATGAAATCAGTTAGAAGTTTTCTGGGACATGCTTGTTTTTATAGGTGGTTCATCAAGGATTTCAGGAAAATTGCTAGACCACTTACTGCACTGCTGTGTAAAGATGTGAAGCTTGAGTTTACACCTAAATGATTTCAGCTTTTGAACAAATAAGAAAAGCTTTGATTAGTACTCCTGTTGTTCAACCACCAGATTGGGATTTACGTTTTGAGGTGATGTGTGATGCAAGTGATTATGCTGTTGGTGCTGTGTTGGGTCAAGAAAAAGATAAGAAGTTACCTGATGTGTACTATGCAAGTAAGACATTGAATGATGCCCAAAAGAACTATGCAACTACAGAGAAAGAATTATTGGCTGTTGTGTTAGCTGTGGAGAAGTTTAAGACTTATCTTGTGGGTTCTAAGGTGATTGTTCACACAGATCATGCTGCTCTGAAGAATGCAAAACCTTAATTATTGAGTTGGATACTTCTTCTCCAAGAGTTTAACATAGAAGTTAGGGACAAGAAAGATATGAGAATGAAGTTGCTGACCATTTATTAAGGATAAGAATCAATGATGACGTTCCTATTAATGATTTCCTACCTGAGGAGAATGTTTATTTGGTTGAAACAAGTTTGAATGGAGAGCATTGTCAGAATTTTCGTGAAAATGGACCACTGGCAGGGTGTGTCGATCATCACAACTCCTCTGTGTCGGTCGACACGGTGAAAAATGGCCGTTCCAAATCCACTTCACATCAGGAAAGTGTTGAGAATGAATGCATGGCAGTAAAAGCTGTTCCCAGCATACCTTGGTATGCTGATATAGCAAACTACCTTGCTGCTGATGTACCACAAAATCATTGATGGGGTATCAGGTTTTACCCAAACCAATGGTTCCCGCAAGTGCACGGTTGTGTACGGTAGTATAATGGTGGGATCGAATCCACAGAGAGTAAATTGCACTTTAGATCTGTAGCTCTAAAAAGAGCTAGGATGAAAAATATTGAAAAGGTTTTTGTTACAAGAAATCCAAAAATAATTAAATAAAATAAAATCAATTTAAAACAAAATTAATGTTGGGATCCGGGAACTTGCAGGGAATTAAATAAATAAATATGATATCTAACCAGATTAGCAGTTTAATGATCCAGATCTAGAACTCAAAACACTATGAACAAATAAACCAACTCTCGAATGAGAATATTATCTTGGTCATAAATCCGCTAGGATCTTATGCCAGCATTTATTAGTGGATTTTGATATTGTCACTTGTAGATCCAACCTCGACTCTCGTCGGCTGACAATCTCAAGCCTATAAACTATAGATTCAGGGAAGAATAAATATGTGTTAGCCGTATTATAATACCCTATAAATCATTTGATAGATTCGTCAATCTAACAAAAGCATTAGTTTCATAGAAATATAGATCTATTAATAATAACCCTAATCTATAATAATAACCTAATTAAACATTAATCCCTTTGAATATATCCTATCTCCCAACAAGTAGATCTACTCAACCATGGAAATGGGTTGATAGATCATGCTTGAAAATGATATGCAATGCAAAGAAAGAGATGAAGACAGAATGTAGATCTGAAAATGCAATGAAACATAGTATAGATCTGAGAAATATCAAAGTAGAAGTTTACAGATCTGAAACTGAAATGAAAATACAAAGGAAACAATAAAAGTTTGTGTCTAGGGCTTCTTGGCCTCTCAGGAAATGATTCCTTTATATAGGGAGTTTTCTAGGCTAAAAATCAGAGTTAATGTGTGATCTGGAGAATATCCGTGATCAGGATCAATCGATTTCCTTCCTTCGATACGTGCCACCTCATAGATTCCTTTGACTGACCGATCTTCTTTAGGATCGGTCGATCGTCTTCATGCTTGTCAGCTGAGCTAGCTAGTATTTCCAGCTAGCTAACACTCCAGCTAGCTTTCACTCTAGCTTAGCTAGTTCCAGCTTAGCTTATACTCTCATCCAGTTACTCTAGCTCACCGAGCTGGTTAAGTCGAGCATTTTGCTTCCCTTTTTATACGACTAAGTCTTTTGGTCCGTTTCTCAGCCATGACTTGCCATTTCCCAACCTTTTCCATGATCTTTCCCAAGATTACTTGGTTACAAAACCTTGTAAACGTCCAGGCCCTAGTTCCCGGGACAGGATCGTTACAAGTCTACCCCCCCCCCCTTAAAAGGAATTATTCCTCGAATTCGGGGGTGGTTATACTTTCTCCGACCTTGATCCTCTTGGATTCGGTCATGTACTTTACTTTGTCCTTTCTTGGACGTATAATATTTCCCGATCTTGGTCAATCTCCGAATAGATCATTTTCCCATTATAGTCATTTTCCCAACTATAAAAAAATTGCCTTGATCTTGGTCAATCTCCGAATATATCATTTCCCGATCCTTATCCTATGGATTCAGTCTCATTCCCGACTTCGATCCGTGAGGATTCAATCAATTTTTCCCATACCTTTGTCATTTTTTTGACTTGGTAAATTTCCCGTCCTTGATCCATTTGACTTAGTCACATTCCTGACTTTTATCCTTAGGATTCGGTCAAACATTCACACCTTAGTCATTCAAATGACTTGGTGAATTCCAGACCTTGATCCATTTGACTTAGTCATATTCCTGACTTTTGTCCTTAGGATTCGGTCAAACATTTTCCACACTTTAGTCATTCAAATGACTTAGTGAATTCCCGACCTTGATCCATATGACTTAGTCATATTCCTGACTTTTGTCCTTAGGATTCGTACAAACATTTTCCACACCTTAGTCATTAAAATGACTTGGTGGATTCCGAACCTTTATCCATTTGACTTAGTCACATTCCCGACTTTTTTCTTTAGGATTTGGTCAAATCACCGAGCACTTATCCATCCTAGGATCAAGCATGCTCTGATACCAACTTGTGAGGACCCGCCCCGGATGATCCAATGTCCGGCGATGAATTGCTATGACTTCATTCCCAGTCATAAGAAACCTCTTTGAATTTTCCTTTCTCCTTTAAGAATACATTTCCTTAGGCTATTCCTTTACCCCTTTAGTTTACTCCATGGGATTTTTCATCCATCCTTGGTGTATTTCCGACAAATCCTTGGTTTATCCTCTTCCACATTCTCTTTATATCAATCATTAATTCGGCCATGTATAATAACCAACTTAACTAATAAGTTCGGATCATTTACATGTCTTGGCCAATACGCGGATACGAGTCTTTTCCTCGTTCCATTTCTTGTGTCTCCTTAATCGCCTTTTTGTCAAATAACTCATCACTTCGTTACTTAGCCATACAACCAACCATCCCCATTTGCTAAGTACACAAATGATGAGGGGACATTCAAGCCCCTTATTTCACAGTCCGATCAAGATCATGTCTTACCGGTCCATCTGTGATCCCGTATTGGTCGCCTCCGCTGAAACGTCTAAGCGGTTACAACCGCTTACCCACCCAAGGGGTTGGGGTTTTCCATCTATAATACTCTGGTTCACCTTTGATTGATATGTACTTGGCCGATGAGTTTGCTCGTGAATCCAATCTCTTCCGACCCCATAATCAGATGATCGATCCACTGAGTCACTCATGTGAATTACCGATCCCATAATCGGGTTCCCTCTTGATTTCAGGTGTATCTTCTCTTAGGCAACACCATGTATTATGGCTCCGCCTCTTGGGTTGGACAGATGATAACATTTCATCGTTCATAGATTGCTCGTTCCATTATCTTATACGCAGCAGAATCCTTTGGAACGAGTCGATCTTCCTTCTTTTGTCCAACTACCTGCGAATTCATGTTTTCCTTCGTGGTACGTGATTCATGCTTCCGGGTAGTTTATTCCTGTACTCCATATCGATCAGTCGGTGAGTAACGGCTCTACTCTGCAGTTCTCCCGGTCCATCGATTGGCTACTCATCCCCTGCCAGGTAAACTTGAACACTCTTCGCCTAGCTGAACTACGTGGTTCGAATGGATCTGTCGGTTAACTGATCGTTGTACCCGACTGGTTATACCGATCACCCAGACGAGTCATCATCGTACTCAGCGGTCAGATACTGGCTCCAAATGTCCACCGGGTAGAATCTTCGTATGGATCCTTCGAGCATCATCTTCATGATCTCGAGATCCATACGAAGAAATCATTCTTCTCCACCTTGAGTTCGTCGATTCACGTTCGACGTAACTACTTCCCCGATACTTTGTATCGGACTCAAAACTTCCTTCGAGTCTTCTTTGATTATTCTCTTTGGAATCTCTGTGTTTCCTTTAGTATTTTCCCTCCCAGCATGGGTTGTAACTTCCACCATCTCGCACCCTTTGATCGTACTATCTCGGCCACTGATTTATTCAATGGTTGGGATCGGACCCTTTCGGTAAATAACTGCCTGGGCAGTTACCAGGTTCATGTACCAACCAGATTCATGTACCGCCCAGGTTCATGTATCTCAGCTGACATACCTCACCTAGCTCGGTAGCTAGCAGATCAGTTCACTCAGCTAGATTAGTCCACCGAGCTGCCGATCAGTCTATCGAGCTGGTAGAGCTGCCGGTCAGCTGAGCTAGCTAGTATTTCCAGCTAGCTAACACTCCAGCTAACTTTCACTCTAGCTTAGGTATTTCCAGCTTAGCTTATACTCTCATTCAGTTACTCCAGCTCACCAAGCTGGTTAACTCGAGCATTTTGCTTCCCTTTTTATACAGCTAAGTCTTTTGGTCCGTTTCTCAGCCATGACTTGCCATTCCCCAACCTTTTCCATGATCTTTCCCCAATATCACTTGGTTACAAAACCTTGTAAACGTCCAGGCCCTAGTTTCCGGGACAGGGTCGTTACAGGAACCCCATTGTTGAAGCTGTCGACGATACTGGTCATGTCGACCAACACTGAGCTGGTTGTGTCGGTCGACACGCTGCTGAATGACGCGGTCCTGCTGATTTGGATGCTTAGGTTTAAGCTGTGGGAAGAACACTGGCTGATTACAACAGACCCAATGAGTTCTACACTAATAGGTCTGCTATATGTCGTCTTGCTTTTCAGAGGAATGATTTTGAGTTGAAACCCCAATACTACACTCTTGTGGGGCAACACACTTTCCATGCTCATTCTGCTGAACATCCTATGGACCACATAGAGAAGTTTGAAGACTTGGATTTGAGTATTAAAGACAATGGAGTGTCTGAAGACTATCTATTCTGCAATCTCTTCCCATACTCTCTTGCTGGGGAAGCAGCTCACTGGTTGAAGCAGTTACAACCAAGATCTTTGACCACTTGGAAGAACATCAATACAGCTTTTCTGAATAACTTCTATGATTCTAAGATAGATGACTTGAGAGATTTGATCATTCAGTTCACTCAAGGACCTGCAGAGCCTCTTAAGGCTGCTTGGTTGAGATTCAAGGGTTACCAAAGAGATTTTCCGCACCACGGTATTGATGAAGTCCAGCTCATAAGGACTTTCTTTTGTGGAATTGATTGGAGGTATCAGGTTGCTTTGGATGCTGCTAGTGAGGGTAACTTCAAGACTACAACACCAGTGGAAGCTATTAAGTTGATTGAGAACTTGGCATCTAGTAATAGTTCCAAGAATGCTAATTATGAGAGGAAGAAGTTAGCTGGTCGATTGAACAATAATCAAATGGCTGAAGTCAAGGCAAAACATATTACTGTGCATAACCTTCTAGTGAACAAGAAATCGGTTCACTTTGCTCAAGAAGTTGAAGTTTTTGAAGCTGAGGATGAAGCTAATGAAGAGGATGTGAACTATGTCAATGGTTCCGGCTTTAATGGCCAAAGGTTAAGCAATTCTCAAGGCAACTTCAGAGGCTATAACAATTGATGAATGTCTATTTTGATCCATTTTTACTATTGTTTCTAATTGTTTTATTGAGTCTAGAAGTTAGGTTTTGTGTTCTTCAGGCCGGTTTTAGTGTCTTTTCAGGTTTTCACTTCATTGGAGCTAAAATGGGCAAAATATAGCAACTTGGACGTTTTTACACATCATTGGATTTTGAAGACATCTTGGATCGATCGATCGACCAAGCATGATGAAGATCGACCGATCCTGGGAGACCTAGACACGATTTACTGTTACTCTGTCATTTTCATTTTCATTTTCAGATCTGTATACTTTTACATTGATTTTTCTCAGATCTAAAGAATTTTTTATTGCATTTTCAAGATCTACATTATGTCTTCATCTCTTTCTTTGCATTTTCAACCATACAACATCATGATCTATCAACCCATTACTACAGTTGAGTAGATCTGCAGGTTGTGAGATGGGATTTATTCAAAGGGATTAAATGTTTAATTAGGTTATTGTTATAGATTAGAATTATGGTTAATAGATCTCTACTTCTATGAAACAAATGCTTTTGTTAGGTTAGCGAATCTATCAAATGATTCATAGGGTTTTATAGTACAGCTAGCGTTGGCTATTCTACCCGGAGTCTATAGTTTGTAGGCTTGATTTCCAGATTTCCAAGAGTTGAAGCTGGATCTACAAGTGAACTCTATCAAACTTGCTTAAAATATGCTATCATAAGGTCCTAGCGGATTTATGGTAGAATAATATTTTCTTTTATTTTGGTACAGTGTTTGTGTTCTAGATCTAGATCATTTAATTGCTAATCCGGTTAGATATATTTTTTATTAATTTAAATCCCTGCAATTTCCATGATCCCAACATTTATTTTTAATTCATTTGTATTTCCTTATTTAATTTTTTTTTGATTTTATTCGGACTTGATTTTAGTGACAACCTTCCATATTTTCATTCTAGCTCTGTTTAGATCGATAAGATCTATAGTGTTCTTTACTCTATGTGGATCGATCCCACCATTATACTACCGCGCACAACCGTGCACTTGCGGGAACAATTGGTTGGGTACAACCTTATGCATAAAGCATCACATCAAGTTTTTGGCACCGTTGTCGGGGAGTAACTAAAACCTTTAGATTTAAGTTTTTAAACCTAGTCTATGATATTTTATTTTCTGCATTTTTATTTACGTCTCCGAGATCGATCGATCGCCATAAGATTGATCGATCCTACTTCTTGTTCGATCAACCGATCCCTAAATATTGACCAATCCTACTTTGTGCAAGATCGATCGATTCTTCTTTGATCGATCTATCCTACTTCTCGAGATCGACCGATCCCTTCCAAGATTGATCGATCATTGAGTCTCTTGATCGGATCTGACTTTTAAACTTCTTCTACTTCTCAAGTGTATGCAATTAAGGAGCAAGGCTTCTAAAGATCTACAAGACTTGAGCATAGAAGAGTTGACAAGGAAGTCCACAAGGAAGATCAAGGAAACAAAGAAGAACAAAACCACAAGGAAAGCAAATGATAAGGTTAGTATGGCTGACCCAAATAACTTAAGAAACATTCCCCTTGTTCTTGATGATGAGGATGCAGAGGTAGTTCGGCAGAGAGAGGGTCAGGTTAATCAAGGACCTCTCAATGATGCTGGAATTCCTGGGGGTAAGAGTAGATGCTGTGCCGAGACTGCAAGTCCCTCCGTGCAGGGTTACCTTAGGCAAGCAAGATGCCCCGCATGCCTATTAGAGGAACTGATCTGATTTTATTCCCCCTCCTACATAGAGAAAAGATTATGAGATTAAACCTCAAATAATCGCCCTGGTAAAACAGAATCAATCCCATGGGCTATCCAACGAGAACCCAATGGACCATATTGATATCTTTGAGGAGATCTGTAGTGCCATCAACGCCAACGGAGTCCCCCAATACTACCTCCGTTGTAGACTATTTTCTTTTTCCCTTGCTGATAAGGCTCATAGATGGTTGAAATATTTGAGTCCTGGATCTATAACAAGCTGGGGTGAATGCCGAGCTGCTTTCTTACAGCATTTCTTCACCAAAGCTAGATCTGCAGCACTAAAAAAACAAAATAGCCACATTCCGCCAAGCTGGTATCGAGTCCTTCTATGAAGCTTGGGAATGCTATAAAGAATACCTAAGGGACTGTCCACCTCGAAGCTACACCGAGTCGGACATAATGAACTTTTTCTACGATGGAGTTGAAATGAAATACCAAATGGCTATGGACACAGCCAGTAGGGGAGACTTCATGAGCAACACACTGGAGGAAGCCATGGAGCTCATTGAAAACCTGGCAGCAAGCAACTCTAACAGATCTTCTGACTAAGATAGGAGAGTCAACCCCACTCAAGTGAGTGATAACATCATAGAGGAGCTTAATGCTAAGGTGGACATTCTGATGAGAGCGCAAAAGAGATCTGTTAATCTCTTGGAAAGTGATGAGTTCAATGATGAGGAGGATCAAACTGAGGCGATCAACTTTCTCGGTGGACAGGGAAACTATCAAAACCGGGGTTTCAACCCAAAATTTAGGAACCATCCTAACCTGTTCTACCATAGTACTAATGTTGAGAACCCCGGAGATCAGTTTTATCCACCTCAGAGTACTCAAAACGAAGGGAACTTCTAAAATAATGCTGGTTATGGTAAAACGAGATTCAACTCTCAATCTGGGAATGCTGGTTCCATGGGGAAGATTAAATCCTTATTCCAGCAAATCATGGAAGGACAGAAGAAATTTGTTGGGGATATGAACGCTAAGGTTGACAGAGTTTATGAGAATCTCAATGGGAAATTTGATGCCTTAGGAACTCCCGTAAGGGTATTGGAAAACCAAGTTGCCCAAACCACTGAGAAAAATAGAGCACCAACCAGAACCTTCCCAGGAAAACCTGAAAACAACCCATATGAATCTCTACACTTCGTTGAACTCAAAGCGGAAAACGCACTGTCCCAAAAAGTTATCCTGCTGGAGGATAAAATCACTCACCCAAGAGGGAATACAACAAATTTGCAAACAAACTTAGACACCCAAGGCGATCTAAAACATCACAAGCCTAATCCACCCCTAATAGCCCTAATCTAATTACTCACACATTAAAATCATGAAAATTAACTCAAACACAGAAATCTCTTAATTTGACATATTTGATGAATAAGAGGATGATAAACAACTTTGTAGAAGAAATCAAATGAAAATACAAATTATATAAAAAGTTATCCAAGGTACAAAGTGACAAAATCAGAGAAAAATCAAGAACACAAGATGAACTTGAGAGAGAAGGTCTAAAACTAGGTTAAGAGGATAAAATGTGGCGTACCCCCGACATTAGGTTAATCAGGGGTTTTTATACCAATCTTAAATACAAATCCGAGTTTTAAGGAAAAAGGGAGAAAATGGCTCACTCGACCCAGCAGTCGAGTGGTGTGGTCGAGTGGTCTCTCGAGTAGGTGTCCCGAGTAGGTGTGGTGCTGAAATCCCGTGAGCCCGTGATACTGAGGTTGAGAGTGGTTCTCTCGAGTGCCCGGCTGAGAGTGCTTCACTCGAGTGCTTCAGTCGTGTGCCTGGCCAAGAGTGCCTGTCTGAGAGTGCCTCACTCGAGTGCTTCAGTTGAGTGCCTGGTCAAGAGTGCCTGTCTGAGAGTGCTTCACTCGAGTGGTCTGGTCGAGTGAGCCATCCGTCTTCTCTGCAATCTTCACTTCATGAGCCAAAATCCAAGTATGCTCCATATGACCCTGATAAGACCCAAAATATGCAAAATGCATGCAATGCCTATACAAAAATATGAAACATCCTATATGAAGCATAAATGCACGAAATGGTATAAACAATGGGTGAAATCTACTCTAAATCATGATGAAAAGGTGGTAAAAACGTGTATAAAAGTAGTGTTATCAAGCATCTTCTTGTTCTGACGGACTATTTTTCCAAGTGGATAGAAGCAGAGGCTTACATCATAATTAAGGATTCGGTGGTAAAAACGTTTTTGTGGAAAAATATAATTAGTCGCTACGGAGTTCCTTCCGAAATCATCACAGATAATGGTTCCTAATTCATATCTAAAATTTTTGAGGATTTTGTGTCAGCATGGAGAATAAAAATGAGTTACTCAACCCCACTGTATCCTCAGGGGAACAGACAAGCAGAAGCTGCGAACAAAACTATACTGAGTAATTTGAAGAAGCTACTCGGTTCATACAAAGGGGGATGGTACGATGAACTCCAACCAGTCTTGTGGGCGTATCAAACTACTCCGCGGAGAGCTAATGGGGAAACTCCTATTTCATTAGACTATGGAAAGGAGGCCGTGGTCCCAGCCAAGCTAAACGTTCCCGGACTTCGATATACCGAGCTCCCTAGTAATGACCCTCATAACACACAAATGATGGAAGATGCGTTGGACACTGTTGATAAACGACGAGATCAAGCTTTAATTCGACTCCAAAACTATCAGCAAACAATTGCATGTTACTATAACTCAAAGTTAAAGAGCCGTCCTCTCCAAGTTGGAAATCTATTTTTACGAAGAGTGTTCAAAAATACTAAGGAGGTCGGAGCGGGATATCTTGGAATCAACTGGGAAGGTCCATATCAATTAACCGAAGTAGTTCGCAATGGTATCTATAAAAGCATAATAATATTTTAATGAACTACAATTTGGATTGATACCAATATGGGTACGTAGGCAGCTTGCTTTTGAGTGCAGCTATTATTTAAAATAAAGTAAAAGAAGAATACAAAAGTTTTTTGTGGTTTTATTTCGCTTTAGTATTTGAAGCCGTAAAGCATTTTGGAAAAGAAAGAGAAAGTAATGAGGAAGGGTCAAGCTTCCTCAATCTTTTTACAGCAGATTTTGGTCCTTGCCCAGCTAGATCTACTATGCCATGAACACTTGGCCGCATGTAATGGCCAAATTCTTCGAAGTTCAGTTTGATCCAATCCAATGGATGGGCCTCAAGAGCGCACATTTCCTGGGAAACCTGGAACTGTCTCCTCTCCATTTCCTGGACTTTCGACCTCAACTCTCTTCTTTCCCGGTCAAGCTCTTTGTATTTAGCAACTAACTGATAAAATAAGGAGTTCGTTTAGATGATAAGGGCAGGAAAATAGAAAAGAGAAGTATGTGTTTGATTCAGTCATTTACCTTTTCCATAAACCTCATTGCCGTTTTTTGAACATGAGGATGTAGCCATTTGATCAAGCCGCAAGGAATGGTCATTGGAGTTCCCATCCTAAAGGGCAAGAAACAGAACTATCTTCGGAGTTGAGTGCAGCGTTTGGATGATCATGGAAGCAGATAACACATTTGATAGACATACCCACATGTTTCGGCCAACGGTATTCGGAAGTCATATTTAGAGCAAAAAAAAAGCAAAGAAGTTCAAAGTGGAATGAAAAAAACTCGGAGTTTCTGATCCAAAATTTATAGTAAGAAGATAGGCAAGTCATGCCGGATAGCGAACCTCGTAATCGCAAAGTTAAGGGATCTAATTACCACAAATAATGAGAATCGAGATTCGGCATGGCGATTTGGAGTATTACAAGGAATAATTGCAGTAGGTGCATTTAAGAGAAATAAGAGGCGCAAAATAAATAATTAAGTTTTAATAAAAATAGTAGTGGGCCATGGCCCATCAATTTCATTATTGTTACATTTTGTTTTTGGGCTTGGGAACATTTTCTGTCACAGCCTTATCATCTCCAGGAGCAGTTTCTTCTTTAGGTCCCGAGGACGAGCATTCAGTCAGCATAGAATCCAGCTCGATTGGCGCAGAGTTTGGTTCAGTTGGAGCAGAGTTTGGAGCAGTCTCCCGCCTTGCTGCTAACTTTTTTGCCCTCAATTCTCGAAGATAGGAGCAAAGCACTTTGGGAACTGGAACGATAGAGTTAATACCGTTCCTTTCCCAGGTAAGAGGATGACTTTCCAAGCGGCGGATCCTCCTGTCAAACTTCCAAATTTTCATGTTCAGAGATACCCTCTTCTTTTGTATTGTTGACGATCATCGCAGGCGCCGTAGTGCTCAATGCGAGCTAAAAATAAGTAAACGCTCTGAATAAATATTAATGATATAAGCTACGAGAAGTCATTAAAACCTAGGAAGATGCTTTAAATAAGTAAATTAGTGGAGTTGGGCGTAATCGCAATTTTCTATTAAAGGAATGGGCCCAATAATTTTTGACAAGTAAATTCCTGATACCAAGTAAAAATCATATAATCAGTTCGCATAACACTCCGAACTGATCAGGAAATCCACAGATAATTTATTGAAAGGTGCACCAAATTCAAAGCTGAGCTCAGTCCTCGCTTAAGCTGAGCTCCATCCTTGCACTTTTACCGAGAAAACTGGATATAGTTTTTCTTTAAAGATGGTAACGGTCTATCAACAAACTTTTCTCTTGAAAAAGAGCTCGAGTGAGAGCTTCTGAATAAATCGGACTTTGCAAACCCGATCAGATAATAAGTCTTATCAAAATAAGCATATAAGAATCAACTTTTTTTTTAAAAAGAGAGGATTAAACCAATATTCAAAGCCCCTTTGGGCAATAACGAAACAGAAAAGCGAATAGCAAAGTCGAGCAAAAGTTTGGGGACATATCCCAACTATGTGGACGCAGCCACGTGAGTTAAAAAAAAGTTTTAAATAAGATCGACCTTTGAAGAGTCTTCAACCAACGTAGGAGCAGATTCCGTTGAAGGAGTGATTACAATGTCCATGTCCAAAGTACCATCCTCAGCATTTTTGTCCATAGGTGTCTCCTTTGGACAGATTTCCGATTCAGGCGGAATAACTGTGGGAAGAGCATCTTTGGACACATCCTGAATATTTTGAGAGTACTATTCTTTTAATCGAATAAGATGATCATCTGAAATAAGGAATAGATTTGACCCAAATTGATTGAATCGTACCTTATCAGAAGGACAAGCCTGGGAAACGAGGACTTCAGTAGGAGACAGCGAGGTTTGATCAGCGGGCAAATCAAAGTTAGGCTCAGGAAGAGGAGGAGAGTCCGCAATGGTGGTAGCGAACTGCTCTTGACCCAGCGGCACAACAGCGAAATTATCTAGCTCAGAGAATAATTCAGTCAACGAACTTGTCAGCTCGGCGATCTCCTCATCCGGGTTAATTTTACCTTCTTTTATCTTCTTAAGGAGAGCTAGGTTACTCCTGACTTTGTTGACGTCGGCCTGAAGAACAGCACGCTCTTCCAAAGAATTAACGTGCTCAGACAGTTAGTTTAGCAATACTTTCCACTCTGCTTAACCACTCTTCCGGCCGAGCTGGCAGTCTTCTGAATGTCATGATCACGAAACTTCAGCAAAGTGTCGTATTTTAAAGAAGTTTCTTCGAGCTGTTCCTGTGCTGTGGCCGCATCACGTTTGAGTCGCTGGTTTGAGACATGCAGGGTGCTCTGTTCTGAACGAAGAGTAGAGCATTTCTCTTAGTAACCCTTCGTAATGCTCTCAGCTGCAGCACAGGTGACCTCTAATTTCTCCTTGAGTTCATTCCTTTCTTTCCTTAGATGCTTGATGGTTGCCATGTCTCTCTCCTTCAGGTCGGCCATAGCTTTTTGATGATCCGCGGTCATCTTTGCGATAGTTGCAGTCCCCACAGAGGATGACATGTCGTAAATGATTTGTTCGTAATAACGAACCATGTCATTGAAATCACAAAGAGCCTGTGTAAGTAAAGGAATCAGGAGATCTGTAATGAAGGGAAAAATAATAATGAAAAATAGGTGCATAGAGGAATCGAGTACTTGGACCAATGCATAAATCAACTTGAGGGCAAGCAAAAGCTAAGTCTGGGGGAGTTGATATATCATAGATTTTATGGTTTTATGACATGATATATGTATTGGTTTTGGAGTCTTTTGTGTATATATTGAGTCTTATTAGGTACAAACACGAGATGGACCCTTATGAGTACTTTGGAGCATTTGAAGGCTAGTAGCTGAGAAAATCAACAAGGAGACGGATATTCCTGTCCACGTCGATCGACACGCTTCCCTTGTGTCGGTCGACATCACCTAGAAGATATTGAAGCCTCCGAGTTTTATCAAGTTTCAAGAATTGCAACTTTGCCCCAGAAGTTTCCAAAGTTCATAAATTATGCCTAATCGTGTTTTGAGGTTAAATTATGTTTTAGAAGTCCCAGAGAAAAAAGTTTTATCATATTCTAAGTTTTTAAAGTTTATTGTAAGTTTCAAGGAGATTATTGGAGAGAAGATTCAGATCTCAAACTTTGTGGAGAGAAGAATTCTTAACTCCCTTTGTTTCTTATTTATGATTTTTATGAGTATTATTCAGACAATGATTTGTGTTTCATCTTCTATGTCTGAGTAGTCACCTTGTTAGATCTAGGGTTCCAAAAGGGATTATGAAGGAAAATTGAATTGGGTTTAGTATTGTTAAGTTATCTATTATGTTCTTCATCTAGATTTGATAATTACACTAGTCTTAGGATTGATCACCCTAATACTGGTACCATAGAATTATTGGTAGAGACAAGAGTGTTATTAATACCCCGAACTAATCTTAGATGAGCAAACAGCTTATTCGCAGCGAGAGTTGGTTAAGGAATTTTGTAAACATATCTTACCCGCACTATCATAGAGACTCTATTTATTGGAATTTTGCAAAGAGATTTGTTTGCTTCTGTTTAGAGGATAGATGTCATCACAGTGAGAGTTGGATGAGATATCATATTAGTGTTACAAGTTTAGGAACCGCACAAACACTTATGACATAATTTACAAACTGCCCAGTTCATTTTCCCGAGCTTTCCTGATTGATGTCCCTAGGTCTAGCGCTTTTATCATCTGAATTTAATCCCGTTTAATTGCTATTTTTATTTATTGCATTGCTCTATTTAGTTTTCTTATTTTCGTCTAGCTTAACTCGAATCTGTTCAATCTATTGTGTGAGTTTTCAGAGTCCTTGTGGATTTGACCCCTAAGTACTACAATGATCTCTTAATATGAGAGAGTAGCTTCTAGGGTTATATTTGACCCCTGTCAATCCCCGAGACGAGAAAAGCTGAAAACCGGTTCATGTACAGACCAATGCTCCCTTTTGGTCGTAAAAATCCTTCCACGGTTTATGGTTTGCTTTCTTGTTCATAATTCATTATCTCCAGTGTTTTTTCGCAGCAACCATTTTCTTTGATTTTGTATCTCTGTGGGATGCAGTGATTTAAGTCTGGGGGAAGGGGTGACTGCTTTCATATGTTACTAACACTGGGTTTTCTTTTGTTTACTTGTCCCAAAAAAATTTCAAACTTTTTCATAAATAAAACTTTTTCATTTTTCTTGAGTCATTTTATTGAGTTAAAACATGGGATTTTACAATTTTCTTGGTCATTTTATGTTGACATTTATCGGACTTAGTTCAGGAAGATTAGAAACACCATCAGTGGATCAATTTTACCCGAAGCGACCTATCCTTTGGAAATCTGAATGATCCAGTGTTGCCTCAATCTACTTAGACCTTTAACTTGGACTAATCTTCTCACTTAGGGGCTCGATATCACAAAAGGATCATATAAATCTGGAGTTCACCCCATTCTTATTGGAGTTCCAGATGGCCAAGCTCATTTTTAGTTTGGTTCCACACCCTTACACCCTTTTTCATTCAGCCCCAGTTATCTTTCGCAACATTAGAAGCATGTGCAACCAAGTGCAAAAACTACGGAATATGGGAGCCGGTACAACCAAATGTTCTAAAGATTTCCGAGTAAGCTTTATGGTATCAGTACTTCATCTATATTAGTTTGAGTTGACTATTGGTGCAGTTTTTAGTAGGATTGATGTACATGGTTAGAACTGGTTCCAACTTCCCCTTCTCAGAAAACAATGCTCTGGAATCGACCGATCCTATCTTGATGAATCGATCCTGTCTCATCCTAAGACTCTCTTTCAAACAAAAAAAAACAAAAAACAAAAAGAAAGAGAAGGGAAAAAAGTCTGAAGGAATCAGAATAAAACCTCTTATTTAGTTAGTTAGTTATTTGTTTTTGTTATTTATTTTAGCACCAATAGCAACTCTATTAGGATCATTATATAGAAGCTTACTTGGAATCCAAGGTTCAGGAGGTGGTGCACCATATTTGATTTCCGTCTCACAGTGATTTTGCGCATTGGCTTGCACTGGAGTTCATCTATCATGCCTAACCATCACCCTTTAAATAGCCCCCCGTTACTAGGCCTTAGCGATTTTGACTCCCTTTGTGAGACTTCAGACAACACTTAATGAATGTCAAAGGGCTAAAAATGGAGATTTCAGAAGTTCACGATCAATATCGTTACTAGCATCAATATCGTCACTATCATCAATATCGATATCATCAATAAAAAAACCTTTCGGCTTGTTATCCAGGAACTTGTTCAGAAATACTGTAATGAAAGGAACATAGGAGTTTGTCGCTAGGTATTTGACCAAATAGGATCGTCCGGTTCCTATAGAACCTATCACTAAAATACTCCTAGAGGGGGATAGGGCTAAGCGGAGCGAAAAGGGTTTTCCATGAGACGGGAAATTCAAACTATTAGCCCCACACGAAGTTTGTGAATAAGTGATTGTCTGATAATGAGCAAGGAATATCCGTCTTTCTGCTAAACAGGATGTATTGAACTCATAATTCATTAGATACTTTTTATGAATGTCAACTAAGTATCGTAAGTAAATTGTTCCCGGTTGTTCAATCATTTGATAACCAGAGTCATTCTTTGATAAATGATCACTATGAGTCAGACTCAATAGAATTTGATCAATCCTTTTTTCTGCCCTTAAGGTGGAGAACTGAACCAAGAATTCTCTTTCTTTATCATCAATCGAATCACTGTTCGCGACCCAGGATTCTATTTTATCATCAATCGAATCACCGCTCACGTTTTTTCTTTTTCTTATCACTGAATAGATCTCTTTACTTGTATGACTTAGCTGTCTCGTATTTCTCGAAAAAGTGATTTGATTGATGGGATTTGGTATGATACTTATGATATCGATGAAATTTATTTTCAAATCTTTCTTCTTAGAACGTATTGATTTGACCCCATAAGCGGGATCACCACCCCATAGCATGTTGCCGCCAGAACCCCGTATTTCTTCTAGACAATCTCCTAATTGTTCCAGAGCAACTAGAAAAAGATTCTTTAACCAGAAAGAATTCAGTTCAGATGTAGGATACCTATCCAGAAGTTTTCGCAACTCAATCATGTATGATGGAATCATCAAAGATTTGATCTTTTCGAACTCTGTCTGTAACTCACTATAGGCTCGGGAAACAAAGAGAAGATGTGTACGAACGATATATCCAGCAACAAGAAGAAGGAAAAGGATTGAATAGAGGACCTCACGAACATTTGGCGATCTCAGATGTGTCGATATCAATGATGACTCATTATTTCGATGAATCATTTCTTCGGACAGAAGAAAATTATGTAAAGACTTACTCGAAATCTCACTTATCAGATTCCTTTGTGGAAGACACAATTTTTTCTGAAGAATTCGCCATGATATATCTAATCCATGCATAATATCATGAAAAATGGATACAAATTTTTGACTGCTACTTAGTATCCGCAATAGGTCTGAAAAAGTATCTAAAAATATCAAATTTAGATATTTGTACCCTGTCAAAGTAAAGAACCATGGCATATATGTTTGGAATAGATTCAATTTTGAGAGAGTTGAAAAAGCACTATCTCGTTGAAAGGTTCTATCCATCTGCCCTTTGTCAACGCATTTTTTTAGGCAAAGACTCCGTTTTTTCCTCTGTAAATATTTCTGAGAACATGGAGTGTGAATCAAACCCATGTTTGAATTGAAATTGAGATACTGATGCAAGCTCTTCTCTTCTGAATCGGATAGATTCATATCTGAAAGAGTTTGACAATACGTTCTTTCAAAATTGACTCTTTGTCCCTCTATTAGAGGTGTTCCAGAAATGTCTGCAATCGAGTAAATAGCTCTACGAACTAATGGATCGGATCGAATTGGAAAATGGAAAGATTTGTACAAGTTATACCTTTCGTCACCACTTTGTGGAAAATCGTTAGATATGAATATGTTAGATACCTGTGACTCGATTGACGAAGGTGAAATAGTATCTCTCTCCAAAAATGCATGTTTTTTTTTACCACCGCACGAAGAAATTTTTTTGTTGTGAATGAACAAGATAGTGAGGAATTGTCCATACGTAAAATCAGAATTATTCAGACGGGCCTTTTCCACATAAAAAGGGAATCTTTTGTTACAATAGAAGCAGAAGTGATGTGGATTATTCAAGAATCGAAGTCTATTTGCTTTAGAAAAAGAAGATATCAATGAACTTCTCTGAAATGGTTTCACGGGATTCAGCCAATTGTCTTGATCGTGGGATACGATTGAGAAATAGGAATCCGCGTTATCAAAAGATTTTCTGCGAGTCTTTCTAGTATGGAATGAGTCAATCATCCACTTTGGTATCTTATTGAACAAAAATGGTGATATTGTTCCTCCATTGATCAATAATTTTGATTTTTGAGAAGTATTATGATCATCCAATAAAAAGGGTTTCAATTTTTTCAAATGAACGATTTGAAGACCTATTGATTCTAACAACTGATTGCAGAGTTGATCGTTCGGACCTTTCAATTCATAGATGTGGATCTCAGACCTATCAATGGGGAAATTCTCGAAACTCACAAAGAAAAAAGGAAGTGAGTTAGACAAAAAGAGAAGTAACTTGGACAAAAAAAGAAGTAACTTGGACAAAAAGAAACGAAGTAACTTGGACAAAAAGAAACGAAGTGACTTAGACAAATCTTTTTTATCAATAACCTCAGACCAATCAATCGAATATTGATTAATACATAATCGATCGAACACTACTTGAAAACGGCTCTTCCGCTCAGAAACGAAATGTTCCAAATGCTCCTGGAAATTCTTGCTCCTGGAAATTCTTGCTCCCATTGGACCATTTGTATCTATATGCATTAGGATCCCGATTTATGGATCTCTCGGTTCGAGAAAGCAAAATAAGAGGATCGAACCATTTCTTCTGACTCTTTTTCAAATTCGATAAATGTTGGTGGATCCTATCTTTCATTATAGTTCTATGATTCAGAGTATCATTTCCTATTAGATCCCTTTGAATTCCATATTCGAAGTTGCGATCAGGTCTCTTCATTAAAAAGAATCGATTCAATACATTTCTTATGTACCCATAGGGACTATATTGGAATTGGATTTGAATCAGATTTCGGATCAATCTATATTGATTGACTGCCTCCATTATGTTGTTGCTAGCAAATACCACTCCTTTTGGATCTTCCAAATAATTCCCGCAGGAGATCCGGACCCAATTTTTTCTGATCCTTCGATAAAAAGATTCATTTTCTTCATAAAAAATAGGAGGTAGAACCAATAAAGATTTCCTTTTCGATTCATCCCTGGAGTTGAAAACCTCCTTCAAGAATTGTCTTTGATCCAATCCGTAGGAATCAATAGAAAAGGCAAATCCCTTATGATACACCAGATCCGGCTCGGTTATTGATAGAGTGAATAGATCTGCCATTTCTTGAAATCTCTCTTCTGACTCAAAATCGTGGCGTAACGTGTATCCCCCCCTCTTCCGTTCATGGAATAGATGAAATAAATCAAAAAATGGATTTTTGTTCAAGAATGAAATCTTATTGGAACTGTCCATATCCAGTTCATCCTTCGGAACCATATCACATCCCAGATCTGATGAAATAGGATGAATTGAGACGGTATTTTGTAAATACGTAATTATCTTGAATATATTAACTATTTCTTTATTTTCCAATCGCCTGGAAGGGACAAAAGAAACATCTTGTTCTTTCTTCAACAATTTCTGATACCTAGTGGACCTCTCAGTAGGATTCGAACCCAGATGAAGTTCTGACCATCTGTCAGAGAAAAAAGAACGAATGGCTCTTGTAGGATTCCCAAGAAATTCTTCGCTTTCTTCCGGAAGCAGATGATTATTCATTCGCTTCTCACGTTCCGTGAATAGCCGGGGCATTGAGGAATATCCAGAAAGGTATTTAGGGAATCGGTCTGATTCTATCTCTCTTCCTTCCGTTTGAATAAAGGAAGGATCCCAAAGAATCGATCTTTCTTTTAGTTGTTGAATCTCTCTTTGATTGATCAATGTGTGATAGTGATATTCCGAATCCTCATTACTAATGGAATCGAAAGGATCTATGAATTGATCAGAAGATCCGTTCAATTGGCTAGAATCCGTTACTTGAACGAAACTAGATCTTGTAGAATCATATTGAATATTTGACGATACGTTTCGTACCTTGCTAAAAAATCTATCCTTGTTTACCAACCACACATTGTCTAACCAAATCCAATTATCTCTCGATATTTTCCTCAAAAAATCCGATTCGTGCGGATTCT